>RQTK01000218.1:8653-52368 GCA_003991915.1 Elysia chlorotica | reverse complement strand
AATAATAATAATAATAATAATAATAATAATAATAATAATAATAATAATAATAATAATAATAATAATAATAATAATAATTACAATAACAATAATAATACAGTGTCTATAGCCCATCTCTCAACAGTAGCAACCTTCAACTTACTCCCAATGATTTTCATAAGACAGTATTTGCAGAAGACAAACATTCACTCCAATAGGAATACAAGGATCTCAATGACACTGGCAATGCCATTGAAGAGTTAGTTGGATGTACAAATCTTGAAGTACTCCAAGACAAAAACTTTCCACCATCTTTCCTTCACAGGGCCCACAAGACACTGAGCAGATTAGATATTACCATAACCTCTTCAGATCTTTTTCATAAATAAACAACAGAAATCCTTGACAGTATGTGAACTGACCACAGACCGATTCTAACAGCCATCACTCCTGTGCTGCCACACACGGGACAGGGCAATGGTATCATGACTCCTGTCTCAACCAGTCACATTAAATTGACACCGACCCAATCAGTAGGGAGCTAAATCGCCAGGGCTCGAACCACGGACCTTTTGCGTCGGAAGCCGATGTTCTACCCAAGGGCCACCGCGCCCCCAGAAAACTAGGAGTTGTATCTCCAAACTTCAGACCTGCATTTTAGCAACAAAAAATCGTTGGGAAATCTAGACAAAGTACAGAAACAGGCGCTAAGGTTTACATCTGTGGCGCTGAGAACAACTCCAACCGCCAACTGGGATACCAATGTTGAACCACTGAATCTATGGAGAGACGCAGCTGTCGTGGAATCCGTTGAACGTTACAGGCGCTAGGAACACCATCCTAACCAAGCACTTGTGACACGATGGAATCCAACATCAAGACTCCAAAGAAATTCCATCCTGGATGACGCTGATAAACTCAGAGATTAACATCACCTCACCTATCAGAAAATATATAATCTATCTCACTTTTTTATCATGACCTTCCACCACACACAAAACGAGAAACATCTGAGATAAAGACACAACTGATAGAGAACATCAACGAAAACGGATCTGATTTGATGAATCTCATGTATATTGCACAAAGAACTACCGATCAATATCCAGAAAACTCAATCCTAGTACACACAGATGGTTCAGCGTTTATAGGTACATTAAATGCTGGTTATGGCTCAAGCATACAATTACCAGCTGGCACCTGTAGAGATCTAATCTATCAAATGTCTGTGGGGAAATTTGTTCAGATTTTGAGGCAGACTCTGTAGCATTAGAAGCCTCACTCCACTACATATCAAACCTATTTTTTTATCAAGCCTGGAAAATTAACTGATGTTGTTGATTTTTCTGATGTTAAATATGTCCTGCAAGCTGTTGAAAACTGGCAACAGAAAACCCGTACATCAAAAACCTTTTTTTAAGCCTTCAACCAAAGCCCTCAACCAACACCCATGACTACAGCCAAACAGATCATAAGAAACAACAAGAAAGAGGAATGGCTAAATGAGTGGGCTCTGGGAAAGACTGGAATATCTGTCTTTAAACACATGTCGACACCCAACCCAAAAGACGGCATTAACCTTCTGAAACGTCAAGAACAGGTGACAATATATCGGCTGCGAACCCAGCACATTTGACTCAACTACCGAATCAATCGTTTGCAACCCCTAAAAGAACCGTTCTGTTCCATCTGTCCCCAAAAATGTGAAACAGTCGAACATTTTTATTTAGATGTCCTAAACTACAAGACTTCCGCACAAAACTTCCTCCACCTAACCCTACTTTTGAAAACACATTATACTGCAAAAAACGACCAACTGGAAAGGACATATATGTCATTCTTCCTCATATCATCAAGTCGGAGGGCGCATATTCAAGTGGCTTACGGATTGGAAAAGTAAAGTTAAGTAAAAAGTAACAATAGTGTATGACTTGAAAAAAAAAAGAAGAAGAAGAAAATAATTTGATAACTTGAGACAGTGATTGAAACTAAAAGTTTTCTGAATTGACCTGTCCGAAGGTGCCCTTCCCCAGGTTGGGTTTCTCGGCCACCTCGTAGCGATAGGAGATGTGGTCACGTGGTACTACTTTGTAGAAGTTTTCATCGTCGTCATACGCCGTATGGTCGACCTTGGCGGCCCCAGCGTCAATCTTCTTCGCCATGAGTCCCATAAAGTAGATGTTGCTGAAATCTTTGATCTCACTCCGTTCATAGCTCGTAAGTTTTGACCTAAAACAAGCAAGAAGTCTTTCAATTGGTTAGGAAGTTGTTAAATGTTTTAAAAAAAACTACATTTAAGTCTTCGTTAGCAGAGCGGCATAATAAGTGGCGCTGGCAACGGTTTAATATTGCGACAAATGCAATTTCCAAATCTAAAAAAAAATCCTAATTAACTTTTAAAATAAGAAAAAAAAATACAATTTTTTGCTTTTATACTAGTGTGTAGATTTTTTTAAATCAGTCTATCAGTCTACGATTTCAGGGACCAAAGTCAACAATCTTCCCATAAGACAAGATGCAACCCACATCCTTAAAAAAGAGTGTGCTGGTACAATGTTGCTTACTGAGACATCAGACCTTGCATTTACTCTTTGCCTCACGTAAAATTGCAGTCAGTCGAGTTTTGTTGAGTAATTTATCGGATTTACGACACCTGATTGAAATTATTTGGTTGTTGTTCTGAACAATGATGGAAGTCATTGTATTCTCGTTCTGTCTCAGTGGTATAGCAAGTAAAGTCAGGCATGGTGCCGTCTAGTAGATAGCCTAGAGACTGGCGGTAAAGTTTCAGTAAAATCAACCAATAACAACAAAAACATCATCAGAAAAAACAATAAAGATACAAACAATAACAGCAGAAACAACAACAACAACAACAACAACAACAACAACAACAACAACAACAACAACAACAACAACAACAACAGCAACAGCAACAGCAACAACATCAACAATAACATCGCATCAAAAGCAACAAGAGAAGCAAACTGACCCAAACATGGCTAGCGCCGTGGTGGGTGTCATGCGGTCTATCTGTATCTGGGATGCTGTGCTGCGCCTGCGCCGTGAGCCCGTTTCCTCCGCGGACCTGGACGACTCGAGCCCCCCGGACCCCTTGCCCGTCAGCTTGGCGTGATGATCCTTGCCGGCCGTCCCGCTCTTCCCCTGCTCGGGGAAAGCACAACACTCTATACAGCATTGATTGGACACAAGTCGATGGTCCCGTTTAATTCTATTCTCGATCTGAATTAAAGGTAACCTTTTTTGTCTAAAATACATGAAATAATAAAGACAGAATAAAGGACGCAACAGAAATGGGTCAAAATACAGATATGTAGCCTAGTGAAAACTATAGAGCATTCCAACTGAACAACCAATGGTTTCGATACTTCAGAAAGCACAATCACGTGGATGGAAAGAAGCTCTGTGTCTCTCATATCTTGAGAGTCCTGACGTAATGTGCCTAGATAATTGGTAGCTGTTGGGGTTGCTTTATAAGTCCTTTTGTGTGTTTAGTTGAATACAAAGTTAAAAACGGGCATTGTAACGATCAGTTCACACCAGTCCTACTCACATTTGGTCTGGCGACAGTGGTGTCCAAAGTTTTGAAAACACCCGTGAAGTCGTTTGTCTTGAACTGTAAAAATTAATTGGATGTAGCAAGTTCGACTATTACAACTTAATGTGTTTTAAAATAGCAATTGAAAAAAACTAATAAAGGCTAGGAACGACTATTTTTAAAAGCTATAAAAATGAGTTTGTAAGGGATCTCTTCGTTTTAGATTCCGCTAAACTGTTTCATTAGACTTCTTTGCTGTCCACGTGATTTTGAGCATTCTTCTGAGAAACTACATTTCAGCTGCCTCCAGTTTCTATTGTGTTTGTTTTTAGATTGTCTTCGCCTCCCATCTATACCTAAGATTGGGTTAAATTTAACACTGGAGGGTTCTTTTCTTTCCTCTACATGCAGATGAACTTATTTTTATAAGGCTTGTTTCATCCTCTGGAAACTCACTTTTGCCTGTGTTGTTCTTGGTAATATTTCAGTGTTATTTCTTCTATTGCTTGAGATTCAAGTTCCTAAGTATTTTCATTGGCCATGCTGTTTGAGATAGGCTCGTTTGATAGAGATATTTATCCGAGGGTGTTCTTTTTTCGACTGATGACCATTTCTTGTGTCTTTTACTACGTGTATTTAATTCCAGTTCTTGCGTATCTTCACTATATTTCTGGGATTAGTTCAGTATCATTAGGCCTATATTTTCATGTTGTGCATCCTACTTTACTTTGTGGATATCCTTTCAAGTTACGCTTTAGAGGGGGGGGGGCATGTTCGGGGAGATACACAGCCATGTCTGGCTCCTCGCGTTATGGCTTGGAATGAGCTGATTTCATTGTCCACTCGCATCGCTGCTGTTTGGACCCAGTACATGTTTTTAATTCTCCGTACGTCTTTTCCGTCTACAAGTCTGACCATGGGGTGCTCTGTCAAATGCCTTGCTGTAGTCAATGAAGCAGAATTTACAATATTACATCCTTTTGAACTTCAACTGGAGCAATCTATATAAGATGTAGATAGCATTTGTTGTTCCTTTCTCCTCTACAAACTCGCATTGCTCTTCTGCATTTTCTCGTTTAATTGCGATTCTGACCCGCAGCATGATGATTCTTCAAGGTGTTTTGGTGATGCAGGTTGTGAGACTGATAATGCCATGCAGTTGGTCTGATTACCTCGGTAATGTTCTATAAATTGATTTTGAGACATCTGTTGGAATTTGGCCTTAGCCATAAGCTTCTTTGAGCAGTATTGTGACTTTATCATTTCCATAGTCATCAAGTGCTTTGATCATCACAATTGATATTTTGCCTGGACCTGTTCCTTTGCCCACATGATATGGAGTTCGCAGAAGGACAAACTGTCCTTCGGAAGTGTACAAGGAACATTTGCATTCCGAATTAAGGATGCTCAAGCTTTACAATAATGGCGGCGAGTTTTCGGAAACTTAATTATTGTAATTTGATGGAACATGAATAGGGTAGGTATTTTTCTCATGCGCCTCGAACTTTCTAAAATGGGTTGGGGAAAATATCAATCGGAGACGCGTTCTAAGTTTGTTATCATGGAAAGGGAGCGATTGTTTTGTCTTGAACGCGTATATTCTTTGGATGACTTTTATGTCTTGTTTTTTATCTGCTGCTAAATTGTATAATCTGTGGCTTTGTTTGCTTTTGCTGTTTGTATTGCTGATCGTACCATAAGAAAACATGAGAGGCGTGAAACTTACAGTGCTTCGCTTTCTTTGACCTGAAATGACATTAATTTAGGGAGCCACTGTCTATGAATAACTACATATAGTTGAAGAAGCATGATGGGTACATTTCTTTGTCGAGGTGAACGAATGTGAGAATATTGAGTACTTTTTTTTTCTTTAAACAACTCTTCTAGTGTCGCTTTATCGGGGGAGAAAAATGAATTTTTTTAAGCTTAATTTCGTCTATAAGTCTATAACAGTTTTCGTGAGAGTCGCAGCTATGGTGATCAGAGCAAGTTCGAAATGCGAAGTTTACTAACCTCTGAGCCAGACTTGACCACTTTGTTTCGGGGCTTAGTCTGACGAGCACCCTTGTGTGTTCCGCCATTGTGACTCTTGGTTTGAACTTTTTTCGTGTCGTCCGTCTGGTCTGCGCCGGGCTGCTTGGCGGGCGCCGCGGCCGTGGTGGTGAAGCTGTTGTTCGGAATGTCCTCAAACATCTGCTCTATGGAAATGGCGGCTCCCGTGTGCTGTTTGGCCCACATCCTCACTCTCCAGGCACGCCATTGTTCATGCAGTTGTGGGCGCCTCTGTGAGTTTGCATTTTTTCTCTCAAATCAGTACTTCCCTTAAAGTTGCTGTTTAAGCGATTACGAGCAATCCATTGCTGTCATCTGTTAGGAGATAGTTAAAATGTTTGAATGGTTGCTGAAAAGGTTTTCATTGTTTTCAAAGTTAAATAAACAATCTTGTAATGTTGGTTGCTCTTAAAGCTTGGTTTGTTAATTTCTATTTTAAATATTTCAGAGCTTGTTTCTGTTATTTCTTGAAGTTTGGGTTTCTATTGATTGTGGAACAACTAATTCCCACGTGCCGCCGTAAATTTGCTGAAAAAGTTAAAAATGATTGTCTTTTTCAAAATGCCGACATGAGACCCATGTTGATATGCTATCCCCTTAAACCCTCTGTTTGGTCAGTGGCGTCGTCTGGTCCCGGGCTCGGGGGTTAAGCCCCACCCTACTGTTTGGGCGAGTTTAGCATTATAATTGCTCAACCTAATTCATAAAGTGTGTGTATTGATTTTCTAATTATACTTATTTCCAACTCAAATAAACTTGGTTATTATGACTTCATAACTCATAGTAATACCAAACTGTCACCCCGACATTCACCCAGTCCTATCATGACAGCCACGGTAGGCTCAAGCCCTGTGAGGTCTCGATTTGTGCCGTTAAAAAGTTCATGTACATGTAGTTGGTTTGAGTATTTTACAACGCTACTACAAGCCATCGTTTCAAACGCCTGTTTTGCGTATCCTACAGTAGTGCCTAGTGTATTTAAATAAAAGTTTAGACTGTTTGGGGCTTAAGCCCTGAAATATCTCACCACCTATAATTATTGGGCTGACCCAATTACATTGTTTGTGTTGCTTTCAAGTCTTTCTTAAGCTAAAAATAATTGAGCTTAATATTGGACAGGTTGTCTGTGATGAAACCTTTGACGGCACTAGATACTGGTCAGCCTCATGCGTTTTCCAACCCACCCGACGCTGCTGTTGTAGACCATGAAAATATAGCATGGCCTTAAAAGTCACTCTCCAAAACTTAATACATTATAGACGCAAACGAAAGGAAATTTTGCGTCGACTATAATTGTCAAGCAACTTGGCCCAGAACACTGTTGGTAATGCTAAATTTAAGCGATCTTTAGAATTAATTTATTGCCAACATCACCATCCTGGATGTTTCATTAATTTCATCTAATCTAGATCTAATTACACAAAATATAACTTTAGTCTCCCAATAGCAACTTTAGAGTATTAACACCTGAATCAATTATGTAAACATATATTCTATATAGTGGATTTTTAACGTAACCTAGATCCTATTCATAATTACATTGCTTCTCTTTTCTTGGTGTGAATTTATTATTGTTTAGATCTAATTGTATCTTTTTGCTTTACTAAAACAGCTTGAGTTATAGATATAAATCTAGATCTAGTCCACAGGCTTGGATTTTAATGTCTTTTTATTTGACGGATACGTGTGTTATAAATGGGATTTTTTTTACAACGCCCACATCAAAGATATTTATCAAAAAAATGTCTAGATCTATATCAGATCTAGATTTGCATCCATCTTATTCCCTTTGCACATATTTATGTACTGAGCATCTTGGGTTAATGATTTCATTTCAGTGGCATTCTCTATGACGTGCATATGGGGTGAAATCAATAAAAACTGTACATAACTAAAACCTAGCACACGCGAACGTTGAAAGAATTCTATAATTCAATATTTAATATGACCTCTAGGAGACTTGGGAGCTTAATGGTACAATAGTATTAAATAAAGATGTTCTCTTTGGGTGGCAAGCCTTTAGGCGATTTAATGCCGGTGCATTTACAAGTGGACGGTAATCCCACAAAGCGATCATTTTCACTCAAAGTCTTTCTTTCTAACTTTTTTTTTTTTTTTTGCATTACCTCGAACATTTGCTCTTAGGGATTTCCACTTAAAGCTTAATTTTATACATTTTAGGCATGACAACTCCGACAGAGAGGTGAACAAAGATTAGAAGACATTGAGAGATAACAAAAAGCTCCACTACCACTATTACACAAGTTTGACTGGTACCAAAGATAATGGGCCGCCTATTATACACGGCAATTATTCGGTTTGAACAATGAACGGGAAGATGCTAGTCGCCCCTGGTGGGTAGAAAGCAGTGCAAGACTATTCAAGCCTGATGGCAAACAACTCCAGGTCTTGCACAAGTTCTGTTGGATATGGTCAACTTTCGCTCTCACGTCTACGATTGACGTTAAGATAAAACTCCTGCTACTTCTGATAAGCTGACAAAACAAGTGAGAACGGACAAAACATTATGACGGAAAGGTCTAGATCTATGGGGCATGTGTTCTGTGCACTCTGCTCTACGTGAGTCAAACATGGACCGCATACAGAAAAGCGTCTAAACATTTCCCATCACAGATATTCATCGCGAGCACTCGAGGCATACCTGGCGCACGAAAGACCTGGTCCGAGTGAATCTTCAAAGCATTGCCAGTTATTTTTTGTTCGAGGGTGTTTAGATAGATTGATAGTCAGGACATGTCACAACATTGATGAACATCGAACTCCAAAGCACTTTGATCAAGGATGACAATTGAAAGAGACTAAGAATTAGTAAGAGGTACACCTAAAATATTCACGACAATAGTGACGAAGGAAAGGGGCGTTTACCTTCTCCCCAAATTAATGAAGGACTGGTTTGTTGTTTGTTTGTTTTGTTATTTTTTGTTTCTTTGTTTCTTTGTTGTTATTGTGTTGTTGTTTTTTTTTTGTTGCTTTATCCCCCTTTTTTAAAGAAAAAACTTCTTGCACAAAAAGACGATTATTTTCTTTTTACAAGAAGGGAATAAAAAATCACCACGTCCACTAGTACATGCATAGTAAAGCGCACGCTGTTGTCATGAGCTTATAGTGTTTTACTGCCCTGAAAGCTCCGAAAGTACAGCGTAGCGGTATCCGTCTATAAATTCTTACGAAGAGTTATTGTTAAGCTACCGTGGCGTTGTAGCAAAGATATCTTTGGTTGTAGGCTACCTACGGCCCAGGGAATACCTGAAGTCTCAAAGTTTGATGGCCTATAGAGGGTAGGGGGTGGGGGATTAGTAGTTTTAAAGTTATAGGGCCACACTGTGGTTCGAAATAGTTCTCAATTCGAGGTTTTTGTTTCGTCTTGGTTTTGTTTTGTTTAATTTGTATTGGACTTACTGTGTCAAGAGTAACTTGTACAAAACAATCGCCATACTATGTGGTGGTGCTATTGTCAGTCAATGGTGTTCAGGAAGTTCATTTTCTTTCTTCTGATGCAGTGCAGCATTTCACAGACCAGTGGATTGTCGACGTCCACTAAAGTTTGCTCTGACTGGTGTACCACAATTCATTGACCATTGTGGTGTAACGATTTACTCCCGCAAACCGCAATCACGACATTTCTTGGCAGTATACTAGCAAGCTTACATGTATATCATTTCATTTAAAATATTGTTTTACAAAGCTTGCTGCAGATAAAAGGAATAATTTATATCAGGACCCACATAATCTATCCAATTCTAAGAAACATACATGTTCAAAATCACCCATGAAAACTAATAATACTCACTGTGTACATCACATGCACACATTCAAATTAATTTATGATCACATGGACCAAGACTGGCACATACTAAATCTAGTCAATTCTGAGTGTCATCATTTTCTGAATACGATTTCTATCAGTATTCTGCCGTGTCTTCCGATATTCTAAGTCCTTGGTTGAGCTAAATGAAAACATAAGTATTTTCTCTTTCTGTTCAGAACGTCACCAAAGCAAACTGAACAGAGAAATGGAAGAATCTTGAAAAGAAAGCGCAACTTTCACAGATACAATTGTATTATTTTGATCCTTTGAAGATAGGTATCGCTGTGATTGCAACTTATCCAAGAACACTAAAGAATCACAGACAATGTGAGAGCACTCCATCCCACACGCAAGGTTGGGTGTAAGGCTGTATGCCTCAGCTGTCGGTATCGGGGGGATGTCTGATCGCAGGACGCCATCCTATTGATTAAGTGGCACCAGAGCCACGGGCTGCTGCGCATCCTGCCCACTTGTCAGGGAACACAGGATAAATATTGCATGATGTGGTAGATACGCGAATGGTTTCCAACCCTCTGTGGCACTGACATACTATGTTCATGTACTCACCGAAAAATCTCCTATGTCTACATAATCTTACGCAGCCATTCTTTTTTAATCCTCAAAGGAATTAATTGAAAAATGCACCCATCCATTAAACTATAGACATCCTGTATGTCTAAAAAGATAATACTTGTTTTTATCTATTTTGTTTTCGTTTATTCGTTTTGTTATTTGTGATGTGGAAAAGGGGGCGGGGGGGGGGATACAAAGCGAATCTCAGTTTGCCCATAAGCCTCTAGACTAACAACTGCAACCAAAACTAAAATGCGATCACTTTTCCGCAGTTGTTCTTCAGTCAGTTTTTTATTCAATCACATGTTGATCATTCTATCAGACTTTGATCAAACTGCGTTCAAAATTTATTTGTCCCATTTTGTATCGCACTGGTTGTGGTCGGCTGAACATGAGTCCTGGTATATCCGCACTGACTGTGTGGACAGCACTAAATAATTATTGTGAGATGTTAGTCTTGGGACCCGTCTTTGAAATAGCCTTGCTGCTGAGAAACCAGCTCATGCCCTCAATTCCTCACTCCTCCTTGCAAATGAAAAAGAGCGTATTATATCCACCACAAGTATTTCAAGTTTCTCTTTCCAACCCAGGACGTGTGTCGGCCAGCAGCAGAGTGCAAGGACCTGACGGCTCGCTCAGTAAAAACCGTGCACAGTTTTGGAGAAAAACAAAAACATAGGTACATGTACAATTTTAGGGCTGTATCGTCTCTCATCTTAGCTGACGAAAATGCATTTTAAGAGAGAGCACTACTTGGCGAGGGTTCAGCGAGCGCGTGTCCTCTGTTTTGCCAGCACTCTGTCATGGTCGCTGTTCACACGCTGTTGGCAATCTCTTTTCCTTTGGTATAACAAACGTCTTTGCTTCAAACAAGATTCTATGTTAAGTTAAACAATATTTACTTCTTTATGACAAAAAGTACACTCTGGTGAGTTTAATGTCCGCAAGGTTTCCCGAAAAATCCTCGTTAGAGACGGGAACCCTGCCTCCCACCGCACTAGCCGAACGAGCTATCGGTGCTCCCAGGCGTAAACCTCTCTTCACGGTGCTGACGACCAAACGTTTTTGTTTATGTCAGATAGATATACAACTATGCAACAAATTTAGTCCCAGGAATAAGTGTCGATTTGATAGTAATAAGTATATAAATTGACGTTCACATCAAATCCCTCGCCTATGGCTGCACGTTCGACGATAATGCCAACAAGCGATACCGTATATTGTAGAGTACTATTAGAGGAGCTGCTATAACTTATATTGCAACATGGCGATCGACGTATACAAGTCGCCCTAAGAGGGGCGAACTGGCTCATATGACAGAGCTTTGATCTCACGATTGGGAGATCCGCGGTTCGAAACCCACGATTGGTCAAATACATTCATTTGTTTTATTTTGTTCCCTATACGTTGGGTCGATGTGAGTATAGTGTGACTGGCTGAGACAAGAATCCAGGTTTCCCCGCTCTGTCTCGTGTGTGGCAGCACATACAATTGTCAGACGTCAGTCTTGGGGCCCGTTGATAATAAAGCATATATCATGCTGGCCTTGGACGTAAACACCCAACTCAATCACCCAACTCAACGGATTTCCATTCTGGTATAAAATACATTTGAACTAGTAAGGATCTGCTTTAGTTTTGAAAAGTTTGTTTTTGCCATTCCTATCCTTTTCTTTATTTGTCTCTCTTTTTTTTCATATTCTATTATTAGTTGGTCCAAATATACAAAACTTTGAACTTGTTCCACTCTTTCCCCGTCAATAATTACATTTATAACAGGCTTTTTTTTTTCTTTCTTTTTAATCGCAAGAGGTTTTTGTTTTTTTTTTAATATTTATTAGGAGGCCATATTTTTCACTTTCCTCTTTTACTATTGTTACTAGTTTTGGCAAGATCATTTTCACTTTCTCAGTTTCTGCCAGGATCACTGTATCATCGGCATATCGGAGGTTGTTAATTTGCACATCCCCAAACCTTTAGTCCAGGAGCATCTTCTATTTCTCTAATAAAATCTGTGTATATGTTGAATAGAGAAGGGGATAATACAGTCGTGCCGAACTCCTCTTTTTATTCTAACTGGACCTGTTAGCGTGTTGTCTCACTTTACTTTAGTCAATTGTTCCCAGTACAAGTTTGATAACACGACTATAACATTTATGATTGATATAGTATGTATATATGTAGGCCTATGTGAAAATTCTACTTTTTTTATATATTTTTTATCGTTGTGAATTGTTTAAATTTCGTCTGTTGTATTAAGAGGGTGAGCTGTAATTTCCCTTTGAAGTATGAATAAAGATTTCTGTATTCTGTATTCTTAAAACTTGATATGATTTTGAAATAATAATGTTATGGTCGTGCGTAATTCACAATGCAGTCTATATGATTTTATGCTGGAGTTAACGTTGATATGACTGTCTAGTAATCCTCCACAAACACTCCAACTAATGCCAGACCATCAGAGTTGAACGAGTCAATGGTATAAAAAGCCAATGAAAGAAATTCAAAGAGAAAACAAGTATCTCATTGAACTACGGGGCTCAGTGGTAGAGCGCGCAATTACAAACCGCGGTCTCCCCAAATCAGGCCAGCTGGTTCGCTACTCTTTGGGTCGATGTTTGAGGCAAATATAGATATTCATGGTATGTCCACTTTAAATCTGGGTGGCAACATGTACAAACTATCAGACGAAAGTCTTGGGACACATCGTCGTGATATTCTCCTGGAGAACATTAGAAATGGTAAAGAGAAATCGAATACCCAAGTTATTTAAGAACTAAACCAGTCCTTTTCTCTGTTTCGTGAGGGAAGATAATGTAAGAAATAGTAACATGTACTTAGAATTAGATACCAGATCTTATTTTTTTTCAACTGTACTTTTACTTAGTTTAGTCTGATTGTTGTGCATTGTTTGTACTAGTGTGGTGAGTTTTAATCTGAGACCATTGAAGACCATCAACGATTTTGTTGATGAGGACTGAATGTTTGCAATGTCATTTCCCCTAAGCATTTCGCTAAGACTTCGTCTAGCCATCAAAACACAAAATAGGGAAAACACATACTTTATTAATTTTCTGTGGTTGAAAGGTAGGGATTGAAGTTTTTCCAGGACATAGAATACCATTCAGCCCTATCACTTTCCGCATTTCACATCATTTACCAGTACAGATGTACAATATAGTTCTTGTCTAAAATGTAAACAAACATGAAGAACCCACAAGTAATTTGATCTGAGGCGATGAGCAATCTTAACTTAAGCTCTTCTCGCATTAGATCCAGTCTTCATTTTTTCGAGTCCTTTGTTGTTGCTTTTTTTCAGATTATTTCTTTGTTAAGAACTAGTTTTTGAAATAGTTTCAGTTTCTTTTTGTTTTTACAATGTTTAGATACAACTAGTCAAATTGCTTTCAATAATCTGAAAATGTATCTTTTCTTTACAAAAAAATATATATACATGTATGGTGTACGGTACATGTATAATATAGCTTGCAGACACTTTTGTAGCTTGGGTTGGGTCCATTTGTGCACTAAAACCAGAGACTAAAGATTTATTGAGACTGGTTTCACAAAAGAATCTCAGTCACAGTGCCATTGATTCAGGGAGCTAGCGTGACATAATTATGCTCACTCTATTTCCTTATTTAACTCATTGAATCTATAAATTAAATGGAGGTGGTTGTCTAATCTTCAGTTTTACTAAAGTTTAAAGAAGGGAGCTATCCCCGTAATGATCTCGACCCACATACTGGCAATCCTCTCACTATTTTACACTCTGCTAATATTCCATGGGTACAGATACTTCAAGACATAGATGAGATGTGCTGTTCATAGACACTTTAAAAGGTGTTTCTTTGGGCATTGATTTGTCTTACAAGAAAGTCTCAGAAAAAAAACAAAATATATGTTCAGTATAATTTAATCATCTGCTTTTCTAAGAATGACATGCACTCGTATCATTTCCAATTTCTATTCCAATCAATTTGCAATGTCCATATTTTGGGGATAATGGAATGCTTAGAAGTGTAGGTTAGTAACCTTGCGCAAACCTCTGTTCACTTGGAACTCATGGTGCAAGCACATTGAAAGAGATGCAAGATTTAACATTCTACTGCTTTTATTATTGATTAAAGCACTGTTCATACAGTATATATAATAAAACAACCAAGAAGTCATGTTTAAAGAAACTTTATTAGGATCAATGTGTAAGTATGGTAAATATGACAAAAGCTAAAATCTCTAGCTGTTATGCGTAAACACGGTTGAATTATTGATCATGGTGAATCAAAGAAGCACATTTTCTTTAAACATCAGCCACTATGTGATTGTTCAAACAATCAAAGTATTATGTATATAAAATAGCAAACCTTTTTTTTTTGCTTCATAATTTTACAATTGATTAATCAGCAGCATTCTTGTCCTCTGCTGCACACTGCATCTATTTGGAATGAGCCATTGCCACACAGGACATTCTTATTGCATTGTTTCATAGAACTGTTAATGCATTCATTGTGCAGTTTGCATCATCCTATCTATGTAATTGTAACAGACAGTCAAATCGTGTAGCACGGGAGGAAACTACAGGCCTTGCTTACTTTGGCTAAAGCAATCTTTTACATTAAAAAGGTCACTTAAAATATTTGAACAGAAAAAAAATTAATTGCCCCCATGGTATAGTGGACACATGTGATATGGTACATTCAAAATAAGTCTTTGATCAAATATATATACACACATATATATATATATATAATTTTTATACTGTGGCAATGCATCTCTCTGATTTATATACATTAACTATCACGATTGAGCTATTGGGCCTCACAAGATCAACATAGCCAGCCAAGTCAGGTTTATCCATTTGCCTCCATTCTTCAAAATATATACGCATTTGAACACTAGGACATAATTACAGAAACAACTTGAGAGTGTATTATCTTTTGTCCCTGGTGGCTTTTAATCATCAAAAATTTATAAGCATGTCAGATTTACATGTACTGTAGAGGCTGAATGATACTAGCTACATAAGGCTTCTCTCTTACAGTGAGTTTTCATATCCCACATGGCTATATATGCATACATGGGAGTGTATACTAACAAATGCTTCAATTTCATCCCCTGGCCGACCACAGAGGTTATGAAATATATAGCACTTGGTTGTATACAGGGTATTGTGCTCATCAAACATTTGACATTTTATGTGGATACATTTCTATTTACAACAGCAATCACAAAAAATGAAATTTAATCTTTTAATGTGAGAGCTTTACATACCTACAGATGCTTCTTCTTATATATATATATATATGTTTTTTTGTGTTTTCATCCGATGCAGTCTTTTTCAAAGGTTAGAATATTTGTACACGTAGCAATTCAAAAACATCTGAAGTTGACCACAAACAAAACAACAACAAAACTATATATAATAGACAAACTGTACAAATAAAACAAGTGTGAAATCAAACATAAGATAATAAAACATAAAAATGTAATGAACTACTATAGAAACAAATTACAAAAAATATCACTTCTATAGCAATTACATGCTATTTTATAAAATAAACATTTTGAAATAAACATAATCAACATGTTGCACAAGTTTTTAAAAACCTAGATTAAAATCACTTGGTCAATAAATGTTTCCTATGAATAAGTGAACATTTCATTTAACTAGAAGAAGTGACAATACTCAAAACTGTTACTCTACAATGCAAATAATCCAAAATCTTTCTCACAACCATCTCCAAATATTGAAACTAAATGTTTTTATCTCTGATAATTTTATAATTGAATGAAGTTTTGCCTATGACAAAGATTATGATAAACACCACACATGACAAGATTTGAACTGCTTTGAACGCAATCAAAATTGCCCGATGATTTAAAAATATTAGGCAACCCCAAGCTCAAACCAGGCTGGGTACTGCTAAAATTTAAAACGCTAGCTCAAATATCACCCCCCCCCCCCCTTTCCCCCCTCCATTTGCCAGACATCCATCCAACTACAGGTATTCAGTTTTACAAAAAGAAATTGCAAAATCAGTTATGTGGCACATATGGAATGATTATTTTTGGTGCAATAGATTTTTCTCTTCAAACACCACTTCATGTCTTTCCTGTTCTGGTCTTGCAATTTGTAAATTAAAACCCTCGGTGTGTGCTTTAAATTTGAGTGATGACAAAAATTTGACACTCAAAATTCTTAAAAAGGTCAAGTAGAGACATAGACTTTTATTCTGTGTATTTTAAAATTTAAAAAAAAAAAGAAAAAAGAAAAAAAAAGATTTTCATATTCCAGATTTTTCAAGGGGGGGAGGACCTATAAATGTGGATATTCAGCCAGATGGATCAGAGGCCTCTGTGTAGAATCTGGTTCTGGTCGGGACTCCACATGCAGGTCTTGCCTTGTCCTTTCACCAGGTAATCAGTCGTCTTCTGGGTCATGCTCGGTGAGAACTGCTATTGCGTCTTTCACAGCGTGGTATATGATGTTCTTCACCTACAAAGATATAATAGATGCAGAAATCTTAATGTGCTTGTTAAATATTCATAAGTCACCCCAAATGAAAGATGATGCAGAAAGTCTTAAATTATGTAAAATATTAAAAATCAACTGTACTGTTTTAGATTCAAAAACCTAGCTTACATCAATTCAAATATCTGTCCATATTGAACCAGAATTTGAAGCGTTGGTTCAAAACATTTTGAAAAGATTGAAAAATAATTTCAAAAAAATTTTTTTTATATAAACTTTACCCCCAGATTTTTAACAGCTTGAAAGCAGAGTTCATATCATAACAAATCTGCGTTTGAAAATATGTGGACCAAGACATATGGGAAAAAATCTGTCGAACAAGAAGTAACTTCCTATTTCAACTTTTAAAAAAGTAAAGTGTTTCATCTGTTTGCTGTCGCAAAAAAACAAACAAACAAAAGAAAACAAAATTTCAAAAAATGACAGCTAGTTAAAAACTATGCATATCTCACAGAATGACAAAATTTATGAGTGAAAGGAGATGTCTGCCCCTTACCTGCAGTTTATCCTCATGGTTTGAATGTGTCTCGGAAAGCTGCCTAAATTCTTGGGTCAGGCGGAAGCAATGGTTCAGGTGCTCAGGGGACACAAAGTCTTCAGCAACCTTGATACAGCTGTGAAGGTTTCTCACCTGAATGGAGCAAAGGCACAGACACATTAGTCGTCGTTTAACTAAGATTTTAGCATTACATTGTAATTTTATTTACAAGTGATTTTATAAATGCTTATCAACGTTACTTAACAAATTTAAAATGAAAAGTGCTTTCAGCTATATCATAGGAAATCCTCTGTATAAATGCATCTTATAATTAATGGTATAAATACTGGTGCCTGTATGCTAGGACGTTTTTAAAACAATATGCATTCCTAGTCTACGTTAAAGTATGGACAGAAATTTTTAATTCTGAGGATAAACTGAAAACTGGTTGATTGAGACGCAAACTTTAAGGTTTATTTCAGCTTCCAAAACTCTTTGCATTATTGTTTCCTCCTACATTTTTTTCACGGTTTGCAAAATGTGTTTCAAAGAAACCCACCAACCATCCCCAAGAAAACCAAACGTGTAGTCACCTGATGGGGGGCACCAGCAGGAATGAAGATAGCATCACCGTGGCACTGGACAATGGTGTAGCCCTCCACACCATACTCTTTGTAGAGGCGATCACAAAGCTCCTTGTCCAAGTACCAGCTCTGATCGTGGATGGCGTCATGGTCATTCTCAATCTTCTGACCTCGTTCTTTGGCAACCTAATCATGGGACATATACAACAAGGCACATTCAAATAATGGTAATGGAATACAAAATAAAGCAGCTTGAAAACATGTGAATATGGCGACACTTTAATTTACTTTACAAAGTCATTAGCGTATATCAAAATAGGCAGTAAAATTTTCATCATTTCGCTTCTCTGAGCTTTAATTGTCTCTAAAGTTATCATAGACGACAAAAAGCGGTCTTGCGAGTCTTTGGTTGGCAGGTTGTTGAAGTAGGTTGGGGATGCTTGTCTTTCGTTTGCATTTATGTTTTCAAAACATTTCAATCGTACACATCCTCACGCTGGTCTACTTTCATGTGAGGAAAGTCTTCTAATCTTTGCCTTTTCTCTCCTTCTACCGTTAATCTTCCTTTTCTTTGGTTTATCAGTTACTTCAGGATTTCTTATCTCATCCGCCATCTTCGTGGTAAACAAAGAAATCACGTGACCTGATTCTGCAATGTCATAGGCTGCTCCTAATCAGGGGCATTGAGAATGAAAAACTTTTAGTGACTTAACTTTTTCTTCACTTGTTTTGTTCCATTAGTCTGGTTCTTCACTTGTACCCGTTATTTTTAACTGCTATTGACAGTTGACTAAACGAGTTTTTCACTTGGAAAATTAAAGAATATGATACTTTTAATTATATTCTCCCTTGTGAGTGTCTATTTAAAATCAATACATTAAAGTGAAAACATATATGTATGAAACATGGCAAGAGGTTTGGATGTTTCAATCAAGTCCAATCTAAGAAATATACCCTTGAACTCAAATAATACAAGAGAAGTTAGGAAAAAGACAATACATACCTTGTTGAGAAAATCTCTTATTTTATCCGCATCATGTGCATCATAGATATGCCACAAGGCTCCAGGAATTTCATTAACTTCGCGTACCCTTTTCTTTGTAATCATGTCACAACCAGCATCATCTATTGCTCTTACAGCCGCTGAAAGGAAAAAAGGAAAACTTGATTGCCCAATATATATAGTCCATTCATAGAAACAAACAAACAGAATACAAAAATATTTCTAAAATTAAATTTCGACTGGTGTGAAACAGCTAAGATAAATTAAACCCATGTAGAAAATTTATTATTTTTTAACATTAAGAAAAGTTTTGTATAAAATGTTTGATTCTTTTAACATAAACTGTTACGGTGGACTGTATATATAAATGAAACTAACCATCTTCATGGTCTGGGATAAACTATAATAGTTAAAATCCCCTATCGTGGTGATCTGAGTATGCCCTTATAAAAAAACTAACCGTCTTCCTGAGCCTTGCGTCCCCCTGGGCCATCTCCAGGCACTCCCACATAGACCATCACATTCACAGCGTCGGAGATGTCCAGGTGCAGGTTGGTGGTGCCTTCTTTGGGAAACTGTGACGAACCATAGGCATTGTACATCTTAGGCCCCAAGTCTGGACGGACTAAGAAATCCGGCAACCGTGAAGCCAGGTTCAGCTTTCCGTCTCTCTGGGTGTACTCGGGTAAAGGCAGAGCCTGCATCAAGTCACGGAATCTGGTTGGCAGGACGTCGCTGAAGTCATCACCCGGTGGCCAGTCCTTCAGCTTGAGCAGCATTGGCTCATTCACGTCATCGATTGGACGACCTGAATATCAAGTAATCAAAGTTGAGCTTTGTAATTCTTCCCTTCTTTACACAACCTTTGAAAAAAGCTTTCTCATCATTTGCAGAGGAATGTCCATTACAATTTATATCTCATTGCTGACTTTATAATCAGTATTCGATACAAAACTTAACTATCAAACAATTGGACAGACTTGTGGCAAAAGCATATAAAAAAAATCTATTGCAATAAATTCTTAAGGGTTTTTTTCTTTTATTTTATCTAGTCTGCCACTGCAGTGTGTAATTTTCTTTGTTCATAGCCGGTTTGGCTTTACGCAATATACACTGCCTAGCTCAATAAACATACATGTATTTAGATTTTTGTTAACATTGTGCAAAATAAACATATATTGTTTTTTTTAACAGCTGACACAGCTCAAACCTAAATGAGTGAATTTCTTGGTCTCTTATAACTTAAACAACTTCAATTGTTTTCCTTGAAAACTTGACAATATTCAGTTGAACAGCAGAGTTAAAGTTTGATTACCTAGTTGTTTCAAAGGTTAACTTTATAAAAAATCATTAATTGTTAACAAAACATTTTACTAGAGGCAGTTTTCCTTACGTTTCAGGCTTTCAAAGCCATCCCAGAAATCACTCATGCAGTGGCCAATGATAACATCTCCAGTTCGACAGTTGACAACTTCATTCTCAATCTTTCCAAACTCCTTGCTGAAGACCTCTGGCTTCCAGAGGGAAAGATCCATCTTCTTGTTAGCGCATGAGACCAGGACGGGCTGGCCACTTTTCCACTGCTCCTGGAAGATCTTGAGGTTTCCCTTGTGGTGAGCGTCGTGCAGCCGCAGGAGTCGCCCGTCGCACAGCCACGTGTGGGGCACATCGGGGTACAGCACACTTGTCTCCGTCAGGTTGTGGATCTTGATGGGCAGCTCTCTCTGCCAGCCACCAAGCCGAGGTGTATAGTGAAGGAACTTGAAGGCCCCGCCATCAACGCCTCGCTTCTCCACCACAGATTGAATGATTCCCCCTAGAGAGTTCATCCCACTGCCTTTCTTGGACTTTTTGTCATTGGCTACCTTTGGCTAAGGAAAAGAAATACCAAAAAAAAAATCTCTTTAAACATGATAAAATTTCTTCTTACAAAATAGCAGCAGCATACAACAATTTCTAGGTGAAATTCTTTGAGGGGCAAATTACTATGTTAAAAAATAATTATGTGACAATAATTCTGCAAAACGCAGACTTTTGGGAGAACTTTTTGCAGAATTAGAAAAAAAATTGATTTTAAGCAATATGCACTGTGTAGCTCAGTAAACATTTCGATAGTTAAAATATGCATCAATATTTTGTGCGCATTTCTCAATGAACTTGGCAAGTTTAAAAGATAACCTGTACATTTAATATGCAGTGCCACTGGCAGCAGCTGAGTCAAAAGAAAAAGACTATAGATACATTTTAGAGTTAATTTGTCTGTTTCCATGATGTTAGCTTTACCTTTCCTGCAAACTTGGTGAGCAGCTCCCTGAGGGTAGAGCAGCCGCTTTTCTTGCCATCGTCGCCCTGCAGACCGGCCTTGTCGAGCTTGCGCTTGGCGGCGTCCATCTTGTCCCGGTTGGAGTCTGGCTCCATGGAGGCGACCTCGGCCAGGATACTCAGCGGTGACGAGGCCGTGTCCGGGTTGTAGCTGTCCAGGTTCTTCAGGGGGTTTACCTCCTGATGCTGCTTCTTAGACTTGGACTGCTTGCTGCCCTGCTCTTCCGTAGAAAACCCATTAGGACCCTTTCGACTGTTCACAGAGCTCAAGATTTGCTGTAGAGAGAACATTTTCAAACGTGTTAAACTCGATGCTGAAGAAGAAAATCAAAGCAAATTTTGTTTTAACACTAAATTTGAATTAACCTTGCACGCTAAGAATAAGTTAATTCTCAGGCCCATAACATGACTCTAGGGGTCTAGAAAACTTTGGATCATTGGGTCAAGTTTCTTCTTCCAATGTAAGTCACAAGTGCACAAGACAAAATGTGCGCTGTTCCTAGATCCCACTTACTCTGAATATTTACATGCCCTGATTAGGATTATCAACTAAAATTTTGTAGTCAAGGCTGAATGCTGAATCTTCAATCTGAAAGTTTCCTAAACCTTAAAAAATCTCAAACAGCAGTACAGCCTTTTTGAAATACAATAAAATCAAACCTGAATAACATTTTTTTTTTCATCTATGTTATATATTTTTTAAAGATTTTATATACAAATGAACACAAAAGGTAGGTTAGGACTCACAGCCTTGATTCCATTTTGATCAGTTATCTTGTTCTCTGAATTACTTTTCCCACAGGGACAGTTGGAGGGAATTGACCATTTTGTACGAATGTCATGAATTAGCCTGCCCAGCTCCCACAAGGCTGAAAAGGAAACAATATAATAGAAATCACATTTGACTATAAAATTTATTGCACCGAATGTTTTCCCTCATAATTACTTTTTTGCCATCCAGATTAAGAGCAATAACGAAAGTCTAATCCATATGGTTACTCTTCATCATGTAAGGGTAAGGGTAAGGCGCAAACTTTAAAAAATCACCAATGGCCTATCAACT
This sequence comes from Elysia chlorotica, assembly GCA_003991915.1. NCBI lineage: Eukaryota > Metazoa > Mollusca > Gastropoda > Plakobranchidae > Elysia > Elysia chlorotica. The sequence goes on along the minus strand of RQTK01000218.1, from coordinate 30,395 downwards.
TTGTAATTTTTAAATGAAAATAAATTGCATGTAAATGCTAAGGGAAAACATTTTGCAATAGCTTATAAGCTAACATTTTATCACTGAAGGCTTTATTTTTTAGAGACATGGGTGCATGTGAGTAGGGGTGGTGAATCCGGGTATTGTATTTTTCAAAAAAAAAATCTACATAGCCTTTACTAGAGTTGAGTTGAGTTGAGATGGTTTTAACGTCCAACATCAGCACTATATAGGCTATATTGTGGACGGGCCCCAAGACGGATGTCTGACAATTTTATGTGCTGCCACACACGAGACAGGGCGGGGATACCATGACTCCTGTCTCAGACGGTCACATTATACTGACACCAATCCAATCCGAAAGAGGATCACGATCGGTAGAACGAATCCGGAAAACCGATTAATTCTGGAAAACTTGCACCCATGCAACAAAGACAACAGAGATAGGCGATTTCCTCTTTATCCTCACCAACATTCTTATTCTGGTTGATAATAGTTTGCTGGAACAAATATAAATTCAATGAAGCCCAAAACAGCCAAGTGCATGCACAGTGGGAGAGACATCCAGCACATCAATAAAAGACTTACCGTCACTGGGAATGATCTGTGTGAGCATCATTTCACTGGCTTTGTGAGCCTGCCGGTTGGAGCTGCAGCTCAACCATCTATCATCAGTGATTGGCTCTGAAACACGAAGATAAAGATAAATGAAAACTTAGACTACAACAAGCAGTCTTGTATATTGCATTAAAGATATTTTTGTTAGCAGAGACATGAACGATAAATTTACAAGTTGATTAGAGACTCTGCCCATCCCCGTGCCACATAGCGTTGGGCAAACTTATGAGACGTTAAAACCACGAATGGGCCCATAAAGGGCTCTGCTAACCAGGTGTTATTGCCGAAAATGGCAGCAAGTTCTGAGCGATCGACAGAAACATCATTTTTAGCTGGATACAGTCAAATATATATTTTTTCAACCAGATACGGACCTACTCGAGGGGTCAAATACGTAGTGGTTGGCAGCTATGAACAATGATGTTGCAACGACATCTTTGGGATACTGTTTATCAACAAAATTAATGCCAATGCTATAATTTTAGTCCCAACTGGTTTGTGAATAAATTTAAAGCCAGCGTTTGATGAGAACCTGAGCAGATATAAATTAATGCAGAGGTCATATGTAAAAAATTTCTAAGAATCATCCACCAGGCTAAACTTCAATTACATTTGTATGTCCAAAGGCAACTTAAATCAATTGTTTAAAAAGGTAACTGAATTATTATTCTGTTGTGTGTAAATACATTACAATTAAATAAGATTATGGAATAGATTTGCTGCCAACTTACTTTTTCCCTCTTTGATGCGCACTTTGTAGCAGTCAAGACAAACCACAAATCCACATTTTTGGCAGACCCAGTGCATGTTGAACAGTGTGGTGTCACAAACATCACACATCTCCCTCACACCCATAACAGCTCTTTTCCAAACTATTTTCACTGTAAAATAATAGTATGTAACAAAATATTTAAGTTGAAATTAGAAAAAAAAGTTTTAAAAAAGAGAAATAAACAAATAGACTGAGCCATAGCAAAAAATGTTCCTATCCACTATAAAGTTAACGTTTTGATCAATGGTATCAAGTCAAATTGATTGAATCCTATGGTGTTCGATAAACAAGTCAGATTTACATAAGTCCTAACAGGTAACACAAATCACCAACCACTGCGAGTGGAAAATTCTCCATGTGGTGCTATTTGCTTCAAATATTGATGTGCTGCTAGTGTTTTGGGCCATTTTTTATGATCAATAAAAATATATCTAATTTTCCATCCCCATGAAATATTTTGAGTGTTTAGTCATTCTACTGGGCAATGTAAATCTGTTCTTTTTGGTTTTAAAAGATTTAACAATTGACTTTTAGGTGTCTTCAAAAATATACAGATGAGCTAATTTCTGTTATACCCTTACATACAAAATTGAAAAGGCTGTACAAACCGATTTTGATGAAATTTGTCGGAAATTTCATGTTTTCATGAAATCTTTACAGTGCAATTGGTTTAATTCAAATGTGCTGACTTCGAAAAATCAATATGTGGTACCTAATTTTAATATTATTTATATTATTTCAAGTTACCAATTTCGTTACAAAATTTCCAAATGATACATATCCACTTATGGCTTGAACTGTAAGACTTGTTAAAAAAAAACAACCTTAATATACAGTGCTTGATGACTGGCAGACTTGTTTCTTCATGATCTTTGATTTTGTGTCAGAAAATATCATTCATGCCAATCTTGGCTGCCAATTAAATTATACAATTACTCACTATAAAATTTTTCAACCCTGAATCATTCATTGCCAACTTACCATCCTCCCCAGCCCAAGTTTTGGCCTCCCTTTCTTGCTCTACTAGTTCACAAAATTTATCGCCAACTTTAGATATGATAAATTTTGAGTTTTCTACATCAAGCTCTGGCTCCATGACTGATAGGGGGAGAGAGAGGAGTAAAAATAAAAAGATTTTTTTTTTTTAAACATGTTAGATTGATAGATGACATTTAAAGCTTTTTACTGTAAATGAGGTAAGGTAAATCAAAACTTAAAATGGACATGATATAAATTATTTAAGATGATCGCACATACACCAGTCATTTCATTTGTTGCTTATTCCATGGCAAAAGAAAACAATGTAATTATGTCATATAATTATCAGAATTAAAACAATTGACTAAGAACTAAATTTTTACACAATCTTTACAACTAAAAAAAAAACAGTGTATACAAAACATTCAGCATCCGATAAAGGGTACAAATAATTTATATAAAAGAATCCTCTAATGTGGTGTTGTTTAACTAAGTGTCAAACGATATATTTATTTTACTAACCTGGAAACCTCGGTAACCAAGGTTCAATGTCGTCCGGATCTGCATCTGGTAGTTCTGAGAATCCATCTATTGTCACAACACCACGTGGAGTGTACTTTAACCTTTGGGATAAGAACAATTATTTCACTGAAGCAATACTAAAGGAACTTGCTGCTTAAAAACCAGAAATCCTAATCTTACATATTTCAATAGCTGCATGTGGGGGGAAAAAGGTCTACATTCTGTCTAATATGAAGACTATCGACTTTTAGCTACTGATGTCACAGGCTTGGAATTTTCCACAAGTAGATTTTAAAAAAATAACAATTATAGTTCTCGTAGGTAAATTCACTTTAAACATAAAGATTTAAGTCTAAACAATAAAAAATGGATTAAAATTCATCTTATTTTCAGCCGAGAATAAGTAACATACAGCTCACAGTTTAAAAACAGGAATAATTAAAGAGGAAATACAACACATTTTTACCTTCTGAATGCATAAAACCTGCAGAAGATGTTTGGCTGCTTCTTACTGCGCTGCACTGGGGTCATTTTGCACTCCCTACACTTTGTGAGTTTGGGTGTGATCTCACTGCAAGGACCATCCTGGATAAATGGGGCCATGGTTCGCTTCAGTGTGGACACTGTCATTTTCACTAAGGGTTTGTTGAAAGAAGAGCCTGGAAGGTGGAAAAATTAAAACCATTTATAATTGACCAACACAAACAAAGAAAGTGCATTACTCCCCTCATCACTGTTAACAAGTTTGACATTTTTGCGAAGTGGTGTCTGAAAATCATGTTGATTTTGTCCACAATTATTGAAACTTCCTCACTTAAATAATGCACTTTGAAAACCGGAATAAAATCCAATATTTAATAACTGTGGTCCAATATTTAGGTAGTATTTTAACACAAAGATTCATTTTACCTATAATTTGGGTGGGAGGGAAATTTGTTTCCTATACTTTCATACAAAATTGAAGCTTAGTATAAAAGCTATCATTTAAACTTCATTATTTCGTATCCATACACAATTCCTATCATACAAAAACAAAAATTCGGTAAATACAGACATATAATTCCCACTCGCCCAATTGCGAAATATGAAATATTTTAGTTATTTCTTGGGAGATAAGGAAAGAACTTGTGAAATGGAAGCTATTAACATGACAAGTTGTGGACTCCTCGGCTCAATTCATATTAGGTTGATATTGTAACAGCAAAACAAGCAATTGTCAAACATTGCATAAACATTGTGGTCAATTCAGACTAACGAGTGGTTCAGATCTTCTCTACATCTTCGTTTTTCTTCTCCTCTTTCTCCTTCTCCATCTCCACCTATCCCTCTCTCTCTTTCTATTTCTCTGCTGCTGCTACTCCTTACCGCCTTTCTCTTTTTCTTATTTCTCTCATTTTTATCCGTTCCTTCTCCCAATTTCTGAACAGTTTCCCTATATTTACTTTGCCCTGGAAATCGAGGCAACCCTTAGCATGGAAAAACAATTCCATCTTCCTATTTAGCGAGTTTGAATGTTTTTTTGTGGAATAAGATGTCTTTTTAACAAGAAAAAATGAATATTTGCACCCAAACCAGCCGAAGTCTATACTTTAAATGAAGCAACCAGACAGTGAAAATAATATACCAGGGGGTGCAGGGTTAAAACATCGGAAACCAATACAGGAGATCAGGGGTAAAATCCAACGAGAGCCACCTTGTTCCCTACATGCTGGATTGCTGACAGTATAGTGCGAGTCCCAGGGATCCCACTCTGGGGTCCTGTCACCTCACATGATCTTTCTTGAGACCTACTAAGAGACAGCTTTGCTTTTTACGATCAAAGAATAATGTATAATGCAGTTGCTCACTTTTCTTGCCATCCTTGGTGGGACCTGCCATTTCCTTACTCCTGGTTTTCTTCTTGTCCTTGTCCTTGCCATCCTTACTCGAGGCGCCCCCCTTGGCCATGGTGGGGGTGTTAGTGCTGCCACAGCTGGAGGAGGAAGAGGCCGGAGACATGGTGGCCAGGTTGCTTTCAGACAGTGTCGGAGATGGAACAGAATGGTCATCACTGCGCGGTGACGGCACGGGTGGAACTGCGGCTGCTCCTAAGAGAGACCCCTTAGTGGAGGAACTATTGCTCTTGTCAGACTGAACTCTGGACGACATAGGACTGTCATCTCGAGACGACAACTTGGATGAAGTTTCCTCCAAATCATCCTTAGAAAAAGAATAAATATACATGTATATGCTACTGGTTGTTTGAAAGATGTTGGAAATAACACTGCCCGATGAAACTTTTAAAAGACTGGGTTTGATTTCTATTGAATTTTATTTTCGATTCTCCTAAAATTTAAATCACAACCCACAGTTTTTTTGTTGTTTTTTTCAAACCACAAGCCGTCTGAATAATTGGAAGAAAAAAAATCATAATTATGTCAACAATATTAGCATCAACATCAGTAACATTTATTGAAATAACATGGATAATCAAGGCCCATATCCTGGAAGGTTCGCATATATAATCAAAATAATACTTCAAATGAACAACAGATTTCTTGCATGAGAGCAAAAAATCTTTATATTAAATCTCAAGTAAGTGCCTTGAGGGAATCTAGTACCTTGGCTTTTGTTTCTTTGTCTGTTTTTCCCCGCTTGCTACTTCCGCTCTTCTTGCGAGAAGTGCCCCCGTTGCCACCTGTACTTGGTGCAGGAGGAGGTGTGGATGATGGTGTATCTGTACCGGTGTCAGGCTTACTTTTCTTTGCTGAGCCCCCACCAGATTTCCTGGATTTAACCCTCTTTTTTGTTCCTGATGCTTTTGATGATCCCTGAGAAATGTAAGAACCAGGGGAGGGTGGGTTAGAGGTAGTTCTTGAGTATTGTTATTCATAATGAAACCTCTTATTTAATCTTTATTTTTTTAATACTAATTAACAGGGAAAAGAAAAGAGGGATGAAGATGAAAGGGAGAGGGGGGAAGATGAAAGGGAGGGGGGTGGGAGTGGGGGAAGAAAGAGAGAGAGAGAGAGAGAGAGAGAGAGAGAGAGAGAGAGAGAGAGAGAGAGAGAGTAAGAGAGAAACAATAGTACAGAGAATTATGGATTATTCTAATTTTAAAAATTGTAATTTTGATTGTTTTGCAATATGAGTGTTCAAAATAAAATAACATTGAAGTACAGGAACGTTCCAAAATATTTTGCATGAATTCATATTTGATGCATAGATGCAAACTTTTGAGAAAGCAAATACATATTTTTAGCAGGATCAGTCACTGCAGACCTAGTCGACGGTCAAGCTTATCAGGTTCAGTTATCAATATTGACTTAAACACACACTTCTCACAGTGCCAGAAACACTGCATCAGCAACATCTAGGCGCCGCGTGGACTTAGAAACTAAGAAAACATTTTCAAGACTAAAGAGCCTCTTGCATTTTGCATTGATACGAGAGGAACTTAAGCTTTCTAAAATGCTGAAAATAATTGTACACTATTGTCATTGACTGAACTAACCATTTGGGGAAAAAATCCTACAAATAAATTTACCCAGTCAAAATAAGTACCAACTGATAAACACAGGCTCTGCAGCTTGAGCCAGTTTGCCCCCCAAGGTAAACATATCGTACCATATGATATAAACTAGTCTAGATTCAACTTCACGAGATGCAGGTTCAATAACCCTTATATCCAATTCTACTTCGGAACGACAGGTTTGTTTGATATTAGACCTAGAGGTCTAGGTCATAGGAATGGGAAACCAAATAAGTACTGTGGGACGTTTCAGGGATGGACAACCATAAGTGAAAATGATTTGCATAAGCCTAGGATTATAGTGTACACTACATTCTTGTAAAGCGAAAAGTGTATAATATTAAAATAATTTTTGTTTAACAGAGACAGAAAAAGCTCCTTAATGTTGAACACACCTCGAATTTTTCCATAACTTACAAATAGATATCCATTGGGTTCATACTTTTCAAAAGATGCACTCGACTTTAGCATTATAAATGACCACAAAGTTTGGTTTCTTTTGTTTTATAAATTAACGGTAAGAAGTTAGGAATTCGAAAGGTGCCAGTGTACTGGACGAAAATTAGAGCTATAATTATGCCAAATTTCAAGAACATCGGTGCTGTAGTTAATCCTGTAGACGTGAGCGAAAATTGAGCTTATTTTTTTTCAATACAGATAGTACCGACACGAGTGGATGCTAAGATGATTTTTTTGTTTGTTTACGTTTTTGTGAAACATCATCTCGCATAGCGCAGTCAAAGGCAAGTTTCCAGCGCATGAAAACCAACTTAACAAATAAGCGCATCTCCATCCAAACAAGAAAAAGGGTTCTTCAGTGCTACATAGAACCTATTCTAATGTATGGTTGCGAGGCGTGGATGGTGTCAAAGCAGATAGAAAAGAAACTGAAAGCAATAGAAATGTGGTTTTTAAGACGAATGCTCCGCATCTCTTGGACAGAAAAGAAATCAAACAAAGAAGTTTTAGAAGAAGCTCAGGCAAAACCATCAATAATTAACAAGGTGAGGAAAAGGCAAACAACATTCTTTGGCCACGTGATGAGAAGAGAGGGACTAGAACATCTAGTGACGACAGGAATGATTGATGGGAAACGCAGCCAAGGAAGGCAAAGAGAAAAAATGGCAGACGGGATGAAGGAGTGGCTACAAATATCAAAGGTTACAGAGATGATGAAACTAACCAGAGAAAGAGAGATATGGAGGGACATGATCACCAACGCTATGAGGCATGGTACTTGATGATGATGTTTTTGTAAATGATTTTAGCTTAAATTAAATAAAAATTTAACACAACTAAGAATAGACCCAAGAGTAACGCAGTCACAACTTTGTATAGTAAAATCAAAGTATGTTTCTATAACATCTTTGAGTAAAATACAATAATGTGCTGCACGCCAGTAGTGTGTGTGTGTGTGTATCTGTGAGAAAAAGTGGCATATATGAAATTGTTCCTCTAATCTTGCAGGGTGAAAACTGTAAGGGGACCGTGTTTAACAACGTAACAGGCACCCCAAAAGACAGGATTCTTAGAAACAAACTCTCTTCCTAGCACTACATTCTAGTAAACAAACCCAGGGGATGAGTGAACAAGTTGATTAGAGGCTCGGATCTCTGTGCCACGAAGGACAGGAGATACTTTGAGACATTTAAAACGTGAATGGGCCCAGTAAACGACTGGGCTAACCGTGTATTATTGACGTAAATGCCGGTACACAATGAGCAATGGACGGGACACCCAATTTTTAGCTAGATATCGTCAAATACATATTTTTTCAACCATGATACGGATGGACATAACGGGAAATCTGACACGTACTAAATATGTATTATACAGACTGGTTGCAGCTATGTTGATGATCATTAGGCTCAAAATATGAAAGGAAACAGAAAAGGGTAAACAAATTTTGGATAAATCGGAATGATTAAAAAAGGATAAGATGGCCTGCTCTAGATAAATTCTTAATAGATACTTGAGATGTCCGTAAACCATTCACAGATTTTTAATTCTCACTACTTACACAAATTACTAAATTGTTTAATCTATCAAAATGTTTCCATACAGTATATGAAAAAGAAACTGGACTAAAATTCATTATTTAATTAGGCTAAACAAATTTAGTATTTCAATATTTAACATTTCATAGATTTATATGGCATATCCACTGTAAAATACTGGTACAAGTATTACTTCATGAGATGCCCGGGAGGATTTTGGAGACGTTTATCCCAGAGAAGCTGGAGAACATTGTTAATTTATTCCCCTTTCACCAACACTCAGTGATAACTATCCACCACAAACCTGTAGTTCACTTTCCGAGGCAGATGAGGTAGATTCATTATGGTTGAGATCACCAACATTTCCATTTGGAAGGGTGACCACAACATTTGCCAGGGAGGCTGTGCTGATCTCCTTTCCACAGTCGGCCCCTAGTGTGGTCGAGGAATTCTCCACACAGCTGATGCTGTCTCGCGTCTGGCCCAGGCTGCTGCAGTTGGAGTCCTCCTCCCCCTGGGGTTGGGGCACAGGTGTCGCAGATTTCTTGTCTTCGTCGTGCCTCTGGAGCCAAGCCTTCTTCATGTGGTGTGGGTGACTGGAGCCGATTGAGCTGTTCAGACTCCTGTTCAGTGGGCTGCTGGTACCAGAGGGCTTGTTTTGAGGAGGAGGGCTGCAAGCGCTCAGAGTGTCAGAGTCTGTGTCAACCTGGTTATTGGCCACCCTGTTGATGGTGTCCATAATCCGGCTGTTGTAAGAGTCAGAAGTCACAGTGCTACTACTACTGCTGCTACTGTTGCCAGTGCTAGTATTTGGTTTTGTGACTGAAGATGCTGCCGATGATGAGGTTGCATGGGGGGTGCCAGGAAAACGCTGGCTGCTGCCACTGCTAGTAAAGTCCTGCCTTCTGCCCAGGACCCCAGGCTCTGGCTTGTTTACATTAGGAAGAGCTGTCAGTCCCGTGGCAGCCACCCTCTCCCGTTCAGCTTTCTCCATGGCCATTTTCTGATCTTGTAGATATGCGGAGTGGACAGTATTGTCAACAAATGACTGGAAACTGTAGGGCGAGCTCATGGAAGAAAGGCTGTTGTTTGGTAATGCAGATGAAGTATGAGAACTGATGCTTGGCCTTGTGAATGAAGAACTGCTGCTTGTTGTGTAAGGGGATGGATTTGTAAGAATCTGTGGGGTTGTAACTGGAATGGGCGTGGATTGATTTGAACCTGGATGATCATATTGCCCTTTAGTTTTCTTTCTGCTTGCCACAGCATTATTATCTTTGCTGTAATTTTTTCTTTTGCCCCCAGTTGGGCTAAGTTGTGACGGTTTGAAAGACCCAGAACCGGTAAGAGGAATAGGATTAGCATGCTGTGAAGGTTGACGGCTCGATGAATGAATGGATCCTCCTTGACTATAGATAGGATTGGGCACAAGGCCTTGCTGGATCAAGTGGTAACTGTATGGAGAGGAGGCTGAGACAGGTTCCTGCTGCCCAACAGATGTTGGATAGCCTGACATGTTCACAGGGGAAGTCAGTTGCTGCTGCTGTTTGCTTGCATTGAGGGGTTTGCAGTAGTCCAGAGGCATGGCCTGAAGGTGGCTCACCGCTGGTTTGTATGGGCTCTGAGATCTTGGGGAGGAGTGTGCCTCCGCCGGCCGGAAGCCAGCGTGAGACTGAAGGTGCCCAGTCCCGCAAGACACTGGGCTGGAATGGTGGAGAAGGTGGGAGGTGATTCCGGAGGCTGGACTAGTGGATGATGACGGGGGCCGCTCAGGCCGATGCTCCGGGGTGTGGGCTGGCCGCGGGTGCTGCAGTCTCGGGGAAGAAGATGGTGGGGATGCATGATGAGTGTGTGCTGCCACAGGGTTCTCCAGCTTGGGCATGGTCTCCCTTTTCACAATAACAGAATTATGCGGGTCTCGCATGTCTTTGTGCTGGTAGGGCTGACTTAAGTGAGCAGGGCTTATAGAATGGTGCTGAGGGGATGTATACTGAATTTTCTTGTCTGCAACCTCCTCCTTGATGTGCTTTGACTCCTGGATAAGGCCGCGTTGCTTTAGCTGCTCTGTTGTCATTGTGAATGGAGGGGTGGGAGGGCCGTACAGGCTGAAGATAGCCTTCTGGTTGGGCTGCTGGGCCATGCCTGAGTTAGGGGGGTAGCCACCTGTGCCATAAGGGTATGCCCCATACATGGAGCCTTTCTCAGGGGGGGCAGATTTATTGATATACCTCTTGTCATCTGGGAGACCATCAGATTCCTGAGCAGAAGAGAAACAAATTTATTTTAAAATAAATTCACTTACCAATACAATTTGTTATTTGAATCATAGTGCCAAACATTAGCACTGATGTGTTGATGAAGCCATAATTTGAATGTGTTTGTGTTGAGTTTTTTTCTTTCTGCACTGGTTTCATAAAAAAGAATATGGTATGATGAGCTTCCTTTTTCCCTCCCCGCTGGTTTGGACAAACCGTATCTGTATGTGTGGTGGTCTTCCCCGTTTGCATGTTTAAATGACACATTTTGTCTTAAGGCCGTGGGAATAGTGGCAGTGAAGGATGTGAAGGCAATCAAGGTAAATTTTACTTGATAGGACATCAAATATTTGTATCCTTGTGTATAACGTTCCCACACTTATCAGTAATGAGCACAGAACTCAAGTGTTTTATCATAGCTAAGTGCAGTACTGTACACAGTTAAAAAGCAAACGTTTTAGAATCCCATTTTACAGATACTGGCAAATTTCTAGTTGTCCACTTAACAAAAGACAAGCAAAAGAAATACAGAAAATAAAATACTCCATCTTCTCCACAAGTAACCCAGGAATTCTGATCAAGCATAAACGTTTCAAATACATGAGATCCTCTAAAGGCATTAAAGGCCTTGACAGCTCTAGGTTACTTGATTTGATTTCCACTAAAAACATGACATCTTTATGCTACACATGTATGTGCAAGTGGTTTTGCGTCTATGTAATAAATTTACAAATTTTACACTGAATATAAATTGAAAAATATGGGGAGCAAGTTAATTTCCAATGAAGATCTGATGCTTAGGGAATCATTGGTAAACACCAGTCAATCTCAAGGTAGTCACAAAAATTTATATAACTAGAAAGCACATTGAACATGTAATACTATCCGTGACCTGATATTAGTGATAATGTTAAAAAAAAAAAAATGTAATTACAAAATATTTCTTTCCTGACTCATTCATATACAAAAGCCCTCACAATGCTCTATCAAATGGCAGTGAGTACATACCTTCTTGATCTTATCTTTCCGATGATCAAAATGTTTTTCATGGTATGCCACAGAGTGAGGTGGGTAGGAGTGGTGGGGCTCTGTTTTGGGGATAAATCCTCGCCCTGTCCCTCGTGAGATGGATGGGAACATACTGATACCCTGTCAGTTGTGGGGGAAAATAGGAGTAAAATGTTTAAGACAAACGGTGAAAATACTTGTGAGTGAAGTTTTTCAATTGCTTAGCAATCATAAATATAATAACCAATGAATATACAATATCTATAAAGGTAAACAGCAAGACAAAAGAAAGTTTAATAACTAATAAGAACTGAATGTGAACAAGTTATATGGAACCTCTTCGAAACTTGAATTAACGTATAGAGTAGTATATGACAACGGTAATAGAAAATGAGCCATTGTTCAAATTAATTTAAAATTTGACAAAATGAATTAGCCTTAAAATTATATGCATATGTAGTGGAGCGTTTCGTAGATTTGATTTGGGGGGTAAAACATCGGCTTCCGGCGCAAAAGGTCCCGGTTCGAGCCCAGGCGATTGTGCCCCCTACTGGTTGGACCGGTGTCAGTATAATGTGACCGGCTGAGACAAGGGTCATGGCATCCCCGTCCTGTCTGTGTGTGACAGCACAATAAATTGTCAGACGTTAGTCTTGGGGCCCGTCCACAATATAGCCTATATAGTGCTGATGTTGGACGCTACACCAACTCAACAACAACGTAGATTTGATTCATAAATCATTATGCTTACAAATCAACGAACAACGTTTCTAGAAAGGTACCACCAGTTTGTGACATGACAAAGTATTTTAACGTAATTGAAAAGGAAGAATACCGACATAAGAGCATTTATTTACACTTTGTCGACAAATAATGACTAAACCACGACGCAGTGCAGTTTTTCAATTTGTTTTGTTATAAATGATAGGAGCCGACCTATCACAGTGCGTTATAATGTGCTATTTAAAAAAAAATTTTACACCGGTTTTCTGTTTTTATCAAATACAAATGACTCGAAAACCGCGCGAGATCGATCTCTATACTTGCCATTAACTTACCAATACATTTCATTAACTTCTAAATCATTTTAATAACGTCAACAAGGTGTACATTTCTTTAAATTAAACAAATAGAAACCCATTTTTATAATATCTCAAGAGTAGGTGAATTTCTAGTAGGTTCAGCGGAATACGGGGCTCTCTCGTCTATTCTGACTGCCACTCTTTACCTGTTTACCATAACCTCCCTCTCACCCCTCTACCTCAATTTTATCTAACAACTTTAAGAAAATAAGCAATACATTACGTTGTTACATTTATTAACAATGGCTCATAAACGCGTTCGTTTAAAACCAGTGAGTGGTATTGGCCATGTCAACATACTATCTACTCAAAACGGTAAACCTCTCCAATGCCCAAACCAATGCTGGATTACTTCGAGACGCCCCCTGAAATAACGCAGCACTAACTTCTCGGGAACAATCCCACTCTGTCCGACGGTTTCCCAATATACCTCGCGTCAGCATGCACACAGACAAACACACGCGCGACCAGTCTAGTGAGCTCAGGCGGCCACATTAACACAGGACGCGCCACAGGTGCCCTTTCGCACCAAGTCCAAGGGATCATTGGTAGGCCTACTTTCCTAGGATAGTTGGGCGCAATGTGGGAACAAAGGGGTGGGGTGGGGACGCCCGACCTCATGACTAACGTTCAGCTTTGAGAGCTCAGTGTGCTGGGGCTGGAGTGGAAAAGGTTGCCTGTCCTCAATACTAACTTGCCAGGCGGCTATTCTACAAGCTGCTTGCCCGAGACCAACGCACATTTACTTGCAGTGGTAGGAAATAAGATGGGAAATTAAGTTTATTGTGCTGTCCGTGCTTATAGAAATTTAAATATAAAAATTAACTTTAGCCTAACCTGCAATGATGGTAGTTTTGCGATGACCTACACGTGTTTGAATCACTGCTCTTTTTCGAACTCGCAATAAAAAGAATACAATTCGACAACGATCACAAGGAAAGTCAACTGCTGAACAAGGACACCATGACGGATTAGATAGTGTCAAAGCATTGTAGGATGCAACACTCGATAGCTCACTTTGTCAACTCTACAACACGTGGATCTAGATTAATGAGAGATAAGTTTTTTGTGATATATATTTTTAATAGCTATTTGGTGCAAATCGAGTCACAACAGGGATATTCGAGCATGGTGAAAAATAAGGAAAAGAGATAGATTAAATGAGGCAAAGGACTTTGAAGTGCGCACACAAGGGTATTTGAAAAACTACCAATATGTAATTAGAAAGAAAAAAACACATTGCTTCTTTTATATTCGCTTCCTGGTGTTGAAAAAGGGTACATAAATAGCGTGACAAAACTGATCGCTACTGCCTGAAATCAGACGCTGTTGACAGCCAGGTCTAATGTTGTGAAAGAAGGGAGAGTACAGTATATAGAGCTAAAGGTGCCTGGGGAAAAATCAACTGGTTTACCTGGTTGGCCAAGCCCCTCAGGGATTCCTCGAAGTGTTTATCAACGGCTGCCTCCGTGTCCACTGATACCGTGGCCCTGAGGATGCGCTCCTGGTTCTGTTTGTGCTCCCACTCAAGGCGTTCTTTCTCCAAGCGCTCTCGCTCCAACTGTCTTTCCCTGTCCGCCTTCTCACGCTCAACTTTCTCCTTTTCAATGCGTTCTCTGTAGAGCAAAGCAAAGAAATCAGTGTGTGGGTATGTGTGTGTGGGTGTATACTTAACTGGAGAGCGAGTAGAACGTCAAATGGGCTACTTCTATATATGCCTATATGTGCGTATTCTTCTATTTATTATTATATTTAATTCACAAATAAATGCAAGAAACAAAGAATTTAATCAAACAAAACACAAACAGGTAGACACAGGACTGATTTGCTCCAAACCTAGGCTATGTCAGAAAATGTGGACGCCTCACAGCAATCAAAACAATCTAAATAGACCAACGTCTTGATTCACGTGAAAATGGGTCGCATGGTTTGAACTCACCCAACTGTTTTCATCCAGATTCAGCAACAAGATGGGTACTCACTTCATGTAGCTGACACAAGTCACAAGTGGCCTACACGCTCTATTTTTATATCGTATCATCAAAATACTGAAGCAGTTTTTAAGTAAATTAGATCATGTATTTTCACAATTTATTTGAATTTAGTACATAGAAAATAAAGGTCAACTTTCCTACATATAAAGTTACTGCTAAAGGGTAGAGCAGAGAAGTCTGTCTAAAACCCTTATGAATAATATGAAAGCTTGCGTCAGATGTGGTAAACAAGCAATTTCAGCACGGCATTGCACGCAGGCTGATGTAGCACATGATTCACATCCCCGACTTCACAAGTGGCGTACGTGACAACACGGGACACACACACACATGGACCCGCCGCTAGGCTTGCAGTTACCGAGACTGCCCTACATGCAGTTATTGCTATGCAAGGCCACCAGCTAAAGCAATTAAAACAATGACACTTGATACATGATCAACAACATCTGCATCTAGATCTATATCTGTGAAAAATGAACTAACTGTATGTCACAGTCTTGTATTGTCAAAGAGAGGAGAAATCGTTATCAAATGTAAAGTAAACAAAACGCGATATTAATATCCAGGTTAAACATGATTTCTAAGATTAAAAAAAAAAAAATAGAAAAGCAAAGTCAAAATCTATAGGGAATGTGTGTCTAATCGAATGTGAATTAATATTGATTATTCGGAGAGGGGGAGAGGGAGAGAGAGAGAGAGAGAGAGAGAGAGAGAGAGAGAGAGAGAGATCATACTAATTTAACAAAATGAACGTCGAACTAAGGCCACGGCGATAAAACAGCATCTCAATGGTTATCACCATTACGACCAAACCCATCAAAAACTTAGGGCATACTCTACAACAACGATTAAAAAGTATATAAATATATACTACTCCTCTGCCTCCACTATCCCCGTCACTTCTAATACACGTATTACTGCCTGAACTGCAACTTGCATGAAGAAACTTAATGTATACACCAATCATTACATTAAATGGAGCACCACAATATAATTACAAGTGCAATGTGTGCGTGTGTGTGCTGTTTTTTAAGCTTTTATTTTAACGGGAGCGGGATAAGACATTAATACATGACAAACAACAAGATAGCGCGATGCGTGAATAAGTAAAACGTTTCGACATAAGAAAACACCTTCACAAAATCCACGAGATCTCGGTCTATATGTTTATGTATTTGTTTTTATTAGCCTTCTTTTATTTCACCAATGTGTGTAAATAAAGCCTGCAGGTAATGCTTGCTTATGCATAACTAGATAACGCCCAAGTAAATAAAAAAAAAAAGTTGGCTTCATTACACTAAAAAAACGTTTATTCTTATCACGAACTAGACTATCTTTTTATTCCAAAAAAAAACTGAAGCAGACACAGTGTATTTTTATCAGCTATAAAATAGGCCAACTGTGTTATCCTTAGAACATTTACACGCTTACATAGATGTAATGATAAAATAGTTAATGGTATCATCATTGAAGCTGCTGTTAATGGGTTTTATGACATCATGTCCACAGAGATAAGCGAGAAGTAACAACTACATGTGTAGCATACTTTTAGTAATAGAATTTTAGAACAAACGGCTAACTATACTCTTCTGTTAAACAAAACGAAAATAAAATAACACACCACACCGTTTTATTGTTCGTATTTTTTGTTTCCCCCAAAATTTGTAAATACTTATTTCGTTTATTTATAATTATAATATTTAAACTGTGCCTCATCACGTTTTTAAGCCAGCATATCTGACAGGAATAACACACACATCACTTCTGACGAGCTAGCTTGAAAGATAGTCAATCGTTGGTCATTTCCACTTAACCTCTGTCAATGTCAAGAATCATAAAGTCATAAATGTTTTGAAAGTCTACATTAACTTACATTTTGGGCTTCGTCAACTGAACGACATATTGACACATTGTGTAAACTATTGTTTGGCAGATACAGATTACTTCACACTTGCCTCTTGATGAAAAGTGACGACAGTAAACTATTATTACTACCCCCCCCCCCCCTTTTTTCCCCCACTCTGTACAAGTGTTACTTTTTCTTTCTATTTGTGTGTCTGTGTCTCTACATTTCCATCAACTTTTCTGCCTATAATGCGCGTGTGTGTCTACCTAACCCGTGCATGCAAAAGATAATTATCTTTCTTCTCTTGCGTGGCCGTTTTCCCTAACCCAGCCTCCCCACCCCCATAAAGCCTTACCAGTTGCTGTTACATGTACTACAGAAGAATGAACTTTGTGGATGCTGGTCGATACAGTGTTAAGCTGGCCTGTAATGCGGAATCAATAGTGCTGAGGGTCTCAGCCAGCCACTACAGAAGGAGCATGAGTGTCAGATCGATACAGACCTGGCTGGCCAGAAAATGGCGACAATAGTACATACAAACACCGCTGATTTAGCTGCTATTCACGTTTATGAGACAGGGACAAGTCACCAACGGAGGGGGGGGGAAGCGGAGGGGGGGGGGGGGGGGGGGGGGAGAGAGAGAGAGAGAGAGAGAGAGAGAGAGAGAGAGAGAGAGAGAGAGAGAGGAGAAACAGATAAGTTACAGAATTAAGTGTTAGAAATGGAAGGAAAGAAAACATACCTTTCCAGAATCTCTTTCCGTTCCTTTTCTCTCCTCTCCTGCTCAATAATGCGCTCCCTCTCTATCTCCCTGCGCTCCACCTCCCGTCGCTCGAGCTCCAGCCGCTCCTGCTCGATTTGGATGTGCAGGTGAGCGTCTCTGAACGCCAGCTCGCCCGCCATCAGGCTATCTGAGTTTTTCTGGAGCAGCCACGGGTTGGGTAGCGCCGCGCCCGGGGGCTTCCCCCGCTGCTGCCAGAGAGCGTCCAGCGCCGCCATGCGGTTGGCCGGGTTGCCGAGCGAGTAGCCCATAAGCTGCTGCTGCTGGAGCGCCACCAGCTGGTGCTGCTGCTGGGCCCGAACCACGGCGTCCAGGGGGTAGCCGTGCGGCAGCGACAGGTGCGAAATGGATGGGGGAAGCTGGTGCGCGCTTGTGTACGCCAGGGTGCTGGGCAGTGCGCTCAACAGGCTGCGCGCCGGCAAAGGGGAGACCCCGGCAGCGAAAGCCGCGGCCGCCGCAGAGGGCGAAGGTGCAGAGGCGCTGCCTGGAACGGGATTGTGTACCACAGGGAACGGCTGGCTCATCTTCTGCTGGGCCTGCTGGGCCGCCATCATGTTCTGAACGTTACTCTGGACAGGGTTCTTACGCATCAATTCGGGATCGCGATAGGGGAACACGGCATCTGACTTGTCCACGACAAAAGGACTGGAGCCCGGGCTGCTCCTCACACTACGTATATCGTCCACGCGAGAGCCCGGCCGCTTGTCGTCCGAGCTAAGGGACGAGAGCTGTCCGTCGCTGGCTCGCGAGTCGGCTCTGTCGTCCGGACCTGAAGATATCAGAGTCCGCGGGCCAGCATGGACGCTGGTAAACGCGCTGTGGCGGTCGGAGGCGAAGTCTCCTTTGTTAAAACTGGGAAAGGAGTCAGGGCGGTCCTTCTCCGCGGGCTGGTGTTGGGGGACTGAGCTATGCTGCGGGTGCACATCGGCCACAGCCTCTGGCAATGCCTTGCTGTCGCTGTTGAAGGAATAACTGCCGGGGACTCTACTTCTCTTAGACAGCTGCTCCGTTAACGATCGTGTCACGTCAATGCCCTCTGGATTGGAAGGGACTGGCGCTCGATGGTGTGGGCTCACGTTGCCTTCGGCCCTCAAAATTTGTTTTTTGTAGTACATGTCCTCGTCACAATGTTTGGAAATATCACTTTCAGCGCCTGTGATTTTTGCACTAGAGTCCTTCTTGGGAGAAATCGATGACGGCTCACCGCAAGTGTCATTTATTGAGCCTTTCTTATCACTCTTTTCAATGATCGATGGTTTGGGTTTTGGGGGAGGGTCATGTTTTGCAATGTCAGATCCTACAGGCTTTTCTATATCTATAGAGTCCGTAACATCATTCTTAGCACAAGTTGCATCTGACGTAGAGGCTGCTGGACGCTTATCCTCTTCAGCCTGGCTTTTCACCTGTTTGGCATTTTTTATCACATTAGCAGAAGAGTTGGCGACTGGAGAGGCAGTCTTAGTAGCATGGCGCTTCTCAGGTGCGTTAACCTCTGGGCTCAGCGCCTCTGCCTCTGCGGCTTTCTTAGCCGCCTTTTCCTCAACAACCTTCTTCTTGTCTGTTGCGCTCTTCTTGATGGTTTTCTTGGAATTTGTGTTCACAGTGGCCGCCTGCTCGAACTGATCTTCAGAACCACTTAAACTGTTTTTATCGGGAATCTCCGCGGGGTTTACGTTGGCATCTGTTGTCTCTGGATTCAACGACTTCTTGTCTCTCAGTCTCGGCGGTTTCGAATTATTTTTCTCCCGTGCTTTAGATTTTTTATTCTCCTCTTCAATGCGCTTTACAACGACGTTGCAGGTTTGTTTGCACACACAGGACTCGCTCTCTGCGCTCTCGTCACCTGTAGACTTCTGCGGTTTCCGATTGGCAGGAAGTTTCCGCACAGGTTTGGCAGGCTGATCACGACTTTTCTTGGCTGATGCCTTTGGAGTTTTGCCACATGGGGACGCTGCGAAAATACAATAGAGCGAGATAATAGTGGAGGGCCTTTTTTTTGGTTACAGGTAGGCAATACATCTTTACAGTTTATGTTAGGCATTAAATTGGGAGATCGGGTGGTCCGGGGTTCGAATCCCATGAGCGGCAGATTAATTTGTCCGATTTCGTCCCCTGTAACTAGTGAGGCCGGCGTCAGTATAATGTGACCGGGTGAAACATAAACTTGTCAGACGTCAGTATTGGGGTCCGTCCACAATATAGCCTACGTTATGCAGACTTTGGACGTTAAACAAAACTCAACTCACATTTACTCAACTCAGCGATTACATTTTTAGCAAAACTTCTAAGTTCAAAGCTACCTACACTGTACATTTCCTGAGGCTTATTAGCTTTGATCAACGAACAAGTATACAAATAAACCGGATTTCAGGCTGAAATTGAGTGCATACGATGGTTTAGATTAACCAAGAATGAAGTTTATTTCTGTGGATGTGAATTTGGCTTCTATTGGTGGACCTCTCTTGTGCAAATTCACAAAGACACCGACTTAAACAGACTTAGGTCTAATTAGTTATATGCATCGAGTATGAATGCTTTAACTGACATTTTCGGCATGCAACGGTTGTCTCTGGCCTTTAAAATCCATCAAATCTAAAGCCCCAACACAACGCTAAGATGAACAGCAGTGGTCAGAGAGCACTCTCATGAGCCGTGACCAAAACCACTAAACATTGGCAGGGGTCAGGGGACACTTCTGCATGGAGCTCTGCGTTTTCCTTTTACAATGAATACTTCAAGACAGTGTCTCTTAGAAAATGAATGATATTGATAAATGTGCCGCTAACAAGTAAGCCCTCACCGATATCTAAAATTAGAAATTTGACGAAAGAAGGATATTTAAAAAAAAAAATACATTTCAAAACTTGTGCTGATCGATGTGGTAGTAAAAGATGTTCAAAAATAGTCGCCAAGAAGAGGCTAGGTCGAGATCTGTTTGTGATGCGCACCAGTGAATGCTTTTCATCATGACAGGTGAACAAGAAAAGACTTATCCAGAGCTACCTTTACATTAACTTAGCTTTCAGTATGTCAAGTTATATCTTTTTATCCTCTCTATTTCTCTCTATCTTGACTTTGTTAAGGGATATAGTTTTAATATAGATAAATCAGATGACGGGAGGAAAAAAAGCAATCTGCATGATTGTTTAAGATAAGACAATGAAATGAAAGGATTGAAAGTGGGGTGTTTTCTGAACGACTATTTGTTGATCTAGAAGAATAACAACCGGGAAGCGACACAAACTCAGATTAAGAATATAATCTAGCGCGAGTTTATTTTGACCACGTTCTAAAATAAACAAGAAAAAGGGAAAAATGAAAATGCACACTGGCGTACACTGATTATACAATCAAGGTACGAAAAAACCGTGACGGATTAATTCCCCTAAAAGACATGCGAAATTGGTTCTACCAATCACTCTGTGACCTATGTGAGAAGTTCTTCAGTCATCATATTCTGTTTACGACTCTCAGGCTAAATCAAGTTCACTATTTGCATCAATTCCTCTTGATTTGTAAGCGCGACAACAGCTGCTAACCATTAGAGCAGATTGACCCAGCGTGCCTTACTAGGGTCAACCATTGCCCACGCATACCACAAACTTATAATAACAGAATAAAGCTTGTACATTAACCTAGCGTTCTGCTAAACAATCACATGAACTTTGTACGCTGTTTTTGACAACAGGCTCCTTCACCTATAAGTGAGGTCACAGAACACGTCTTTATCAAAATAATAATTGCTCATATCCTGAACACACATAAGCACTACGGACTAGTTTAGTTGAGTTGGTTTAACGTCATACGTCAGCACTATATAAACTATAATATTGTGGACGGATCCCAAGACCAACGTTTGAACATTTTATGTGATGCCACACACGAAACGGCGGGGACACCATGACTTAAGTCCCACACGGTCACAAGCACTACAAACTTCATTTCTACTTGTTCAGAGACTGTTGGGAAGAAGGGGATAGAGCTGGCATTCCTAGATGGTCGGTGCCAAAACTTGTCTCATGATAGCTGCTTTCCCCTTTTGGTTTTACACAGGGAGTGCACTTACGTGCATTATTAAACATAGCTTTAGAAGGAAGGAGATCCTACTGAAATATTATAGCCTATCCTTTAAAAAAAAATGCCATCAAACAAAGAGAGGAGCACTGAAACCCAACGACTGCGCACACATAAAAACATGTCTGGGTGCGCTCGCTAAACAAACTAATAATTACCTGCGACATTCTTAATTTTAAGGAGCGATTTGGTTGCCGTTGGTAATAATTAATGCTAGTAATAAAACCAACAAAACCAACAGTAATAATAATAATAATAATAATAATAATAATAATAATAATAATAATAATAATAATAATAATAA
>RQTK01000217.1:587035-599450 GCA_003991915.1 Elysia chlorotica | reverse complement strand
CCGCAAACCCCCCTTTTCCCTTCTTTTTTTCACATCCAAAATCCAACTGTGACGTTGAGATAAATTCAGGGTGCCTGCCCTCCCCTCTCACCCTCCATTCCCACTTGTCCGTTCAGCCGTATCAAGTCCACACAGACTAACAGACATAGATCGTCACGGCAGCGGGCCCACAACTGGACTCACTCAATCTAACCTGGACAAGTGGACATGTCCATCTCACCAAGTCCTGCTGGTCAGATGATGGGATCTTCTTTGGGCAAGGAAAGGGGTCGGGTTGGTGTAGGGGGAGGAGGCCAGTCTCTGTTCATGAGGATCAGTTTGCACTGATTGATGGGGGAAACAGCTCGTTATAAAAGACAGGAGAGAGAGTCATTGTCTTGATACGTTTTCTGCCCCCCTTCCATATGTCTCTATCTCTCCCTCCCTCCGTCTCCTCACCTCTTGAACACTTTCTATCTCCATCTCTTTTTCTCTCACTCTCACTCTCTCACTCTTTATTTTTTTCCTCTCTGCTCTCATCTCTCTCTCCATTGTTCTGTCTATCTATCTATCTATCTATCTATCTATCTATCTATCTATCTATCTATCTATCTATCTATCTATCTATCTATCTATCTATCTATCTATCTATCTATCTATCTATCTATCTATCTATCTATCTATCTATCTATCTATCTATCTATCTATCTATCTATCTATCTATCTATCCATCGGTATTCTCGCCTATCTATCTATGCCTCTATCTATGCACTTACTAATCATTTTATTACTGTCCATGTCGGGAATAAAATGACCCTGGCACATGCCAATTTCTCCGCCCCATCGATCATCCACGGAGCTAATGAATGGATCCTTCCTGGAACAAGCACTTGTCACATTACGTCGGTAATAATACAAAATTAATGCTACTTGTAATTGTAGTACGATAGTGTCACATGCCACAATGAATGCGTACTATATTCGGAAACATTATTACGATCTGAAAGCTAACAATAATAATAAAAAAAGCGTTCGATAAATAGAAAGCTCCTTTTTTTTCTTGATAATGCTTCGTAAGTTTTAATTTCTTGTAGCGTACAACTCGCCTTTATCCCTCTAGTTCGCATGTCTTGAGACGAGTTGTAAGCTTACGTCGCCGTTGATCATAAAATGTTTGTCAATCGCCCTAGTCAATGAAGTAGGCGAGCTGGCTTTACAGGTAGAGCATTGGTCACCCGATATAGAGGTACACAGTTCGCAAATCACTATATGTTAAAATGTAATTTTCCCCTACTATACAGAGTCTAGGCCTCCCCGCCCTGTCTCGTGTGTGGCAGCACATAAAATTACCAGACGTCAGTTTTGGGGCCTTCTCACAATATAGCCCATTATAGTGCTGACATTGTACGTAAGCAACCAACTTAACTCAACTCAACTCAGCCAATGAAGGTTTTTTGTTTTGTTTGGTCTGATCCCCTGCATTGACGTCACTTCTATCCAAGTCCTCAGCTGTCCTCACCTCCCACATGTAGATCGCTGGCAGAGAGGTTCAAACACACGGCCTTGTCTCGGCGGGTGAGTCGCAAAGCGTCTGCGGATTGGATAAGATCTACATTTCTAAATATTAAAGCAACTATAAACCAATTTCAGCTATATTGCTTTTGTTCACGCTGTCAGGTGTGAAAATTATTACCAATAGAAGAGCCTGCAAACAAAACTACACAAGTCTTTTAAACGTGCGATTCAATGTCAGTAAGTTTATGAAAATGAAAACAAATGTTGTCTTCTCTAAGTCTATAAAGTGATTCTGTTTTCGGCTTAATTTTTGTTTGTTTGCTTGTTTGTTTGTTTGTTTGTTTTTTATGTGTGATTAATACCAGAGACTATAGATTTAGTGACGCATTTCACAAAAAGATGCTTTTAATATGGGGGACTAGCGTGAAGCGTTCTCTTTATTTTCCTTTATTGCAATTGATGCGATTGAATAATGTTAGGACTCAGTTTTTACTTTTGTTTAAAGCAGGAAGCAACCGTCTTAGTTATGTGCGCCCAGACACGGAAATCCTCGGTGTGAAACCTCTCACTATTTCACACCATCTGTTAGTACGGTGCGTACGGTGCGTTTTTTCGATTCAAAATACATTCCCAGTCTAGAGTACTGCCCTTGTGTCTTTTGGCGTACTAAACTTTTAAAAACAACAGGCAAAGTCTCCAAGGTAAACTAGTTGTAAAATCCATACTGTCCAATTAATGCACACCAAGTCGACCAATTAAGATAATTATTTATTATGTTTCATTATTGGAAAGCAATTATTCATTTTATTGTTTCCGTTTTTATCCAAATTGCTATCACTTCTTTGAGTTGAACCCGTTAACTACATTTATTTTGGACGCCTTGGTAGGCAGTAAAGCCTTCTATTTCAATTCTTTAAAATGATCTAGAACCAACATTTCTTTTACTTCAAATTTGCACTATTGAAAACGTGGCCCTGTTGGGTAGAATTTCCAAATTGCTCCTGCTTTCTCGCTTGTTTTCAGGATTTATCATGTTTCACAACATACTTGAAACGTGAAAACACTGGTCACTACTAGAGTAAGACGAGGAATTTGATTGTCTGCGTGATGACGATGTTCACAAATGATACAGGCCGACAGGTTTATGTGAAAAATGCTCTCGACATAATGTTGAAATTCTTATTTTATGGTGAGTTTGAGCCCTGATAAATATCAAACTTCGGGCAAGATTTTACATTCGCTCTTTTAACCCATACGCTTGTTTTCCTAATCGAACGTAGACTAGTTTCCTGACAGAGGAAAAAAATATAACATATAAATCACTTGACCAGACTACGGACCAAGCAGTGATAAACCATTAAGAAATATGTATATCAAGCCCAGAGGGGATCTATAAATTGCTCGTCTTGACGACGATTTGTCCTCCACACGACGAGTCATCAAGTCCCTCTTACCCGTACAGAGTTGTCCAATGACCATCAATTGTTTGCCAAGGTACTACTAATCACGCTCAGACTCAACAATGCTGTCTTTCTTTATTATTGAGAGGAGAGAATTGTAGCTCAGTCGGTAGGGCGAATGACTAGGAGGACTGGAGGTCCTTGGCTCGAATCTTGATGGGTCTGCCTTTCTCCAAGGTTACTGTTTACTCTTTGTCGGTGTCAGTATAATGGGATCTTGTGTATGTTTTAGTTCTTTTACTTTTCGATTTAATGTCAACACTTTATAAGCTAGATTGTGTACGGGCTCCAAGGTTAATGTCTTACAATTTAACATGCTGCCACACAGAGACATTGCGGTGACACCAGAGGATCACATCTTACTGATACGGACCTAACCAGTAGGGGACAAATTCTGACAAATAAATTTTGGACTCTATACATTTTTTTACCGATCTTGGGTTCCGAACCTGGGACTTTTCGTTTGTGAGGCTAACGCTCTACCATTTGCGCCAGTCCCCCCCCCCCCGAGATTTTGTAGGTAAGAAGTCCTGCTGGTATCCTTGGTCTGTCTTTATGTGTTATCACATAGAATTGTTACAGGGTAGTTTTGGAACCCATCCACGAGATAGCGAAGATACTGCCGATAAACGTTAAGAAACCAACCAACCACCTATTACCTCGAACCATGATAAGAAAACAGTCTTAAATTGTCCATGTCTTCCGGCAATAACGAGTGTTATTTTTTAAGCTTAAAGTACAATGCCTAACTTTGACGCTTTTCTCCGATTCTATCCGCTATAGGTGTCTCAGTTTGTGTTGGTCGCCTCCAGTCAGGTTACATTAGCCAAACAAGGCCGCTCATTTCACAATGATTATAAAATCTTATCAAACATCAATGACATACACAAGGAGAGACTCCGCAGATGTGCTTCAAACCCCGACCCACCCACACAAAAATAATTATTTGCTGCAAACAACAACATTATAGATTCTAGATTATCCCGGAGTCAGTTGTCTTTGTTTTTAAGTGACTATGTAAGTCTGCTGTAATAGACTTTTTAGAATTAACACTTTTAAGTGCCAAAGTGTACACCGTTTGTTTTTTCCCCTAAACGCGCTACTTTTACAAAAAAAGGAAGAGGAAAGAGATTGACCCAATCATGCGAATCGGTCTTCGCGGGAGGGGTACATTGAATTTTTATTTAATATCAAAGGTCTAATAAAACATCGCTTTTTAAAAAGTGGTGGACAGCATGTGTCCCTAATCTGATATATAGTGGTTCATAAAAATTTGTTTTGGTAATTTTCAAGTGATTGAGTAAATCTGTGGAGATGGTCAAAAATCGAGGCGGGGAACCCATAATGTAGTTGTATGTTATATTTCATGGTATGCAAAGTACTATATGTTTTGCATGTGATTGCTCTCATGTTGGTTTATGGGACAATAGACTATAAGTCTTTGATTTTCTAAAATTGCACCAAAGGAATTGAGCGCTTCCAAAGCCAGAGTGATTTTTTGTGTTTGTATTCTCAATTGCGGTTTGATACTCATGAAAGAAAACGTATTTATTTTCTTGCTGCCTTTTATTTGATTCTATAATATATTTTTATTTATAAAAATAAACAACATGCATTGGATTTTGTTATCAAATGTCTTGTTCGTTTATAGCTTTCTGGTTATCAATATTCAATAATGAATTATGAAAGACATTTCTGCTTTAGGTTTTAGACGGCAGTGTAAAGAGTTTCTATGTAAAGTTACGGCCAAACTTGTAGTGACTAGATCTAGCAGCAATCAAATCTGCGGTGGTTCGATCCTTGGGCAGTTCAGTTTGATCGTCATTATATCACCCTAGCGTTGATCGTCGCTATATCACCCTAGCGTTGATCGTCGCTATATCACCCTAGCGTTGATCGTCGCTATATCACCCTAGCGTTGATCGTCGCTATATCACCCTAGCGGTGATCGTCAGTATATCATCCTAGCGTTGATCGTCGCTATATCACCCTAGCGGGAGAAGAGCTCTTGAAAAATGCGCACCTTTTATTTGACGATAGGCCTGCGCAGAGTCATCTATGCATTAATGTCCAAATCTAAGCTCAGAGGATGTGCTGACAAGGGTTTCATACGGAAGCCACAGCCCCACTCCAGCCACCAGCGTCAGTCTGGCTATGGCCCAACACTTGTTCCAGAAAGCTTTGCTTTCACCCGACAAAAGATTAGCAGTTATATGTTGAGATTATGGAGTGGAATTCTGACGTTTGTTCACTACTTAATTTTATGACTAGTGATTGAAATCACAAATGAAGTAGATTCTTCAGAGCTGACACTGCGATATCGTTTAGATGCAAAAGTCTAAAAACGTAATGAATATAAGGCCTTTGATATATTAGACCCAATACATCATCAAGGGCGAAGATAATCATGATGAAATAGAAATTTTTAAGTCATTGGAATTAGACACGTTAGAAAACACAAGGTACTATGAAACTTATATTCGAGAATTACCCATGGTCGCCGTCATATTTAATTCTCAGAGTCTTTGTCGGCAATATTTTTGAAACACGCATGTGAAGTGCAGGAGTTGTTAAAAGATGGAAAGTTGAAAAACCGAAAACAACAAAATCCAAAAACAACAACAACAACAACAACAACAAAGAAACGATAAAAAAAAAACAGTTGAATCAACTTCTATTTCTATTACTGTCTCTCGATCCGTCTGTATATGTGGATGGTGTGCATCTCTCTCTCTCTCTGTCTCTCTGTTTTTCTGCCCATCCGACAAAAGACTAGTAGCTATTGTTTGAGATTATGGAGTGGAATTCTGACGTTTGTTCACAACTTAATTTTATGACTAGTGATTGAAATCGCAATGAAGTAGATTCTTCACTCTCTCTCTCTCTCTCTCTCTCTCTCTCTCTCTCTCTCTCTCTCTCTCTCTCTCTCTCTCTCTCCGTATGTTTCTGTATCCGTTTCCTCTGTCTGTTGGTTTCTATCTCTCTGCCTCATCCTGTCTCTCAACCTCACACTCTCTGTCTTTCTCCCTGTGTTTGTTTATGGCTGCATATGTGTCTTTGTCTTTGCGTATGTCTCGGTCTTTGTCTCTCTGTCTTTCTGTCTCTGTCTCTCAATCTCTCTTTCTGTCGCTCAGTCTCTTAGTCTCTCTCTCCGTTTGTCTGTCTGTCTGTCTGTCGGTCTGTCTGTCTGTCTGTCTGTCGGTCTGTCTGTCTGTCTGTCTGTCTGTCTGTCTGTCTGCCTGTCTGTCTGTCTGTCTCTCTGTCTGTCTGTATGTCTGTCTATCTGTCTGCGGAGATGCTTTTTTTTAGACCAAAGTAGCCGATAATGTACCAAGTCTCGAGACGACCAGGTTATCTCTCATAACACAGTACTAGGGTAATTCCTGCCGTGATAACCCCAAGTATGTGTGTGTCGAGCTTCACACAACAATGGTGGGCGAGGTTTAGGCACGGCCACATACACTGAGTCCCCAGAGAATGGAGCAGACAGAAAGATAGAAGAGAAGAGAAGAGGATTGGAGAAACATAAACAAATCACCAGATAAAAAACAGAGACTGTCTGAAGAAGTAGAAAGGAAACGATAAGGAGATCAAGTAAAGTCAATGAGTTGTAAAGGGTTTTAGAGGCACGTTAAGAACACCCATACATAATAATATTATGTTTTGATAGAATCTGATAAAACAATAACTTAGATTGAAAGGTAATACATAAGAATGCTGGAGAGTAGTACAATGTACATGAGAAAGTGAAAGCAGTTTGACAAGACACTCATGTTGGCGAACATTGTCTCCACGAAATGAAATAAGTCGTACTCTTTATCAAGTAAGAAATGTTTTTTTTTCCTTTCATTACAAGATATTTTTCGCCATACAAACTTTTATTTTCTCCCCACTATTTACCTATCTTTCCATATCTCTCCCTCTCTCTCTCTCTATCTATCTATCTATCTCTCTCTCTCCCTCACGCCCCTCTCCCGGTGTGTACTGGGACGGGACGGCCCATCGATAACTGGGCATGGAGCGACCTGAACGGAGGTCTCACGCTACACAAGTAACTGTGCTGGGATGCACGCATCGACTTCATTGTTGGTTGGTTGGGTTGGTTTTTACCCTCTCTCTCTCTCTCTCTCTCTCTCTCTCTCTCTCTCCCTCTCTCTCTATTTGAGTTTGAATTCGAGTTTGTTTATTACCGTCTAGTGTGTAGGTTATATTGTGAACGGTTCCCAAAACTAAAGTCTGACAATTTTGCGAACTGTCACACTATACTATCACCGACCCAACCAGTAATAGACGAAATCAGACAAATAAATAAAAAATAAAAATAACACGATTGTGGGTTTAGAACTGGGGACCTCCCACTAGTTTAATTTTCACGCTTTACTCCTTTCTTTAGAGCCTTAGATAATTTTTAAAAAAAAAATATGTTTTTTATTACTCTATTTTATTTAACTTCAAATTTGCATCATGTGTTTGAATCTTTAGAAGTAAATTACTCTTATTTTAATATTTAAAAAGTCGTTGTAAAATATTCGATGCATGAAGCAAAACAAAAAAAATTTGAATTGGGACCATTAAAACGTTAGTTTGATAACAATAATTATGTCGTCCCTACATGTTAATACTTACAAAGTTAAAATCTATGGTGATTAATGATATTCATGATACTTACACTTGGCAGATCTGGAAGGATGTGTATCAATAATAATTTATTGTAAAATTAGTCTTCAACTTTAAACATTCATCTTGCAACATAAATTGACTTATATATAGTCACAAAATCACTTTTGATCATTATCAAAATGACTAATCGAAACGATCAAAAATGGTTGGGTTTTTTTTTCCTCAATTATTTCCATTTCAGGCATTTTTGCTATGACGCTCTGTCATGCAAGGCAAAATCTTTGCCAGGAAAGAGGTTGTTGGTGAGGCGAATTTTCCTTTTTCAGATTCAAAGCTATGAGGCGTTTTAAAATGGTGCAATTGACTGTATCTCCTATTCTTGGAGAGTTTTTAAGATTTTGACACGAGGTAACACTGGAGCCTCAAGTTATTGAAGAGAATTCTCTATGACACTATTTTCAGATTAAAGATCTTGGTCTGTTTCTTTTTCATCTGCCGATCATTATACTGATAGCCGAGTTGCCCTCATAGCCCGAAGGCTGTATTTGAGCCAGATCTAGTTGCTTGACTGGGCTGAATCCAAAGGCCCAGAAAAGTTTTAATATGAGATTACAGTCAGTGGAAATAGGATCGTTGGTAGTTAGAACACAATATTGGTATATTTAAAATGGCTCTTAAAAAAGTAGAAGTAGTAGAAGTAGTAGTAGTGGTAGTAGTAGTAGTAGTAGTAGTAGTAGTAGTAGTAGTAGTAGTAGTAGTAGTAGTAGTAGTAGTAGTAGTAGTAGTAGTAGTAGTAGTAGCAGCAGTGGAAGTAATAGTAGTAGTAGTAGTAGTAGTAGTAGTAGTAGTAGTAGTAGTAGTAGTAGTAGTAGTAGTAGTAGTAGTAGTAGTAGTAGTTAAGGGGTTGAGTTGATTTAACGTCCAACAGCAGCACTATATAGGCTATATTGTGGACGGGCCCCAAAACGGACGTCAGAAACACGTTCTACACTTGTTGTCACAGAAAGGGAGCGATTGTTTTATTTTGAACGTGCATATTTTTTTTTTATTAATTTTATATCGTGGTTTTTTAAGTCTCAAATTTTCTAATCTGTGGTAGGATACCTCGTAGATAGATCATTTTTGTACAAATAAATGGGGGAAACAAAAATAAATCCTAAGCTATAGTCGTCATTTTTTCAATATTGTAAATAATTTTTTTTTCTTTTAAAAGATTTTTGATAACCCTTTTAATCTTTACATTCATGGAAATAATATACTAATATTGAAAGTTTGGAATATTGATGTATGAAAGTTTGAAGTTAACACATACTACAGATCATAATTATGATGATATTAAGATACAAAAAACAAATTTATCAATATTTAGGAATACTCTAGTTGGAATCACTTATATTCGGCAGTTACATTTAGGGTCTGTTTTAGTTCCACCCTGTTAATCTCATCTGGACATTCACCTGTTGTGATAGGAAACGGTTCCTTTCCTTTATCCCTTTGTGTCTCTGTCTCTCTGTCCACCCCCCACATCTCTCTTTCTCTCTCTCTCTCCCGCCTCTCTCTTAGTCTTGCTCTCTCCCTCTCTCTGTCTCTGTCTCTGTTACGTCTCTGTCTGTCTGTTTATTAGTCTGTCTGTCTGCCTGTCTGTTTGTCTGTCTGTTTGTCAGTCTCTATCTCTGTCTGTCTGTCTGTATGTCTGTCTCTCTATCTTTTGGTATAAGTTGAACATCCACCTAACATTAGATAAAGTAAAATCTGCGAGATCGATTAGCATTGAATTCGTTTTAGCTCAGTCTAATTCAGCCAGTACATTCATCACTAGAAGAAGGTGTTTTATTCTCCATCGATTTCTTAAACTAACGAGGTGTCTAAAATCCACAGAAACCCCTGATCCTGAATGCATGATCTTCGAGTTAGTTGTTTAGTGTAACTGGTGTTACTATTAAAACTTTATACAGGATGTAACACCTTCTGTATACTGTTGCTTGTTTGGTGCAGACTAACCAGTAACACGTGATCTAACATTTGTTTTTATATCTTTGGTTATTTGGTTTATACAGTTAATTATAATGGGATCCTTCACCCTGCTGTAAATGTTTAAAAAATTACAATATTCCTTGTTATAGGATCTAGGGCCACTGTACTTTGTAGCTACGTCATTATCTATTTGTTTTACTGGTGTTCATTTCATTATTACCGAGGAACAAAAGTTTCACGAACAGGTTTTGATTAAGTGCTTGTTGGTAAGTTTTCAAAGCACACAGGAGATGACAGAGCTAGAAAATCCACTCTGTTCATGTTATTTGAAGATGATTATTTAGCGGTCAGGAACAGTGGACATTTTTAGTGACCCTCACAAGGAGTGGGATGCTCATTTCAAGTAACCCAGGTAGCTTGCGAAGCTGAAATTGATAGATTGACATTTTATACATGTGTGGCTAAGAACAGGGAAATGCTTACACTGCCTTGCGTGTAGCGAAGCAACAAAAGGATAGTAAAAAAAAAACAACTAGCGTAGCTTAATAAAGTTAGGAGTTGTATGCAAAGATTGGTTCACTTTAGCAAATAAGGTTTATATTGAAAGGATCAACGATACAAAATACATACAAAATAAATTGGTAAAACAAAAGATGCAGAAACTGCTTTTTTTCAGAAAGACAAAATATTTAGACTATCCCCCTCTTTTCAATTGTCATGTGGCATTTTTTATCTTCTGTTCTGAGGAACACAGAAGGACTAAAGTGTAGTCAACGTAAGTGGTCTCCACATAAACAATCTTCTGGATGCAGACCACACAGTGTTATCCGCCGGCTCTGAAGAAGAACTAACTGCAAGTTATCATAGTACAGTAATTATGAGAAGTGAAAAATAAGGACTTAAAAAAAGTTATTGTATGTGATGAAGACCGAGTGCATTGTAATATCAGAGGGTGCGAAATACTCAGAGGTTTCACGGGGAAGGTTTTGCGTATGTTGATCAGAATAATTAAGGCGCTTGCTTCCTTCTTTACACCTTAGTAAAAACTTAGATTGTTACCAAGTGTTTGTGCTGCCACACATGAGGCAGGGCGGGGCTACCATGCCCCCTGAAGTAGTAGAATTGTGGTGCCTCATGATAATTTCGAAAGTGTAATAAAAACAAAAGAAATAACCGATGAAGCAATTGATATATCAAGATACCAAAAAATCATTACCCAAATCCGTCAGAGAAAGACGATGGAAACTCGTTGAACATATGAACCGAGCGCCCGAGCGGATGGATAAGAAAAAAATAAAGTGGTCACCTAAGCGTAATGTCTCATCAGTTTGGAGGGCCCTATGATACGATGATAGGACCCCGCATTGGGGTGGTAAGGAATTGGCTGACACCGACCCAATATTAGGAGTAACGTGGGTACAGTGGGATTCGAACCCTTCACCTCTGCATCGGAGACCGTCGCGTTTACCTCAATGTCATCACGCTTTCCATTTCACATGCACTGCATTCAAAATGGTCAATATTTTTTTTATTTCATTTTGGGGTTTAACATGACTTGAAGTTATTGGGAGGTAAGATTTCCACAACCACAAGAATTTCAGAGAGAGAGAGAGAGAGAGAGAGAGAGAGAGAGAGAGAGAGAGAGAGAGAGAGAGAGAGAGAGGGGGAGTGAGAGAGAAAGAGAGAGAGAGAGAAGAGAGAGAGAGAAATAGAAAGGGTAGAGAAAGGAGATAAAGAGAGAGAGATAATGACAGATCAGACAGACAGACGAGAAGACAGACAGACAGACAGACAGACAGGCAGGCAGACAGACAGACAGACAGACAGACAGACAGACAGACAGACAGACAGACAGACAGACAGGCTTAGGCCTATAAGGACAAATACAAAGACTGTGGTAAAAACAGAGATAAACACAAAGACACAGAGAAAAAGACAAAGAAACAGACAGAGAGAAGCCGAGATAAACACAGAGACATAAGAAGAAGAAAAAAACCGACAGAGAGAAGTCGAGATAAACACAAAGACACAGAGAAAAAGACAAAGAAATAGACAGAGAGACAAACGCAGAGAAATAGAGAAAGGGATAAAGGGAAAAAATCTGAGTCAGGAGATTTAGGACACAAACCACAGCTTTTTATTTTCAATGAGGAAACTGAAAAGAGAGAATGAGAGATAAAGAAGACATTGAAGGAGACGTATAAAGATATAGATACAGACAGACAGAGAGACAGACATACAGACAGACAGACAGGCTGATAAGACTGTGGTAGAAACAGAGATAAACACAGAGACACAGAGAAAAAGACAAAGAAACAGACAGAGAGATAAAAGCAGAGAAATAGAGAAAGGGATAAAGGGAAAAAATCTGAGTCAGGAGATTTAAGACACAAATAAAGCTTTTTATTTTCACAGAGGAAACTGAAACAAAACGGAAAGATATGGGCCCTACCACGAAAAGCCCGAGAAACCAAAAGTCAACCTGGCGCTCTAAGTGTTTTGTTTTGTTTTTATTTTTTTGTTTTTGTTTTTCTAGACATTTTCTCCCCCTCAGCCAGTCTTGATCTTTATGTGCATGTGCTGCCACACACGAGGCAGGGCGGGGATACCATGACTCCTGGAAGCAGTAGAAATGTGGTGCCTCATGATAATTTTGAAAGTGTAATAAAAACAAAAAGAAATAATCGATGAAGCAATTGATATATCAAGATACCAAAAGAGCATTACCCAAATCCGTCCGAGGAGTTGTTGAGTTGGTTTAATGTCCAACATCAGCACTATATATGCTATATTGTGGACGGGCCCAAGACGGATGTCTGACAATTTTATGTGCTGCCATATACGAGACAGGGCGGGGATACCATGAT
>RQTK01000217.1:549460-586779 GCA_003991915.1 Elysia chlorotica | reverse complement strand
TATCTATCTATCTATCTATCTATCTATCTATCTATCTATCTATCTATCTATCTATCTATCTATCTATCTGTCTATCTATCTACCTGTCTATCTATTTATTGTTCTATCTATCCATTTTTCTATCTATCTTTTTATCTATTTACGTATCTAAAAATCCATCTATTTCAAGGCATCCAAAATAGAAGGCAAAGTCATCGAAATATACATGAACTTGCAGCAAGAACCAAAGTGAGCTATAATTTTTCAACATTTTCGCATCACGCTGCGCAAATATTATTTAACAACAATAGGTATTAAATATCTGATCATTATAAATTTTCAAAAATAACCCAAAATATTGCGCACATAGACAGCACAGTTCACATTTTTGCAGTGTAGGCTGATCGTGTGGGCTGAAAAATACTCTCTAAGTATTGCACTGTCTTATCTATGCTCAAAATTAAAAGAAATGAAATCACTTTTTTCCTTGGTGAGCAAAATCTTTTCACTTCTTTCAATTCGGTGACTTGGCCTTCTATTTTTGGACGCCTTGATCTATTTACTTACCTAAAAATCCATCTATCTATTTAAAGATCTATCTATAGAGCAAACTTGAAAAACCAACCACCTTGCTCTTGGAGGTGATCACGTCATTAGTCTTAAAAGTTGAAAATAAAAAGGCCAGACACAATTTCTAATGCTTACAAGTCAGAAAGCGTTAAAACTTTTCGAAACAATAAAATAGATGCAATCAAGAAAAGAAACGATTACAAGGGAAACAATATTCACAAAGAGGCTATACAAAACGACAACAACAACATCAACAGCAGCAAAACCATGACAAGAAAAGGAATTATTAATGATGCACTTGCATTTGGCAACCCCAATTTCTTTGATCTCTGTATCCACTTGTAACGAGAGTTGACACTTTGAATTCTGACATAGTTTCAACAAAATGTAGTCCAAAAAATAATATGAACAAAAAAGTCATAAAATATTAGATTGTGTAATGCAACCTATCTGTCTCCAGCGTTTTTCTCTTTCTCTCATAATATTTCTCTGTCTCGTTCCCTCTCGATCTACTACCTAGCTCTCTGTGTGTTTCTATCACCAGTCTTTGCCTCCCCGCTTTTTTCTGTCTCTGGCTGGCTGGCTACCTATCTGTCTGTCTCTCTCTGTCTGTCTGTCTGTCTGTCTCTGTCTGTCTCTCTCTCTCTCTCTCTCTCTCTCTCTCTCTCTCTCTCTCTCTCTCTCTCTCTTTTCCCTCTTAACCACATAGTTGAGTGGCATACATACATTTTTAACATTTGTTTCTGAGGTTGTGTGTCGTCATTACGGTTAGCCTATGAGTGCTGTTCTACACCTTATACTCTGTCCATATTCTTCTCTTAATTTTTTACACTTTCTTGGTCTACAACCTATACTTTGCCCAACTTCTTTAAATGATTTTAGCACCTATATCGACATACATTCAACATAGGGTAAACAAATATTTGAACAAAAATGCGTCAAAGTCTAAATTTCAATAATACTTTATTTCTACCATTCCTGTTTGGCTTAATTCGTTGATAGTAACCTTGGTGTTTCTGCTACGTTTATTTCACATTATCTGTCAATCCAATAAACTATGAAACAGGGTCTAGCTCCCGAGTTTAAACATCGTTTGAAAAATGGTTTGAATAGTTAAACAAAAGCCAAGCGCATTACGTTTCATATAGTTGAAATGAAATTTAGTTGACATTATTTGTTTTTTTTAAACTTACCTTGATCAATGGTGGGCAGTGGAGGAATTTCTTACATTGAGTGGGTTAATCTTTGTTTGAGGTAGTCGAAATGAGACATGGGAGCTTCCAAAGTGTGTAAGCTTTCCTATGCAATAGGTCTCTATACAGCTGAACGGAGTTGTTTGGTTTAATTGCTTGTTTGCTTGTTTGTCTCTTGCAGTATTAAATCGTGTGGTGCATAGGCTGGAAGCATTGATGCATCGACCTGCTAGCAAACAATCTTTGGTCTAAATAAAAGAAGCTCTCCCGTACTCCTAGCAGCTTTATAAATTATTAACAATGGGACTTCTGAAATGAAGACGAAATCTTGTTTGTTTGTTTATTTGTTGCCTAGGGTTCAATATCAGCGCTATATAGTCTAAATTGTGGATGAGACCCAAGACAAGTGTCTGACGATTTAGGTGCTACAAAGAGACATTGCAGGGAGGCCAGAAATCTTGTGTCAGTCTGTCACATGACATTAGCATCAGCCAACCACAAGGGGTTGGAATCGGACAAATGATTTTTGACCGCAGACCTCCTGATTGGGACACCAACGCTGTACCGTCGGTCACATTAAACCGGCGCCCTTTCCAGTTTAAAGAGAAGACGACGGCTGGTCCTAACTGAGATGGGAACCAGAACCTTCCGATTAGAAACCGCGAGCTCAACAACCCTGTTTCCCAGTGGTAAACAGGCTCCAATATACAGGGGGTTCAGGAAGATCTGCAGTCGTATTCATCAGCGGTCGTAAACTAGGCCTAAAAATTTAACGTAGTTCTCTGATACGATCTAAACTCGATTACGATAGTGTCGTGTATGGCTCTGCCAGACCATCTTATATCAAAAATACTAGACACTACACATCACCAAGGACTGCGTCTCAGCCTCGGAACCTGTGGCACCACTCCGGTAGAAAGCCTTTACGTAGCTGCAGACGAACCATCCTTGTCAGAAAGAAGAGACAAACTATCCTTTCAATCTAAAATCTCGCCCGGACAATCCTTCTCTTCATCTTGTTTTCCACCCAAGTTATGTAGAAAAATTCCCATCTTCACCGGACGCGATGTTCCCCTTCTTCGTGTTCAGCAGCACCTTCTTGGAATTAACTTAAATTCTAACTCTATTGAAGAAGACAAACTTTCGAAAATCGCTCCCTGGACGCTGGAAAGACCAGGAATCGTTCTTGGCCTGGCACCTCTCCAGAAGAACAAAACCTCTCCAGAAGTGTAAAAAGGAAAGGATTAAACAAATCATAGAACATAACTCCGATCATTATCTAATTTTTACTGACGGGTCTAAGGATGAGACCTGCGTCGGAGCCAGCGGCCATTCATCCTCAGCAGATAAATGCTGCGGGGTGAGTGCGAAGGTGTCAATGTTTACTGCAGAGGCAGTGGCCCTGTGCATGACACTCGACACTGTCTCCACCTTAAGAAAAGACAAATTTTTAATCCTCTCTGACTCGCTCTCTCTGATCAAAGCGGTTGGAGAGGCAAACTTGCACAATTCAAACAGTCTTAACACTATGAAAAAAATCCACGAACTACAGAAAAATGGTAACAAACTTGTTCTCTGCTGGATTCCCAGCCATGAAGGAAATTAATGACTGATGAGCTCGCCAAGATCAGGCTCGAACCTGAAACTACTCAGGTACAAATACCGGCGTATCTCAGGATAGACGACGAGACCAGGTAGTACTCGATGGAGTGCGACTGGACATTCTCATCTTACTCACGCGTTCCTATTGTCAATGATCCATTAGTCACATTCTGGTTGACTGTCCGCTTTTTTACCGGAAAATTTTGTTTACCTGGCTTCCAAGCCACTAGAGGGCACATTTACTTATGTTAGTCCTCAGCGCCTACTGAGGTATGTGACGGGCATTGGTGTGTATAGTAAAATGTAACTGTGATTATCATACACATTGATCTTTTAAACCACTGTATATACCTTTACTTTTAACCAACTTTTATATGCACAATTATTATGCTTTTACTTTTCAGAGAGATAAAGGAGACACAGTTTCCACTAGCATATGTATCAACTGTCTTTGGACATCATGGGCATAATATAGACGTTGACGTGCTGACGTGCCATAAAAACAAACTCCCAGTTGTGTGTCTATTGTTGTAAATATCAGAACTTGGACATTGATTGCATAGATGTAATCTTTTTTTTTCCATAGATAGTGTACACAATTACATATCGACTAACAGTCTCAAATTGAACTGATAAAATTCTCGACCTTAATATTGGGTAAAGAGAAAACTGATCTCATTATATAACACATCCGAAATCGGTTTATTGACGAAGACTCTGAAAGCATATTCGAAACTACACGAGTTTCTTTCAGTTGAAGCTTCGACTTCATCATAATAGTCACTGAAAGGGTTACCTTTCCTTGGCACTTCCGGTGTCAGGACTTTCTTCTGTTCCTTGTTTCCGCCCGCAAGAGAGTTCCCTGCTCATATCATTAGCATAATGGGTTTTTATAGATCTGTTATATTGTTTTGAAACGTAATTACTCTCAAAACTTTGGTATCAACAACCATTAGGTTCCCCTCTCTGTATTAGGTTTATATGCCAGGATATTTTTGTTTGGATCATTGTTGTGCTAAAAAAGGTTCGAGATTCGGCCTTTTAGGATTAAAAAAAAAGATACATATTGTACACAAGTGCATGATTTCAGATTTTCAATTTTGGTAAACTATTTATTGTAACAAAAGTACTGATATGTCCCGACGTACCTTTTTCCAATCCCCCAACCCCATATTTTCAGACCACTGCCCCTCCCTTTGCCCCTCCCCTCTCTGTATTAGGTTTATATGCCAGGATATTTTTGTTTGGATCATTGTTGTGCTAAAAAAGGTTCGAGATTCGGCCTTTTAGAATAGACATGCACACGGAGCTATACGGGCCCTTCCTGAGCTAGAGAAAACGGTAGCCTTCATTGCCCAGGCTGGGATCAGAATTTGAAGAGAGTGTTGTAGAACGAGAAGAAGAAGAAGAAGAAGAAGAAGTTAATAGGACACTGTATAAAAAGAATAACAACTGTAAAAAAAAAAACATTTTGCTAAAAAAGGTTCGAGATTCGGCCTTTTAGGATTAAAAAAAAAGATACATATTGTACACAAGTGCATGATTTCAGATTTTCAATTTTGGTAAACTATTTATTGTAACAAAAGTACTGATATGTCCCGACGTACCTTTTTCCAATCCCCCAACCCCATATTTTCAGACCACTGCCCCTCCCTTTGCCCCCCCCCCCCTTGTTGTCTGGCCAGCACACCGTATATAGAACAACGGCTCTAACAAAAAGAGATGGGGATCATCATCTGGATGAACTTTTTGAAGAACTAGAATTCTGTCGTGAATATTTCAGTGATAGCTCGACATCCTATACGTCCCTTAAACTTGGATAAAATCCCTTCATAATTGTTGTCACCTTTTTTAAAAAAATGGCACTATTACGAAGACATTGTCATTATCCCATGAGAGATTGGTTTCTCCTGTTGACTTCGAAGGAATTAGATTTTTGTTGATCAAAAAGTCTCTCTGTGTATGAATGTGCATTGTGTTTATTGCTTGAAAAGTAAGGAAAACCTATAGTATTAAATGTAAAGATTTTTTTCAACTCTACAGCCATAATTACAAAATGTCACGGCACATAAAAGTTAGAGAGGTTTCTGTGTTACAAATGGGTCGTCGTATTCTGTTTGCAAACATTTTAAGCCACAATTGACTCCTTAATCCATGACTAAACCGTCGCTCACATTCCTATGAAATTTAGTAGTCGAAGTATGTTCATTTCATTAATTTCTTTTTTTCTTCAAACACAACGATTGTCCTCTACTAACCCATGCTTGATTATCTTGTGTTCCCTAAAGCAAGGTTAGATATTATATTTACGCGAATAGATTTTTTTTTAATTTGGTTCTAAAGAACTCCAAACACCAAGATCAACATTCGTTCATGAAGTAAAGATAATAACGTTTGTATTCTAGCTTTCGTGTTACAGTGAACAAGTGGGCAAGTGAGTAAACAAGAGGGATATTTATACAGAGAGAGAGAGAGGGGGAGAGAGAGAGAAAGAGAGACAGACAGGCAGAGGGAGAGACAGACAGACAGACAGACAGACAGACAGACAAGCTGACATACAGGCAGACAGACAGGCAAAGACTGAGAGAGAGAGAGAGAGAGAGAGGGAGATAGAGAGAGACAGACAGAGGGAGAGAAACAGAGACAAACAGACAGACAGACAAGCTGACATACAGGCAGACAGACAGGCAAAGACACACAGAGAGAGAGAGAGAGAGAGAGAGAGAGAGAGAGAGAGAAAGAGAGAGAGATATGAAGGGAGAGACAGAGACGGAGAGAGAGACAGAGACAGACGTGAGAGAGAGAGAGAGAGAGAGAGAGAGAGAGAGAGAGATAAACCGACAGACAGAAACACCCCACCTATCGAGTCCACATGTATACTCCTTCTGTATACCCCACCTGCAATTAACCTATATTTCCACTCTACTCCGGAATTACTGCTGAGATTCAACGTATTGAATAATATTAAGTTTTATTTCTTTAATTTTTTGTTCACAGGCGCTTAGATAATTTTTAAATGTACATTTTTTTAAATACAAATAATTATTATTATTTACAACGTTTTCCCCGTAACTTTTAAACCGTGTTCAATTACTTTTTTTTTAAACGAGAATTGTTTATACTTAGCATTATTTTATGCACCATCTGTATTTTTCACATGTCCAAAAACTCCAACTTATCTCACTCGCCAAACCCACCTATATACCTTACATGTAATCTTCACGTGTATACACCACCTGTATACTACACCTGTGCATCCTATTCCTATGTACATGGCTTTTCTTTCATAAATCTTCTCAACTGTTTTTCCATTTGAAATAATCATAAAACAAAGTCTTTAAGTAGTAGATGCCTAGTTGTTTCAAGGTAGAAAAATAGGTTTGGTTTGGTTGGTTTGGATTGGTTTAACGTCCAACAGCAGCACTATATAGACTATATTGTGGACGGGCTCTAAGACGGACGTCTGGCAATTGTATGTGCTGCCACACACGAGACTCCTGTTTCAGTTTCTCAAAGAGGATCCGATATATCGATTTGGACCTAGAGTGGGATACCTAGGACATGATCAGTAAATCCAATCCGTACCAGACAAGGATGTAGGCCTATGACAGAGAATCGAACCCTCAACCTATCAAGCCACTGAACAACGTCTATCCCATGTCTTCTTCTTATACCCATCTCATCTCGTTTTTAAAGTCTTCTGCCATTTGCTTCCACGATTATTTTTTTCTTTTTTCGTCTTAACTTTCCATATCCTTTGCCTTTCTTTACTTTTCATTCATGATTCATGGATACGTTTGAACTGGGCGTAGATGATTCGCTGATTGGCCACACTTTGACACGTTGGCGTAGATGGTTCACTGATTGGCCACACTTTGACACGTCCCCGCTGATTGGCTGATCGGCGATCTCGCTGGATCTCGCGAGAGCTCACGGGTTGTCGTGTATTCTCGCTCTTGTGATTTCGCTATTGGGCTCATTAACCCCTTGCTCACCGCGGTGTGGGCTGGAAATGTAAACACCGATACGGCCAGAGGAGAACTAGGAGATGGGATTAAGGATAAAGGGGGAAAAGACAGAACACAGTGGAAAAGAGAACGAAAGAAAGGAGACATAAGACAGGAGAAAAAAACAAAAAGGAAAAAAGATAGAAGACATGGGAAAGGAGAAAGGGAAACAGACAAAAGGGGGAAGAGAAAGAAATAAGGATACAGAAATCATCGGAAATGAGATGGGGGGTAGAAGACTGGGGGGAGGAAAGGGGAGACTCAAGACTGGGGAACGGAGAAGGGAGGCATAGAATTTGGTAAAGGAGAAGGGAGGCATACGATTGGGTAAAGGAGAAGGGAGGCATAAAACTGGGGTAATGAGAGTGAATGAAAACGATTGGGTAAAGGAGAAGGGAGACAAAAGACATGGGAAATGAGAAAGAAAAACGGATGACGGAAAACGTGGGAAAGGAGAAGAGGTTCGGAAGACATGGGAGAAGAGAAAGAAAACAAAATAATTATACATGGGAAAAGAGACATACAACAGAGAGAAGGCTTTAGTTCTAAAGTGCTGGGTTCAATTAGGGAGGTCGAGGTTCGATGCCTGAATTGACAAAACTTTGTCGGATTTTGTCCACTACAGGTTGGATCGGTATCAATATTATGTCACAGGCTGAGAAAGAAACCCTTGCATCCCCGCGCAGTCTCTGTGTGCTGGTATGAAAAATTGTCAGACGTCAGTCTTGGGACCCGTCCATAATATAGTATAAAATTATAGTGCTGACGTTGGACTTAATTGGCCAACCAACTCAACTCAAATCATCATCACGCTGTACCTGTGACTGCGGCAGCACTTAAAATTGACAGACGTCAGTCTTTGAGTATTGATTCCCGTTTAAGATCCTTCTTGGAAAACAAGACCTTAACACAGGGGAGAGTTTTTCTCCTTTAAAGAGAGAGACAGGTTACATGGTTGTGGTTGGGGGAACAAAATGGCTGTGTGGGTCATGAGATATTCTCCAGATTGAGAAACGAGGGCTGAGTTGTGCCACGTTTATCCTAGGTGTATAACGGATTTAAGATAGGCTACGTATTGTCAGTATAACGTAAACTGGTCCGAGTTCTAACTATTATTCCGCACTCATACCTCTTTGTTTTAATGCAACCTCCCTTAGGAACCTGGTATACGTTAATCTAGGAAAGATCATCGTTTCCTGGAATTAGAGGTTCCGAAACATGGCAGTTTCAGGTCTCTTTCTCTATGTTTTCACAAAAGGAAGGTCCCTAATTCGAATTGTATGATCGCAAAAATAATTTTTTTGGGAATTTGTCCCAGCTTGAGACTATATCTGTGAGATAAAATCGTCATACGCTAGTTTTTGGGATCCACAAAAAAGCCTTTCTGCTGACGCTGAACGTAAAAAAAACAACCACTTTACTTAACTGTCAGTATAATTTTTTGTTTGAGTTGAGTTGGTTTAACGTCCAACATCAGCACTATATAGGCTATATTGTGGACGGTATGAACTGTCAGACGGGCTATCGTAGATCACTGGGGGAGAATATTTCGTCAATACAATGGAGTAATGTTTTGTCTATATACAACGCACTCCCTTAGAGGCCGAAGGC
Source organism: Elysia chlorotica (assembly GCA_003991915.1). Lineage (NCBI taxonomy): Eukaryota > Metazoa > Mollusca > Gastropoda > Plakobranchidae > Elysia > Elysia chlorotica. The sequence goes on along the minus strand of RQTK01000217.1, from coordinate 577,817 downwards.
CTACCAATTGAAGCGATGTAAGCAACGAATGTATCCAGCGTCTTTCAAATCAAGCCAGGATAGTAACAGATTAGTTGTTGCAGAGAGTAAACAAAATCCCGATGCTTCATATACCACGTAATTCTAGTTGTAGAATATAGGAAACCTGAACTACTGTAGCTAGCTAATACTCCATGCCTCTCGTGGTGTTTTTTTCCACATTTCCTGAAGCAAGGAAGATAAAAAGGAAAATATTTAAACAATTTTAGAATGGATGCACTCCCTTAGACGCCGAAGGCCTACCAATCGAAGCGACGTAGGCACCGAATGTATCCAGCGTATATCAAATCAAGCCAGGATAGTAACAGATTAGAGAAGCACCGGGGTAATTTTGAAATCGCCAGCCTATGATCTTCCAAGCAGAGGTTAAATTTGACAACAAAAGAAAAAAGACGTATTCAAAATTGACTATCTAAAACATTTTTTCAATGCAGTTTAAACTTTACCTGTGCCTAGATGGGTAGGTCCCAAAAGGCCTTCATAAGGGTCGTGGAAAGCGCGATAGAATAACATGGCAAACAAGAAACTACACTGTGTGAACGACCTTTACTGGGACATTTTCATCTTGCCCCATCTTGCCCACGCCTTTCCCCTGAAAAAAGAAGAGCCTCCACAGTGCTATGCCTGCAACTGTCAGTTATCCACCAGTCACACTTCGGTTGACTGTCCACTGTGACTGCTGTGTATAATTATAAACCAACCATTTGTATGACATGATTGTTATGCTTTTACCATTCGGAGAAAAAAAAGGAGTCACCGTTGCTACTAGTGTCGTGCATTAACTGTCTAAAGACCATGGGCACAATAATAGCCGTTCCTGTGCTCACGTACGATAACTCTTCTCTCCATGTTGCTGGCATGACACCCCAAACGACTGATTAATAGAAAGGGCGTCTAGATTTGGATCTTGGTGTTTTGGGGCATCGTTAGTGACTTGTTTAGAGCATCTGTCATCTATCATATCTTTCAATTTCTTCAACATTTTCTGATTGGTTTATTTACTCTTAAATAGGGGTAGAGCTTTTGAGCTAATAGTATCTAGTTGAAAATACATGCTTTGCTAAATTCGGATCAGATGAAAGAGCCATGTCAGAAAGCAGAAATACGCGTATGCCTGTGAGTTGCACAGTGCACAATACTGATACAAACGCACTACTAGACAAGGCACAAGTTAAAATTTAAAAATTACTTCAAATCAGTTCCACTGGATTGCAAAGTCCATCTCAGACAGACAGATAGATAGATAGATAGATAGATAGATAGATAGATAGATAGATAGATAGATAGATAGATAGATAGATAGATAGATAGATAGATAGATAGATAGATAGATAGATAGATAGATAGATAGATAGATAGATAGATAGATAGATAGATAGATAGATAGATAGATAGATAGATAGATAGATGGATAGATAGATAGATAATAACTACCTGTCGCTACTCTAGTTTCGAGCTACGTTCCACCCTCATCAGGCGACCTGTGTTTTGGTTGCTTGGATAGATAGAGCGGTATATAGGTAGTTGGGTAAATGGGAGAGGGTCAAATGGAAGGAGAGAAAAAAGGGAGGGATAGCAGAGTAGTAAGCATGATGTTTGCACTGTTCTTGACATAATCCCTGTTTTTTTCACATAACTATACCTTATGCGTGTGACATAAATGAAGAAGAACAACTATAAAACAGTCAATTCCAGGAGAAAAAAATAGAAAAATAAATATGCGAAAAAAACAACAACCGCAAAATGTTGACTACCGTCACAGAAGACAAAACTTCCGGAATCCTGACCAGACACGGTCGTCCATAAACAACTTGGCCCATGGCTCAGTCCAATTCACTTTAAAGTCCCACGAAAATCATAGTAGGTAAAATACCTATTTTATATATAAAAGCAGTTATTCAATAGAATATATCACGATTTTGATTTTGTAAAATAAGTGTGAATACTTTTGTTTGACGTAAAATCTTGTGTACGGGCAAACGTATGTTGTTTGTTTACACATGGCAACCAATGTGAAACGCCATTTAAACTGTCTACATTTTATTTAGTAGACTCTACATTGGTATACCTAAACTACATCTGTGGTGTAAAACATTACAAACTCGCATATTATTACAGATACAGGCCTAAATTTACATTAAGTAGTCCTTTTTTTAAAAGTAGCAGTAGATATTATTCTTGAATTATTTTTGACAAATTTAATCTAGACAGATCTAGATCTAGATCTAGATTTAGAACCTAGATATCTAAATTTAGATTAAGATAATTGTGTTATAAATATAGACATAGATCTAATTCTTCAATGTAGATTAGAGTCATATAAATCTAGATCTAGGTCTGCTGTTTTTAAATCTGAATAGGATAGGCCTACTTTTCTGATAGTCTATAACAATGCCTGTACCAGACTATCTGCCATGAGTGTATATGAATTTGACTCCTATCCATATAATGTTGTTGTTTTTAATCCAGTGAAGTTGAATATAAAAGTCAGATCAGGTCTTGAAGAAAGAAACTGTTGTCTGCGTTTAAACTTGGGCAATGGATCAGTGTGTTCTTTAGTTCTAAATTCTTATCACACAGCGGACACAGTGGTGTATGTTTTGGATAAAGTCTGTTCAGATGATATTTGAGGGGAATGTGTTGCATTCTCAGGCAGAAAATGGCAAATTGTTATTTCCTCTGAAGAAGGTACATAGGCTTTTGTAGTTTGACTGTGTTTTTGTGCCTGTACTCAATTCTCTCGGTTGTCCCCCTTGCCCACAGGTACAACCATTCTTCTTTAGGGTCTCGACAGATAATTCCTTTCGCCGTTCGCAAGTTGTTTTTATTAGTGGCTGTTCTTGCATAGCCCCTTTTTCGCAAGTCTTATCAGCTTTTTCATTTCCTAGTAGATTGATATGGCTTAAGATCCACTGAAACACTTGTGTGATGGGATATTAATTTCAAATACGTTTAATTTCTAAAGGTATGGCAAATATTTCTGAAGAGTTTACTGTAGCTTCCAAAGATTGCTCTCCCAATCGAGCTTATGAGCTTTCACAGTAAAATTTGTTGCCCTAGCCTTAGACCTGAAAATAATAGTTTGTTTTCTTGAGCATAAATTTTGCAATATATTATTATATTTAAAAGCCATTACACACACGTTTCTGGAATCATCCTTAACTTGGGTGAGCGCCCAAGGACTGACCCCCTGTAAAACAGCTTGTTTGTGGGCAATACCAGGGGGGTGGAGCAAGGGGGGCACGTTGGCTCTGGGGTACAACATTGGCTTCCAACACAAAAGATCCGAAATCAAGCCCTGGCAATTTTGTTCCTTACTGGTTGGATCAGTGCCAGTTCATTGTAACCGGCTGAGACAGGAGGCATGGCATTCCCGCTCTGTCTTGTGTGTGGCAGCCCATAAAATTGTCAGATGTCAGTCTTGGGGTCCGTCTACAATATAGCCTTTATAGTGCTGATGTTGGACGTTAAATCAACTCAACAGCAGGGGTGGAACAAAGTCCCAAGTTTAGGCTCTAAGGAAACGATATCTTCAGGCACAGCTCTGAAAAATCTTGATTCATATCTAAATCTGGAGACCTCTGTTCTGATTTGACAAATAATTGTTGCAGAAAAGCATATTTACCTCATCATTAGTAAAGCTGCCTCAATGGTTCTTGAAAGGTGTAAAGGAGATTTGGTGTAAATATTGGCCTTTTTGCCCTTCTGAAACCATTTATGCCATAGTTGTCTGTGTTAACTTATTTGGAATGTTTTTCAAAATTATCACCTGTACTGAAAGTGTTTCTCTTACGTTAAAATCTGATTTTATTAATACTCTTTATACCATATCTTTCTATTTCTTAAATTCATCACAACATACATTTTTTTATATTATTATTACTTAGGAGCACCTAACACAAGACTGCAAAGATGGCGGAGTGTGTTAAAGTAATTGTTAGGTGTAGGCCTATGAACACAAGAGAGAAAGACTTAAAGTGTAACACTGTTGTGGCCATGGACTCAAAGAGGGGCCAGTGCAGCATCACAAATCCTGGCGATAAAAAAGCACCACCCAAAAATTTCACATTTGATGGGGCTTATTTTACTGACTCTACGACAGAGGCAATCTATAATGAAATTGCTTATCCTTTGGTTGAGGTGAGTGCTGTACATCTTTGTGAAAATAGTGTATACATAGGCTACATTAAATTTATACGGTAAAATATATTCCAGTTATGCTTTCCAAAGAAAGTTGTCATAGAATATTATTCTGTTCCTGGTTCTTAAAAAAAAAACACTTTTTTTTTCTTTTGGTACAAACAATTTTAACAGGTGAATTTGGTTAGCAGATTTTTATTTTTGTAAATTGTTTCATCTTGATTTTGAAAAGGGAAAATATAGTGGTCTTTACGACCAACATAGCATAAATAACTGTTTGCCTTTGTGTAGTAAGGATGGTCCTGTGGCTTACGAAAGCACAGCAATTAAGTGTTGGATTGGTCAACTGTTTACATGTCATTCTTTCACCCTTTCAGTCTGATGCAATATCAAAAGTATATGCATAACAAAAATCTAAATTTAAGTTTGGATCAGTGAAGCCTGTGGCTCAAGGCTGTTAAAGGCCCAAAGAGGCTCTCACTAGCATCTGAAATAATTACATTATATACAAGTTTAAGCAGAGTATTTTATGCCAAAGCTTAGACCATATATCAACAGAATGAAAACATTGATATAAAGCTTTATGCTTTGTGCATGTCCTGCAATTAAACAGTCAGATGATTTACATTCTCTCTTGGCACCTGAGGCCTTAGAGCGGTATAACTCAGGCTTATCATCAGATTCAAGGCCTTTACTTTTTACAAATGAACACAATGAAGTAATATTCTTATTAACTGTTTTTCCAGTAAAGTTTGAAGCCTGCAAACGAAACCTTACTTTAAAATTCAATTATTTTAGTTAATTTTGAGATCATCACCTCTCAACAGTTATAATGATCAGATGTGTTTAGATTTTATGTTCCGTCCTTATTCTTCAAACTTGTGGTAGTTTTTTTAAATTATTTTTTGCAACTTCTTTTTTTTTTTTCACGTCATTATTACAGGGTGTAACAGAAGGCTACAATGGGACAATATTTGCATACGGCCAAACAGGGTGCGGTAAAAGTTTCTCCATGCAAGGTGTTACGAAACCAGAGACCCAGAGAGGAATCATTCCAAGGTATGCATGTGCATGATAGAACAATTCCCCTTTTCCTTAAAAAAATATATTTGCCTAAAATAGGGAAAGGTTCAGTAGACGAAGGTCTGGTTTGTGTCTGATTTTTCCAAATGAGAGAATAGTTACTTGAGGGGGGAAAGAAGAATATTTTTTTTAAAGCTCATAGTATCCTTGTGATCAAAGGATACATAAACATGAATATTATAGCTTTATGATTGCCCAGTTAAATTTCTCCTTTTTTCTCAATAGTTTTATATCACTCTGTTCCCTACTTCTCCCTTTTCTACTCCAAAACTTCTCTATTTATAGTGAGAGTGTTCTAACTTGGTCTTAAAAAAAAAAAGAAGGTAAACAACCCTTGTAACCTTCATATTTTAATTTACTTCTCTCTCTCTTTTTTTTTTTTTTATGTCTTCACCTCATTTCTATTTCCTTGAAAGTTTGTTCCTCTCAGATACAATTTTACAAATCACAGATGAAACACTAAATGATGCAAGTTTTTATACCTGGAAAATGTCACCCACAGAGCATTTGCACACATCTTTGAGACAACAAGTCTGCAGCAAGGCACAAAGTTTCTCATCCATGCCTCGTATCTGGAGATTTACAATGAGGAGATCAGAGACTTGCTCGGCAAAGATCCAAAAATGAAACTGGATCTGAAGGAGCACCCAGACAAAGGAGTATATGTGAATGGTATGTCTTTAGGGAGGATCCTTGTGCATTGTTTTTCAATGTGTAAAAGAACTATGAGCTGAATTTACTGGATATGATGGTATATAAACCATCTGTATTACTATTATTGTTGTTATAATTATTATTATTATTATTATTATTATTATTATTATTATTATTATTATTATAGGGATAGAATAATTGATCTGGCTTATGAAATAATTGTTCATTAGGGAATTCAAGTTGTTTTCCTTTAAAATATGTGTGTTTATGAACAACACATCTTTTATGGGAGCACTGCTTTAACAGTTAAAAATTGTTTCCTTGTAAGTCAATGACAACAATTAATTATTATTGTTTTCACTCTAAACTTTGGATTCAAAATCTGCCTAACTGTCTTCCTAAAAACAAAGTTTAGATGAATGGGAAATACAAGGATAAAATTTTCAATTGGAATACCATTCAGAGTCACCGTTGCTATTAGTATAACATATTAACTATCTTTGGACATCATGGGCACAATCAATCCGTTACTGTGCTGATATACCATAAAAACAAACTCACTCACTCACTCACTCTCTTCCCTTCACAGGCCTGTCACTACACCCAGTGCATAATGTGATGGAATGCGAGCAGGTGATGAACAAGGGCTGGAACAACCGCAGTACAGGGGCCACTCTCATGAACGCGGACTCGTCGCGGAGTCACTCCATCTTCACCATCAACATGGAGATCGCCACACAAGACGACCAGGGGGAGGACCACATCAGGGCAGGGAAGCTCAACCTTGTAGATCTGGCCGGCAGCGAGAGGCAGGGCAAGACAGGTGCGCGCTCATGTACAGGCCAATCTGTACCGCCCGGGAAACTGCATTTGAAATTTGCAACTATAAGCAAAATCATGACAAAAGACTTTTTTGTTGATTTTGCCACTTTGTAAAAAAAAAAGCCCAGCTATTTATGAAAATTGTAAAAAATTATCTGCTTTTTTCATATAGTCAGACAACATTGCTTTAAGTTGAAGAACGCCTATGATTAGATCCATAAACCAAGAGTTTAAATTCTAAAGAAGCATTCCTATGATATTGTAGACTACTGTGAGAATGAAATAATATATTCCATTTGTTCTAATGTTTATAAAAAAATTATCCATACATGTCTAAGACTTTTGAATTTCAAATGAAGCTGTTTCTGACACTCTAAAGAGCATCTTTCAAAGGAATCCATGGGTGAGAGAGACCTAATTGTGGCATGATATTCCACAGGGGCAACTGGAGACAGACTTAAGGAAGCCACGAAAATCAACCTGTCTCTTTCGGCTTTGGGTAATGTCATATCGGCATTGGTGGATGGCAAATCAAAGCATATTCCATACAGAGACTCAAAACTCACTCGTCTGCTTCAGGTATGATTAAAAGCTGTTCGAAGTTTTCATTTCATAGCCTGCGTCCTTAAAGAGTCTAATGATTAAAATATACATACAGACTACACAATCAAATTATTCATCCTCATCAGAAACCCAAAAGCAACACACTTGGCTTAATACATAACTTTAGATTTTTTATTCTATCTATCTGACATCTATCCGATAACGCCACTGGCTCTGTTTAAAGCTCTGTAGATAATTTAAATGTAAAAATCCCAGTGTGAAAATTTGAAGCCCAGAAGAATCACGATAGAGGCATATTTGGTTAATAAATAAGATTAAGGCTGGAACAAATCACCACCTTAGCTGTATGAAGTCCTATCTCTTTTCAAAGATACTCTAAATCTTTAGTGTTTTAGAAATAAAATAGGATATAATGCAACTGATGTAACAAAATTTTTAAAAAGAAACAGGAAATACTAGATTTAATAGCTTTAATTCTTTCCATTACATTATTATTTTTGGAATGACCTACTAGGCTTTTGAACATTTAGAATAATTTTTACCTGTGAAAAGTCTGAAAATCCCAAAGAAAAAATCTTACCTACTATGCATAGTTAAGGACACTAAAAAAAGTTTATGTTGTGAAATCATTCTTAAAGTGAGTATCCTTTTTTAATACCTTAATGCTGATAGACAAATGATACCTTTTAACTCAAGCTCGAAATAATCTATAGATGTTTAAAAGAGATGGTTGGTTGGCTTGGTTTAACGTCCAACAGCAGCACTATATAGGCTATATTGTGGATGGGCCCCAAGACGGACGTCTGACCTTTTTATGTGCTGCCACACACGAGACAGTGCGGGAATACCATGACTCCTGTCTCAGCCGTCATCGTATCCCCGCCCTGTCTCGTGTGTGGCAGCACATAAAATAAATGCCGTAGAGCACAATAATAATTGCCTAGATAAATAAAAACATACAGCTTGAATCAGAACACACTGGGATTTTTACATTTAAATTATCTATAGATTATTTCGAGCTTGAGTTAAAAGGTATCATTTGTCTATCAGCATTAAGGTATTAAAAAAGGATACTCACTTTAAGAATGATTTCACAACATAAACTTTTTTTAGTGTCCTTAACTATGCATAGTAGGTAAGATTTTTTCTTTGGGATTTTCAGACTTTTCACAGGTAAAAATTATTCTAAATGTTCAAAAGCCTAGTAGGTCATTCCAAAAATAATAATGTAATGGAAAGAATTAAAGCTATTAAATCTAGTATTTCCTGTTTCTTTTTAAAAATTTTGTTACATCAGTTGCATTATATCCTATTTTATTTCTAAAACACTAAAGATTTAGAGTATCTTTGAAAAGAGATAGGACTTCATACAGCTAAGGTGGTGATTTGTTCCAGCCTTAATCTTATTTATTAACCAAATGTGCCTCTATCGTGACTCTTCTGGACTTCAAATTTTCTTACTAACTTCTGACCCCAGGACTCTCTTGGCGGCAACACCAAGACCATGATGGTCGCGTGTCTGTCCCCTGCGGACAACAACTACGACGAGACCCTGTCCACTCTGCGCTATGCGAATCGAGCCAAGAACATCAAGAACAAGCCCAAGATCAATGAGGACCCCAAGGACGCGCTGCTGAGGCAGTACCAGGAGGAGATTGAGAAGCTCAAGGCCATGTTGTCAGGACAGATTCCCATGGATGCTGCTGGTGCAGTTTTTTCTCTATTTCTGTCTTTCTCTTCTTGCCCTATACCCCCATCGTCTCTGTATCTTTGTGTCTCTTCTTGTCTCTTCTCGTCTCTTTTCCTCCATCACTCTCCATCCTTATATATCTCTGTATCTTTGTTTCTGTCACTCTCTCTCATTTGATTCATGTCTCTCTCTGCGTCTGTGTGTGTGTGTGTCGGTTTTTCTGTCTGTCCGCCTGTCTCTTAGCAACAAGCAATGATAATTTTTCCTATCAACTTGGGACTAATAGCTTAAAAGATCAAATAAAGATCATAAAGATCAAATTGGTTTTAAAAACCAAGTATGGCATACTGAAAGTCGCAGAATGTTTTTGTTTGTCTGTTTTGTTTCGTTTTTTGTTAACATTGTTCAATGCTCCAATATTTTTAAGAAATACTTTTTTTTTCTTTAATTTGGATGCATTAAATTTTTACATTGTTCATACAATGTCTTACCTTCATATTTTATGCGTTTTTTGTAACGAGTTTCCAACCTTTTCGTCCTTCAATGTACCTTTAAAATCTGTCTGTTACGTGCAGCACTTGGTGGAGCAGCTGCTGCCACAGAGAGAAAGGCCAAGCCAGGCAGCGCGGACTCTGTAGGCTCTCAGGACTCGGACACTGCACACCAAGACAGGGAAGATCTGGAGGCAGAGAAAGAGATAATCAGACAGGTATGGTTCACAGTTGTTTGAACGCGGCAACTTAATTTGCTATTCAGGTGTTGTCGCACCTTGCTGCGCACCCCCATAACCTTATCAAATCACAAGGTAACCACCGGGTGGAACGGGGATTCCCCATTTTCGCTGCTGCTAGTTATTATCTTTAATTTCCATGCCAAAACATTTCAGCGTTGACGCCTACATAATAATTAAAGAGGTGTAAAACTCACATAATGCCTTAGAGCTATAATTGAGAAACATGCACATATACTTTTTTTCTGCTAAACATTAAAGGAAACAAGATATAGAACCTAGGAAAAAAAAAATCGAACTTTAACTACAACTGATGACAAAAGGTGACACTTTCATAAACGATTTCTAGAAACTGATATGATCAATATGTCTGAAATTTAAAAAAAAAATTTATATATATGTTGAAAATATCACCCACAAAACTGCGTGACCAAAGCTTAAATGATTTTGAATTTATTGGGTCTTAAATCTGTGTTTATTTACTCCTTTTTAAATCTGCATTGTACTCGTTACAGTGCTGGTGCAGTTAGCGATTCATGAACACAGTGTTCGAACCCAAAAGAACTTAAGGAAAAGTTTTATAAACCAAATAAAGAGTCAAATTATGGAAAGAAACCTATAAATGCTTATTACATAGTCTTAGCATATAGGCAAGTCTCATTTTTATGCCTACTTTGTCTTACGTGTATGTAACCAGCGGAGCTTGAGCTAAGAGCTCTGAGAAGTGGTGGTTTCATAGTTATTTGTGATAATTTAACAATGTTCGGAACTGCAGCTCCTCTTCTCTCCAGTTTCGCTACAAGCTCATAAATGCCATTGAGTCTGAAAACAAATTCGAATCTCTCTATTCAGGGAACACAGTGTGTTTCTAAATTGTATTTTGGTATCGCTCTGCCTTTAAGAATTTCCTTATTAATATTATCTGAATTTAATAATGCTAGTTTCCATACTTCTGCTGGCACAGTTCCAAAGCATACAATCCTGATGTGAATCTCTCTAAATGCATAATTCACGCCTGTGTTCTTTTTTAACCATGAATGATGTGAGCTCGTGAGCTCCTTATATTCTTGAGATGTCGTGTTCTTGTATCAATAAAATCGACTGTGAAAAGATTGTAGTGTGATGTTATGTCTGAGCAAATGGAATCTGGTCTAGGACAGAGAGGTTCAAAACTAAACGTAACTAGATCTAGCTCTTTTTCTCCAGCTGACAAATTTTTTCTAGTACTTTTCTTCATTGCTCCTAAAGAGCAAAACATAGGACTGAATTTCTGGACCTTTTGTCAAATTTTGTTGAAACTAAGTTGCCACCTTTCGGGCCGTATAAACAGCCGTGACTTGTTTATTTGCTTACAGAGCATTACAGAAGTTATTTAGTGGATGGGCTCCAAGACTAATGTTTGACAATTTTATGTGCTGCCACACATAGAGACAGTGTGGGGATACCATGACTCCTGTACGAGTCAATGTCTCATTATACGGACTCGACCTAGATAGTAGGGAACGAAATCAGACAAATAATTTTTTTTACTGATTGTGGGTCTAGAACCAGAAACCTTCTGATTGGGAGACTCATTCTCTACCAGTTGTGCCAGTTTGAACCCCAAATCAGACAGATAGTTTTGGCTCTCTGGGCCTATGCTACATAAGTTCTTTCATGTCTAATTTCTTTTCCAGCTAATGAAGGATATTGACATAAGTTTATGCTGTTTCTAATTTATTTTCGTCTTTATTGTTGTTGATTAGTACAGAGTTAAAACTATGATCCCTTATGACATCTTACAGCTCCCTGTTAGGAGAGACTGCATGGGAGTAAATATTGGTTCTATTCTTCTGCGGTTTGTGCGATAGGCTGAGAAATTAAGGCTTAAGATCATTATGGGTCAGTCTTTAGATAGTGATGTCAAGGCTTATCAAGTATGAAAAGTCAGTGGCAACTAAAAAGTCACTTTAAAACCATATATGTTAGATTTGAAAATCCAGATGTGCGCCTATTTTTTTTTACTTGTACTGAAATTGATGACACTGATACCTTGATTTTTTTCTTAAAATTGAAAATAACATACATTGAATGTCTGATTATTTGTCATTGTGTTATAGGAGTATGAGGAGAAGATGCAGCAGTACAAGCAAGCGTTTGAGGAAGAGAAATCCAATAAGACAAAGCTACAGAAGGATATGGAGAAACTCCGAGCCTTCTATGACGAGAAGATGAAGGGTGTGGAAGGCCAGTTAGCTGGGCTGCCAACAACTGCTGAAAGTAAGAACAATTTGCACTCTTTATTTTTCTTTTATTTGGATCCATTACTTTACACAAAATTTCTTATCTGTGATAAAGAACAAGATCTATTCTTAGGTGAAGCATATGTAAGGAGAGTAAAAAAATGAGTTCAAACATTGTTTTTCTACAAAAAAAAACTGTTAGTCTATTTAGGTTGAAATTTATAAGAATCCTGCTCAGGGAATGCATTATAAACATGCGTTATAATCAAAATCCATTTGTATATTCATATATATATTTTTGTATATTTTACAAAGCTTAACTTATTTCAATATATATGTGCTAATATCAGTTTTTATTTAAATTACAAAAGCATAAAATACTCAACAACTGCCATGTTTGCTTTCCTATTGTGTTCGAAAAAGAAGTATATAATATCTGAAAAAAAAATTAAAAATGTGGCATTGATAATTGAATTCTACATTTTTGAATTTTCAGTGGCATATTTTATTTATATCATAGTTACTATTTTTTCAAATTTAAATTAACTATATGTTATGTGGTTCGTTTTGCTTTTCTAGATCAATTAATGAGCACACATAGTTCCAGTTTATCCTTAGCTTTTTTGGCAGTTAGAATCTTGTATACTTGCGACTAATTCCTTGATTTTGAAGAGTAATTTGCTTAACAACAAATTAGCTAGTACTTAATTCGTGTAAAGTTTTTCTTTTGTCAGCTTTCATGCCAAGCTTAATATTTCTCTTGCTTTGCCCTTTATATGGTACATATCTTTGTCCGTCACTTCAGTGCCTATTCCCTGATGTATCATTCTTTGTTCTTCTCTTGTCCTGTTTTCTTCTGTCTTTCTTTAAGCTTTTTATTTAATCTTTAGGCTTCAAAAGTGTACAAAACACTTTGCTTGTTAGTTTAAGGGCTGCAATTTTATCTCTGATAATTTTAACCTTTTGGGGAGCAATGTCATAACAACATATTGAAACCCCATCAATGGTTTATTGATATCTATTTATACTGATATCTCAGTAATCCTTGTGTTCGAGATTAGAACCTGCAGTCTGCTTTCGTCTTTCTCTCTATTGTATGAAGAACAATCTTAAATGTCAGAGATTATTAGTTTTCTCCTAAAAGATGGTTGTGGGCATTGTGAGGAGATTAGAATTAAGAAAATTTTATATAAACCTGCATTTCAATACGGTTACTAATAAGTATTTGTTTTGACTTCATTTTGGCTATAATTAATAAGTAGCCTAAACATATATATATGAAGAAAGAAGGTATATGAATTTAGAAAACAAAATTTCTAAAGATAGAAAAGACATTTATATGCTAAGGTCAGAAGAGAATGCTTTCTGTTTATCTTAACTTCAGGCTTGCTTTACTTAGAGTGTAACTTGAATTTTTTAACTTCTAATTATTTTTAGGCTTCAGACATACCATGCCAGGATACTTTCAAATTCTTTCAACCTCTGCCCGCTGGGCTTATTTATGGAAATGAATGAGGAATAATTACAATTTCATACCACAGGTATCACTCAATAGTTTGTTATTCAGGTGTTATATAGCTCTTTTCCAAATTAAATGTTCAACGGTGTTGAAAAGAGTTGATATCTGACACAAACCCTTGTATTTTGCTGTATGCCAATGTCCAAGCACTCTTGATGAATTCATTTAAAAAAAAGAATCCAATTTAAACTGTACCCGCTAAATAAAATTGAATCAAAAGGTAATTTCATTCTTAAGAAAAAGAAACTATGCTGTCTGCTTGTATCTTAGTCCTTGGAGAGATTGAAGAGGAGTTGGATGAAGAAGCTGGAGGTGACAACGATACAGTTAGTAAGTCTGTGTGCATTTGCTCCTCTCTTAGTTTTTATTCCTCTGAAAGTTGAGAGTTCCTCTTTTTAATGTTTGATTGCGTTGGCTATCTGTTTTTTAACACCCTAAAACTTTTCATCTGACTGTCTAGTTGAGTGAACTAATAAAACGAATAAGAAAATCTGGAAATGAAAGCTTTCTGACATATATAACAAGGTTAAACTTGTCAGTTTTATCACTACCTTTAACATTCTGCACATGCTAACAGATGATACTGCTCTAGTTATGGGAGTCCTCATGCCTTTCACACCAAGCTTATGCTGTGTAATCTTTAAAAACATTGGCCCTCTAAGGACTTGTGTATTCACCTTTTGAAATTCACTCGTTTTAAACGATGACAAATTTAATTAAGTATACATCTTATAAACATCTTCTTTTGAGCTTGTAATTTTCTTCACCTAATGATCTTTTTAAGAACACTCTTTTCATTAATTCCATGCAGTCTCTCTGTGGCGTTTTTTTCCATATTTCCATATTTAAATTTTATCACAATTAGTTTGCTTTGTTGATCACATGCTTTCACTGCTTTATGTACAACTGTCTTGTCCTCTTTCTCTAGACTGTACCCACTGTCTAAAGTTTAAAAAAGAGAATTTTTTGTGTGCTTTAAGCTTTTATTAACTACCACAACCAAATATGAAAGCAATCAACACAAGCATTATCAATAGAGTCAGTCTTGGGGCCCGTCCACAATTTAGTCTATATTGTGCTAACGTTGGACATTAAACCAACTAAACAACATAGTGTTGTATAACCATGAGACAGCACTAGATCAATTCCTAGCGTGGGACACAAAACTTTTCTTGGCCCCCTGAGTTAACTCAATAAGAAATGGACAGAAGAGGCTCCTAAGCCTTTGCAAAAGTAAACTACAAAACGAAAAGTAATGGCAAGCTACCTCACAAATGCCAGTTATCTAGTACAATAAACTCTTGGTTATCCAATTCTCTGTGAAAGTGTATGGGGAAAACTTTACAGTGTTAATAACTTCTTGCTTAACTGCTAGATGATGAGGCCACCATTGAGAAAGTGCTGACTTGCTGGCCAACCACTCAGGATGGAATGGATATATCTGAGTCTCTTAAGTCACAGCTAAAGTAAAGTAAATGTATCGGCAACTTATTTTGCGATGCCGTTAGCTAAAGAAATCAGTACTCTAACCCTTGGGCAAAGAATATGTAAAGTAAATGCATTGACAACTTATTTTGCAATGCCGTCAGCTAAAGAAATCAGTACCCTAACTCTTGGGTGAAGAATATGGTGGGAAACTTTACTTCAGTATTTTATGAATGTATGTAAATCTTTGTGCTTGTCATTTTAAAAATTCTTTAGACATTCATTTATTCATCCTTTGCACTGCACTCATCTGTCTGTCTATCTACATGTCTCTCTACCTATGTTCACCAGTCTCTCTGATTCTGTATCTTTTGACTTTCTATCCATTAGTATATCAAAAGACATTGAATCAAAAGACCTTTTGCTTGCATTTTACAGTTCATCATTCAAAGTGCATTGTCTTTTGGAATTGATTTTTGGGGTGGTAGCATAACAAATGGTGACGCTTCGTGTATTGAAAAATAATAAGTGAAGCTGAAAAAGATGTTGAAAACAATTCGCTGTGTGTCGACACACTATAAGAAAGAAGCCATATTGTCAAGGACAAATATATAATAAGGACACCAGAGCCACCTTTGTTCAATGAGTATATATATCAGGAATTACAGGAAAAATCATACTATCACAGATAGGAACAGAGAAAGACACCTTTAATCATTTATCCCATACACCTCTCGAAGACTATCACAGAATGCACTGTGTCATCTACAATTTATTAAATAATTGTTTGGCAATATACTTGATGTTATGATGCAAAGAACATTTGGTCGTGTATGTGTGTGAGTCAATCTTATCTATATACATCTTTTAATATATGAAGATAAGCATCTATATACTTGTATATTTAAGATGATTCACAAGTGAAATCAATCCAAGCATGTTGACATTGCCCAAAATAAATTTCCGAACTAGATCAACAAAGTTTACCTTAACTTAATTTATATGCTAACATTTTACTATGTTAGCTGCTATTCTATCCTCTGTCTTTTTTACTTAAAAAATAATATCTTGTTTTGTTGTTGTTGTTTTTAATATACCTAGGCTTAAATATGTGGCAAACCTTGCTCAGGTTGATAAAGATAATTATAAAAAAAGTATGCCTTTGTTTCAACTTAAATTATAATTATATTCCTGCCCTAATATTTTCTTCTTTCTTATTTGTTTTTATACTGACATATTAAGCTAGCTTATTGTTAAAACAAAATAATATCTTGTCAAGAGTCAGGCCAGCCTAACTTTCTCATTATAAGTCAGTCAGATGCAATGAAATAAGTGCTGGTGACATCTTGTTAGTTGAAGTTTGTGGCGTTTAAAAAAAAACACCATGTCCGAGAAGACCATCAACTACATAATAATGAAGATATAAAAAAAACCCAACTGATTAGAGGACAAACAGGAAGAATGATTTAAGGAGGGAGGGGGGGGGGGGGGAGAAAGGGGTAGAGACACACAGAGAGAAATAAAAAGAATTCCATTGCTTGTATATTAACATGTTGCTTGAGTTTGTTTTTTTTTAAGTTCAAATATATTGATTTAAAATTGTTTCCCCATTTGTTTAGATACTAGGTAATTTTAATGAGAAAAGCAAAACAATTTATAATTATATCTCTACCTCTCTCTCTCTCTCTCTCTCTCTCTCTCTCTCTCTCTCTCTCTCTCTCTCTCTCTTTAGGTGAGAAGCGGAGGAAGAAGAAGAAGAAGGAGGTGTCGTCCGCTACCCAGACTAGACCTGCGTCCACGACTAGTGAGGAGACGAGCATCCTCGGGCCTGGTGCGTTCTCCTCAGTTTATCTTTGGGTTTTCAGGGACGTGAACTGACTCAATTGGTAGAGCATGGGTCTCACAAGTGGAAAGTCCTCAGTTTGAAACCCAGGATGGATCAAACATTTATTTGTCCAATTATGTGCCCCACTGATTCTGTATAATGTGATCAGCTGAGACAGGCGTCCTGGTATCCCTGCACTGTCAATGTGTGGCAGGACATAAAATTTGCTAGACATTAGTAATGGGGCCTGTCCACAATTCTGCCTTTATAGTGCTGGCATTGAACATAAAACAGCCAATCAACCTAGCTCAACTCATCTTTTGTTTTCTACCCTGTGGTCAGTTTATGTGATATCCTATCACAAGAAACATTATTGGCCTCTTACTAACTAATTTGACATGGTCGCTTTTTGCATCTGCATCGTAGTCATCAGCCCCGGATACCTGAGCAATCTCTTTAATCGACTTTGTAACAATCTGCACTGATCAGGGTCTTGTGCCAGTGTACGGGGCTGTTTGTTTGCTTGTTGCTTAAATTCCAACGTCGCCAATATATAGGCTATATTGCGGACAGGCCTTAGTGCCAGGAAACCATGACTCCTGTTCCAGCTGGTCACATTAATGGCTATATTGATATGGAAATGGGACAAATATATTTTTGACAGATCTTTGGTTTTGAATCAGAGACTTCTCATTTGGGAGACCAAAGCTCTACATTTTTGCCAGTGTACGGGGCTGATGTTTGTTTGTTTGTTGCCTAGCATCCAACATCACTAATATAATTATGGGCTATGTTGTGGGCGGGCCTTAGTGTCAGGAAACCATGACTCCTGTTCCAGCTGATCACATTAATGATTATACTGACATCAAAATCGAACAAATACATTTTTGACAGATCTTTGGTTTTGAATCAGAGACTTCTCATTTGGGAGACCAAAGCTCTATATTTTTTGCCAGTTCATTCCTCTCGAGGGGCTAATGTAAATCCTTAGTGGTTTGAAAGTTAGTTTATTTGTCCCGTATACTCTGTGCAAAAGGTTTATAATGTTTTGTATTTTTTCACACACCAATTTATCAATTAACTCTGTCTCTGCCATTTAGCCTACTCTGCTGATTGCAATAATTTTTTTGGTCAATGTGCACATCTTTACAACTTTTTCATAAGAAATCTAAAAACGCCTGTTCCTTTCAAAGATAATTTTATCATTGTGTTCTATAAATAAACTTTTTCGTATCTGTTTTTCCTGCAGATATTTCTGATATTGGGAAGCCCATGATTCTAGGACCAGATGGACTTCCACACATTGAAAAGGTAAAAGATAAGACATAATTATATTTTTTTTTATCTGAGAAAAAGTCCTATTTTGTGCATGTTTGTTCTTGGTACATGTAAAAAAGTTTTGTTTTTTTTCCACTTAAAAATTAATTGTGCTTAAGTGCTGGCCATTCTAGACGCCTGAACAACTTTGTTGTAACACTGACCACCTTTAATTTAATATGAAATTGGTATGCTCTTTGTTCATCAAATGAAAAAAGTTTAAAGTTCCCCAGTTGTAATAAGTTCTTTAATTAGTGAAATCGTCTGCCATTTAGGTGAGGTATAGTTTTGTGAATCATTCATATATACAAATTATACGAGATTGTAGCGAAACATAACATCCCTTATTTTGGAATCAACAATCAGCTTAAGAACAAAATCACAATTGAGGAAACAGTTTGGACCAAGAATTATCAGAGTGATAGTTTCCTCATGTTGCTGTTGATAATGAAATGTAAAAATTGTGTAACAGAGAGTAGTGCATGATTTTAAGACTCAGGCCATACTCTTGTATTATATTACAGATAATATGAGCAGTGATGAGTGCTTTATATTTTCTATAAAGTGTGTTTATATTTTGAATAAAGAAAGGCTTTGAAATAGAAGGGTTACTTTACCATGAGTTAGATTAAATAATTTATTCATTTGATTATGTTGTGCCATTACCTACTACCATATCTTTATAGCGTATAAACCAACACAGCGATCTAACACCACTGGGTGGGGTAATTTTTCATTAGTTTCTCAGTTACTTCTAGAGTTCTGGTGACATGTTGTGAGTAAAAAAAAACTTTGCCATTTTACTGCTTGACCTTGATGCTTGTGCCAGTTCAAAAGCTAGTTTATAAAACCACATCCAAGTTCAGAACAAAGTCATGAACTGATTATGTGCGAAGATCCTTGTGGTTGTTGCTAGTGCAACCAGAACCTGGACAAAACTATTTTTTAGAAACAATATGAAATGTCTTGTTTTCTGTTTTGTCATGTTTTGTTTTGACCCAAGCTAGGCAAGAAATAGTGTATGAATCAATCAAAACAACACACCCATTCTTTATGCAGTTATTGGTCAAATACAAGGCTACCCAAAAAACAGGCAAAGCTACCGAACCAACTGAAGTGAAAACATTTTTGTATAACAAGGTTAATACTGATCTATTTTGTTTTAGTTAGTATCATAGTTAGGACAGAAGGACACTCAGTGAGTATTTGTGTTCAGCCCACAAGCCTACTAGACTAAGAATGTAAATTGTCCTGACTGTGCCTAATGTTTTAATTACATAGCTTCCTTTGGTTCTAAATACATGTTTTTATTTATTTCGGTGACCCTGCCTGTTATTTTTGGAGATCTTGGTCACATAGAATTTCTCTAGAAGGGTGTTTTATGGGACAAAGAGCAAAACAGTTTAATACATTCAAGTGCATGGTTTTGAAAATAACCTCAGATGTCAAATGTGAGAAATAATTGAGAAAGATACTCTCTTTATCTAAAGGTGCATGTACCAAAGTTATGCCCTAAAAGTCTATGTGTGGTCTTGTATGGATGTGAGGGCTAGACTCTTACCAAAAACTTATATAAAATACTAGAAGCATCATAAATGGGGTTCATCAGAAGAATCAGGAAAGTGTTATAGAAAGAGAAGAAAACATGTAGTGCAGGTACTTAAAATCATTTAAGAAAGACTGTTTAAAATTCTTTTGGCATTTAAACTAAGTAAATGGATTAGAAAAACACAAAAATAGAGGGAATGAAAACCAGGAGGATTAAACGCACAAAAATACATTCAGTCAGAACATTTTCAAAACAAGAAAAAAATATGCAATCAATGTTTTCACCAACACAACTGATAACAGAAAAAATAGAGAACGCTGATGTCTAACAGATCTGACACAAGAAGAGGAAGAATCATTTTCTTGCTCAATTCATTAAAATGGGGCATTTAATAATGTGGATTATGTGAGGGATAGCACACCAACAAAATGTAGCCAGGAGAAAGGAACAGTTTTGGTCAAAATGGTTTTATTTTAATTTTAAAAATGACTTAATTTTAACAATGAACACGTGGATGTGCATCACTTCCACCAATTTTTGTTTACTTTCTACCAGTCTGCTTATAGGTTTTTAGCTGTATTAATTAAATTATAATCCATTTGTCATTGGGTTACATTTACTTGCTTTACCTGTTCATGCAGCCTGAGGAAAAAGAGGTAGATATATTAATTGCATTCGTTTGATATCTTCCTTTCATTTCTTTTTTTTTTTACTTTGCTATGACAAATCGATGACCTAAATAAATGTTATTTAATGTTAATTTGTTTAAAATTTTCTTCATATCAGTTTGATTTCACATATGAAGGGTGTTGTAGTTAACGATATCAATTTTTGTTTTTACCCATTTTTTTCTTCTTTTTTTTTTCTGTCCAGGTACTTTCCACAATAGTGAAAGCTTTGTCCTTTTTTTACCAAGGGGAAATGAATACATAAAGAATATGGGCTTCATTTATGCTTAATCTTTATCAAGTATAGAAATTGACTCTTGTTAACTTACATTTGTAAATATAAATATGATTACACAAAAATTTTCTGTATAGCTTTATGCAATATAGAAAGTGGAATCCATTGAAGATAAACTATGGATTTATATTAACGATTCTTGAGAAACCAATTCCTTTTTTTTTTTAACTTTACAGTAATTTTTATAGATATCTAGGATAAAATAAGCTTTATGCCTGTCCACAAAAGTTTAATCTTTATAGCAGATTTTACTGGATTTCGAAATCTTGATTGAACAAAAAAAATGTCTCAACACAACCCTGCATACAAATGTTATGTTTTCATTGCTTGCCAAATCGACAGAGTCATGTCCCTTACATGTAAGCGGTTAGTGTATACATTCAAATTGCAAGATACAAAGCTGAAGTTTTCAAATCTGCAAAATTTTATTCTATATTGGTCCAAAAGATGTGAATTTTAGAAAGACCCTAAAAAAAGTATACATTTATCATCATTGCTGGCAAAATCACTGCAACTCCATTGAATTTCAACTTTTCCTCTCTATTGCAGGAGATTCCCAGCGTGAAAGTTGTAGTGCCAGAGTCACTCTTTCAGGAGCAGCAAGAGCAGTTGGCCCGCATACATCAGCAGCAGCAACAGAAGATGCAGCAGCAACAACAACAACAGCAACAACAAAAGGTACAGGGACAACCAGATGACGAGGGGATTCACAGACCCAACGCCTCGCCGGTCCAGGATGGAGAGATGGAAGCCAAACAGAAGGAGGCTTATGCCAGGTAATTGCGGTTACTTGAGTTGAGTTCGTTGCTTAATCCCATCACAGCATTATATAGGCTGTATTGTGGACAGGTCCCAAGATAAAAGCTAATAATTTTACGTATTGCCACACAGAAACAGTGCGGCAAGACCTGGACTACTGTCTCGATCACATTAACTGAAACTGATCCAGCCAGACAATTACATTTTTTCCGATTGTGAGTTCCAAACCGGGGACCTACACTAGGTGAGACTCATGCCAAAATGCAAGTGATATATCATTGTAAGGTTGAAAATATCTATCAAATTAAACATTCAGATTAAA
The DNA here is from genome assembly GCA_003991915.1 of Elysia chlorotica. Lineage (NCBI taxonomy): Eukaryota > Metazoa > Mollusca > Gastropoda > Plakobranchidae > Elysia > Elysia chlorotica. Next base: position 556,194 of record RQTK01000217.1, on the reverse strand, counting down.
TATGGGCTTACATCTTTCTCTTATTAGAAACTTGTGTCCACTGTTAAGCAGAAATAAGGAAATAAAACAATATAATTATATTGATTGTCTCAAAAGAAGCAAGAGTGATTTATGCCAGAATTGCACAGTAGCAATATTATGTCCAAGGCTTGAAAGAGTTAAAGCTTGAAGAGAGAAAGGATCAGCCGAGCCATCACATCTATTTCACTGTGTGTTCCCTCCCAGGCTGTTGGCGCTGCAGCACCAGATGGTTGGCGGCGAGAACGCAGACAATGAGAAGATCAAGGAGGAGCACGAGAGGAAGCTCAAGCTGGCACTGACCACCAGGGAGGAACTGGACAGTAAGGGGCGGGGCTGGGTAGTAAGGGGCGGGGCTGGACAGTAAGGGACGGGGGCGGGGCTGGACAATAATGGGAGGGGCTAGACAGTAACGTGCGGGGCTGGACAGTAGAGGCATGGTTGGATAGTAAGTGAGAGGCTGAACAGTAAGGAAGAGGCTGGACAGTAAATGGCGGAGCTGGACAGTGTAGGAGGGGCAGGTTGTGTTGGGGTTTGTTTTTGTTTGCTTGTTACTTAACATCTATCGTCAGTGCTACTGTCTCACAAATATGGCGGGGAAGTCCTATCTCAGCTGGTCACATTATAGTATGGGACCAGTTCTGGACGAAATCAGACAAATAAATATATGACCGATTGTGGTAGTCAAATCGCAAACCTAATGATCTGGAAACCAACGCTCTAACACTTGAGCCAGTTTGTCCCCTGTGTGCGGGAGAGAACCTCTCTATAAATTATATATTTGTTAATAACCAGCTATATTTCAATAAAGTCTAAAATACATCACTTCAAAAGGGTTAAAATTCATGACATTAGAATTATATTGGATTGGGGATTTGCATAAAAATAGTTGTGGAATTAAAAAATTTTGAAATTCATGTGCTTTGTTGGAGAAAATTTCACCACAAGTTTATAGTCTCCTTGGTTCATTAAAGGAGCATATGCAAGGCAGATTCCAAGACTAATGTCTACAATTTCACATTTGCACACCAGTGACAATGCGTGAATTCTGCGACTACTTATCTCAGCCGATGACATTACACTTAAACTGTAGGGCAGGAAATGCAAAGAATGAATTTTACTCAATCCAGGGTTAGAACTGGGACCTATTGCAGGAAATCCTAATCTCTACCACTCGTGTCAGCTCGATCCATAAAAGGCCAACTACCTTCTTCTAGTTGTGGATCAAATCAAATATTATCATTAATTTTGTAGGATTGACTTCATTTGAATTTTATTTGGGAAAAAGAGGATTTTGACCCATACAGCATGAAAACAAACATAATAATGAAAAGGCACTTTGCAGACAAAGATAAGATCAAAAAGAAAAAAATCAAGGTAGACTGAATCAACAAGAGTCAAAATCAATAAAACAAGTCAACCTTCCCTGGGATGTATATTTTGATTGTTTATGTATTTATTCTTCCCATGACAAATTGCTAATGCCATGTCATTTTTTAAAATACTTACTCAATTTACTCACTCCATTGTTTCTCCCCTCACTTCATTTAATTCAGAGGCGAATCGCAAGATGGAAGACGATGGTATTGTGTTAAACATTTTTGACAGCATCCAGGATGAGCTAAAAGTAAAGACCGATATCTTGGAGGAAAGAAAACAAAAGGTTTGTTATGGACCACAGCAGATTTATAGCATGAAATTAATTATTGCTATTTATTAGAAATGACTTAAAATAGGAAATGTAAATGTCCCATCTAGCATTAAAAAAGATCAATGGATGATTGTCTTTATCAAAACAAGTCCGCTGAGTCTTTATGGGCTGTAAAGGAGAAAAGTTTGCAATCTCACCCGAGTTGCAATTTTGTTTTTAATATAATATTAATTTATCTCCTAGCTTAAATAAACAATCCTATACGGAGACAGGAGTACCATTTGATATTCAAGCCTAGGACCTCTTGCTTGTCACTAGAGCATTTTACCGAATGGTTATACTTTTTCTATCGCGACTCCAGAGGCAAAATGTTGTAGTAGAAATAATAATGATTGTAATAATAATAATAATGATAATAATAATAATAATAATAATAATAATAATAATAATAATAATAATAACTCAAAAACAGTTAGACGTCAAAGAATATTAGGAAAGAAAATTCGGTCACCCTGGCCAATGTCAGGATAAGATAAGACATTCACCCCGCATAAAGACAACGATATAGTTATATGATATGAATAAAGAACATAGAATAAATTTAAGTGAACATGTGAAAAATCAATTAGATTTGTGTTTATAATAATAACTTTTAATAATAATAATAATAATAGTAATAATAATAATAATAATAATAATAACTCTTTGCAGTTACAAGATGATGCCTCTCAACACACCCAATTAACATTCCCTCCCAGATTGAGAGTCTAGAGCGCGACATCATCGACGTTCAGTCCGAGTTTGAGGTTGACCGCATGGACTACCTGGACACTATACGCAAGCAGGACCGGCAGATCGCCTACCTGGAGATGCTGGTGGAGCGAATCCACCCGTGTCTCCGCCGAGACTGCAACTTTTACAACCTGGACCGCATCCGCAACGAAAGCCACTTCAATGAGGATGAGGAGCGGTGGATTATGCCCAAGATGGCGATAGATCGGACAGCACTGCCGGCCTCTAGCACAGGTACCTTTGAGTGGTAGTGTGTTGGTCTGAGGAGGCTTGACTGATTTTTTAAACTGCTATTTTTAATATATGCTGGCAAAAAAATGATTCAAAAATACAACTTTCCTATAATTGTTTGATTTTTAAAACCTTTACTTAATTTCTTCTATGGGTAAAATTGTTTTCTTCTATTGCTTTGTCTCTGCAACAGGAACAATGCTACCAAATGCTCACCGCAGACATACTCTCAATGGAGAATTTGATGACGAAATAGATGACGAGAAACTCAGAGAAGTAAAATTAATATTGCCCACATTTATCCTAAGGCTCAAATATTACTTCAATATTATTTCTATCTGTTGAGCCTTTCTGTGTATTTACACTTGAGAAATACATATTTTATAAGCTTTGAGTGGGATACATATTTTATAAGCTTTGAGTTGGATACATATTTTATAAGCTTTGAGTTGGATACATATTTTATAAGCTTGGAATGGGATACATATTTTATAAGCTTTGAGTGGGATACATATTTTATACGCTTTGAGTGGGATACATATTGTATAAGCTTTGAGTGGGATACATAGTGGGATACATATTTTATAAGCTTTGAGTGGGATACGTATTTTATAAGCTTTGAGTGGGATACATATTTTATAAGATTTGAGTGGGATACATATTTTATAAGCTTTGAGTGGGATACATATTTTTTAAGCTTTGAGTGGGATACATATTTTACAAGCTTGGAGTGGGATACATATTTTATAAGCTTTGAGTGGGATACATATTTTTTAAGCTTTGAGTGGGATACATATTTTACAAGCTTTGAGTGGGATACATATTTTATAACCATTTGAGTGGCAGTGTGTTGGTGTACCAATCAAGTCCACGCTTAGAAACCCACGATCATTTAAAACTTTATCATTGTCCTATTTCTTCTGCTACTGGTTTGGTAAGTGTATGTATAATATGACCGGCTGAGACAAGAGTCCAGGTTTCCTTGTACTGTCTTGTGTGTTGCAGCATATAAAATTGTCAGACGTTAGCCTTGGAACCATCCACAATATAGTATATATATATAATTATATATAGTGCTGGTGTTGGACTTAAGTCACAAAACAAACAAAGATCTTTGAGGAATTGCTTGACAGTTTGTGCGGAGAAAGTGAAACATTTGGAGTACTTGGGACTCGGTTAATCACACTAAAAGTGGCACCGACCAAACCAGTAGGGTAAAGTGCTGGCGCCAGAGGAGGGTCTTGTTCCTCCTGCGACAGAAGCCGAAGAATGAGTCGATTTATGATCTGTTGATTTCAAATTAAATTTGTCTCAACAGAGTAACATAGCAATGTAGTAAGCTCCGTATTGGTTGGGTTGTATCACATACATGTAAGCGATGATTGTTTATATTTTTAAAAATCCCTGTAAAGAGCATCATTTTAAGAACAGGGCTGGCCAAATTACTGTGACATTGTTGAGTAAGGACAAGGGGGGGGGGGTGCTTCTCCTATTTGAAAGGTACCTGGTTCCATCCCCTCTCTAAATGATGCCTTTTTTTTACTAGTTGAGTTGTTGTTAGTCACCATGCAGTAAGTTTATTGAGAGGTATTAGACGATAAACTAGAAGAGATATTTGCTTTTTTTTTAATACAAAGATAAAAATGCTACAAATCTGAGACCGCTGGGATTGTTGCAACACAGCTCAGAACTTTGACATATTTAATATTCTATACGGCCTCAGAAATGGATTGTCTGTCTTTCAACAAGATGATAAAACTAACACTCACATTCCATTTTGAAGTTTTAACCTTTTAAAAGGCTTTAACAAAAAGTAATTAAAAACTACAATTTTCTGTTAATTTATCTTTCATTTTAAAATAGATGTGTGCAATTTGTGACTGAATTATTTTTATACCTTAACAATGGATGTGCTCTAAGGAGGCTTTCCAAAAATGTAAACTGATTTTCGAAAATTAATATTTAAAAAGTATGATTGAAAAATACTACTTTTCTATAACCGTTTGATTTTTAAAGCCTTTACTCAATTTCATTCATGAGTAAAAAATTCTTCTTCTATTGTTTTGTCTCTGCAACAGGAACAATGCTACCAAATGCTCACCGAAGACATACTCTCAATGGAGAATTTGATGACGAAATAGATGACGAGAAACTCAGAGAAGTAAAAATAATATTGCTTTATTGCCCTTTGCCATCGTTTATCTATATTACTTCAATGTTATTTCTAGCTGTTGAGTCTTTCTGTGTATTAACACTTAAGAAATAAAGAGTGATTCAGACAGAGAAACGTGAAAAGTCATCATTGACGTCTTAATCTTTGTTGTTCTTTATAATATTCGACTTTTGGATAGTTACATTATTCCTATTGGGATTTTACTTTTATTAATGCTTTTATTGTTACGTGTTACAATATACTTTAATATAAATCTGTATCATTTATAACTGGTGATATTTAAGCAAAGGACTTAATTATATAACATCTTATTGTGGATGTCTTTGAAACTATTTTACGAAGTTATGATTTTCTTCCAGGTACAATAGAGCTTAACATCTTTTATAATGTTAACCTTTTCAGAAACTGCGCAAGGCTGAAGACCAGAGTCACACATTCCAACCTCGGAGGGCATCTCAGCTAATTGGATCCAATGAGCCTGTCAACAAATTCAGTACGTAGCAATTGCTTTAATGTTAAGAGATTTTTCAGGTGCAACGTTTTATCAACAAATTCCTATCGTTTTGTCAAGTGAACTTTGTTCAAGAATATATAGGCCCAATACAGGAAATCTTTTCACCTGAATTATACATTCCTTATTTCCCAAAAACTATGAAATAAGGAGAAAAAATTTTAATTAGTTACATAATGAATTAAAGCTTTCATGGGCTAATATATGACAATTTTATTCATGCAAAGTGTACAGATCACTTATTACATAAGATTGATACTTTAACTTTTTTCCATCATGCAACACACATGCTGTGATGTTGATATATTCTTGTACTAGCATCAATTTGTGTCGATTTGCCCACCTTCCATTTCATATAATAAATGTCAAAACTTTTACTTTTAATAGTCCACACACGAGGTAATAGGCCTTAAATTTTGCGATATGTAAAGGTTTATGACTTTTCAATTGACTTTCATTTTTTTGGTGCTTTATTTCCTCACATTACTCACAGACATGCAAGAAGTTCGCAGCACGATTCGTGGACCGTCACTCCCCATGAACCCGATGACGAACGGCCACCACGCCCACTCGAGGCTGGGCGAGGACCTTCCCATGAGTCAAGAGCTGCGCGCGGCGCAGGTCCACGGACAGATTCACAGCGACGAGCTCGTCAGGAAACCGACGCGCCTGGACGCACTACCAGCTGTGGCGCCGAGTGGGAAGAAACCGCGCAAGAAGAAGGGAAATTATGACCAGTATTGATACATGATAACAAAAAATGTCACAGACCTGAACTACTAACGGACAAAGAAGTGAACAATGTTATTTTCATATTTATGATACAAAAATGTTTCGGCTTTATTGGGCCTTCTGCAGTACTCAAAATCAATGAAATGATTGATCGGTCTTGATATTGATACACTCCTCCTTTAAAAACTGTCCCATCTCATACATACTTTGAGATACATCAGAAAAACTTAATCGATGCGCATCCTTTGTAAAGATACAAGAATTTTGTATAAACTGTTATAGAAACTGGAACAGCCGCTAAGATAGAAAAGCTGCCTAAAAAGCATTAATTTACTATCAAGTTAATGTTTCTCTTATTGGCTCAATAGGACCACCAAACAGCATTCAAGTCACTTTTCGATAGTATTCTATTCTATGCAAATTGCATGTTTAGGTTCTTTTTTTGACAATGTGAGTAGAAAGCAAAAGCAGACAAATAATTATGTTTCCTTGTGAAGAGTGAGATCCATGATAATAATATTATTTTTCTTCTCCCTCCCTCTGCGTCTCCCTCTCTCTCTCTTTCTCTTTCTTCTTTTCCCCCTTACTCTCCCTCTCCTTCTCCTCTCTCTCTCTCTCTCTCCCTC
>RQTK01000217.1:496997-540973 GCA_003991915.1 Elysia chlorotica | reverse complement strand
AAGCTGCCAGTAGCTACATAAAGGTACGTTAAGCTGCCAGCAGTTACATAAAGCTACGTTAAGCTGCCAGTAGTTACATAAAGGTACGTTAAGCTGCCAGTGACTACATAAAGGTTAGTTTAGCTGCCAGAAGCTACATAAAGGTACGTTAAGCTGCCAGTGACTACATAAAGGTACGTTAAGCTGTTAGCAGCTACATAAAGGTACGTTAAACTGCCAGTAGCTACATAAAGGTACGTTAAGCTGTTAGCAGCTACATAAAGGTACGTTAAGCTGTCAGTGACTACATAATGGTATGTTAAAGTGCCAGCAGCTACATAAAGGTACGTTAAGCTGTCAGCAGCTACATAAAGGTACGTTAAGCTGCCAGCAGCTACATGAAGGTACGTTAAGCTGTCAGTAGCTACATAAAGGTACGTTAAGCTGCCAGTAGCTACATAAAGGTACGTTAAGCTGCCAGTAGCTACATAAAGATACGTTAAGCTGCCAGTAGCTACATAAAGGTACGTTAAGCTGCCAGTAGCTACATAAAGGTACGTTAAGCTGCCAGCAGCTACATAAAGGTACGTTAAGCTGCCAGTAGCTACATAAAGGTACGTTAAGCTGCCAGTAGCTACATAAAGGTACTTTGAGCTGCCAGTACCTACATAAAGATAAATTAAGCTGCTAGTAGTTGCATAAAGGTACGTTAAGCTGTCATCAGCTACATAAAGGTACGTTAAGCTATCAGCAGTTACATAAAGGTACGTTAAGCTGCCAGTAGCTACATAAAGGTACGTTAAGCTGCCAGTAGCTACATAAAGGTACGTTAAGCTGTCAGCAGTTGTATAAAGGTACGCTAAGCTGTCAGCAGTTGTATAAAGGTACGCTAAGCTGCCAGCAGTAGTTACATAAAGGTGCTTTAAGCTGTCAGCAGTTGTATAAAGGTACGCTAAGCTGCCAGTAGTTACATAAAGGTGCTTTAAGCTGCCAGTAGCTACATAAAGGTACGTTAAGCTGCCAGTAGTTACATAAAGGTACGTTAAGCTGCCAGTGACTACATAAAGGTACGTTTAGCTGCCAGAAGCTACATAAAGGTACGTTAAGCTGCCAGTGACTACATAAAGGTACGTTAAGGTGTTAGCAGCTACATAAAGGTACGTTAAGCTGCCAGTAGCTACATAAAGGTACGTTAAGCTGTTAGCAGCTACATAAAGGTACGCTAAGCTGTCAGTGACTACATAATGGTACGTTAAAGTGCCAGCAGCTACATAAAGGTACGTTACGCTGTCAGCAGCTACATAACGGTACGTTAAGCTGTCATCAGCTACATAAAGGTACGTTAAGCTATCAGCAGTTACATAAAGGTACGTTAAGCTGCCAGTAGCTACATAAAGGTACGTTAAGCTGCCAGTAGCTACATAAAGGTACGTTAAGCTGCCAGCAGCTACATAAAGGTACGTTAAGCTGCCAGTAGCTACATAAAGGTACGTTAAGCTGCCAGTAGCTACATAAAGGTACGTTAAGCTGCCAGTAGCTACATAAAGGTACGTTAAGCTGCCAGTAGCTACATAAAGGTACGTTAAGCTGCCAGTAGCTACATAAAGGTACGTTAAGCTGCCAGTAGCTACATAAAGGTACGTTAAGCTGCCAGTAGCTACATAAAGGTACGTTAAGCTGCCAGTAGCTACATAAAGGTACGTTAAGCTGCCAGTAGCTACATAAAGGTACGTTAAGCTGCCAGCAGCTACATAAAGGTACGTTAAGCTGCCAGTAGCTACATAAAGGTACGTTAAGCTGCCAGTAGCTACATAAAGGTACGTTAAGCTGCCAGTAGCTACATAAAGGTACGTTAAGCTGCCAGTAGCTACATAAAGGTACGTTAAGCTGCCAGCAGCTACATAAAGGTACGCTAAGCTTTCAGTAGCTATATAGATGTACGCTAAGCTGCCAGTAGCTATATAGAGGTACGCTAAGCTGTCAGCAGCTACATAAAGATACGTTAAGCTGTCAGTAGCTACATAAAGGTACGTTAAGCTGCCAGTAGCTGCATAAAGGTACGTTAAGCTGTCAGCAAGTGTATAAAGGTATGTTTAGCTGTCAGCAGCTACATAAAGGTACGTTAAGCTGTCATCAGCTACATAAAGGTACGTTAAGCTGTCAGTAGCTGCATAAAGGTACGCGAAGCTGCCAGTAACTACATAAAGGTACGTGAAGCTTCCAGTAGCTACATAAAGGTACGTTAAGCTGTCAATGACTACATAAATGTACGTTAAGCTGTCAGCAGCTGCATAAAGTTACGTTAAGCTGCCAGTAGCTACATAAAGGTACGCTAAGCTGTCAGTAGCTGCATAAAGGTACGTTAAGCTGCCAGTAGCTACATAAAGGTAGTCAGCAGCTACATAAAGGTACGTTAAGCTGTCAGCAGCTACATAAAGGTACGTTAAGCTGTCAGTAGCTGCATAAAGGTACGTTAAGCTATCAGCAGTTACATAAAGGTACGTTAAGCTGAGGTACGTTAAGCTGCCAGTAGCTACATAAAGGTACGTTAAGCTGTCAGTAGCTGCATAAAGGTACGTTAAGCTATCAGCAGCCACATAAAGGTTGTCAGCAGCTACATAAAGGTACGTTAAGCTGTCAGCAGCTACATAAAGGTACGTTAAGGGGAGGTGCTGGGTTCTACCCCCGGCGAGGACAAAATCAATCAGGGCCCCATGTGTCACGCAAGAAAGTTGAGGCTCTTGAACTACAGAGAGAGTAAAGTGCCGCGAGGAAAGTCATGGTAACCTTCCTCACAAATGCTATTTATCTAGTACAATCAGGTATTCAATCTTGGTTACCGACTTTTAATCTGCCAGCAGTTAAAAATCAAAATAAGTTAGCAAATGCCAGCAGATACATCAAGGTATTTGAAACTGTCAGTAGTTACCTTTATGTACGTTAAGCTGCCATGAGCTATGTTCGGGTATTTGAAGAGGTCAGTAGTTACATGTATGTACTTTGATCTGCTAGAAGTTTCATTTAGGTACGTTAATCTACCAGCAGTTACATTAAGGTACGTTAACCTGCCAGAAGTTATATTAAGGTCCGGTTGTTTTTTTAATTGCTGCCAAATGCATTTGTGTGGAGTTATATGGCATACAACTGCTGATTGTTGCAAGTTACATTTTAATGGAGTTCTGTAGGATCCATGTTGTAATTGGCGCAAGTTAAATTTTAATGAAGTCATGTAGAATATTATGTGTATTGTTGCAATTTACACTTTTATGTATTTCTATGCTACATACTCCCCTTCTATGTAAGACCTATTGAAGCAAATTATATTTTTTTCACCACAGGACACAATCTTTTTTAGCTTCGCGTGTCTGACGTTCGCACTGTGCATCGAGAGGTGGAATCTGCACCGGAGGATCGCCCTGAGTTGTCTGCTCCTGACGGGCTCCAGCCCCAAGTGGTCAGTACGTTAGCTCGCGTACTTCAACATTAGACAGTTTTGAGTTTGAATGCTCTTATGTGTATTCTAAGTCCAATTGTATTTATTCTCAAATCGAAGGCCTGAAATAGTAGAAAAGTGCATTGCAGCGTTATCATTATGTTGCTTTGATTGTTTTACATGTTGATGCTAAGAGAAAAATGAAAGGACCATTCTAGGTAAATATATTTGTTTATTTATGTGTTATAGAAACTTGTGCCTCACTTATCAAAGTCAGAAATTGTTCAAGCCAATTAGTAAATCAATGACATAAGTTCAAAGAGACTTTGAAGGAACACGTTTCATCAAGTTCATTTTTGCATTTGTTAACTTAGCTTATTTTTTTCTTATGTTTTTATTCCAACACCAATCATATAATTATTATGTTTCTTCTATAAATGTAGAGTTGTGTATAAATGTACATAATAATTCTTAGTCTGATTTCATACTTAAGCACCACAAAATAATGGTTTGTGTATAAATGACCAGTCTGATTCGTATACCCTATAACCAATCCTACATCATCATCATCATCATCATCATCATCATCATCATCATCATCATCATCATCATCATCATCATCATCATCATCATCATCATCATCATGATACTGTTTTGTGTATGAATGTCCAATCAGTTTTGTATACTCCATCACCAATGCTACACAATAATGTTTCATGTATGGATGTCCAATCTGGTTTTTATACTCTATCACCAATACTACACAATGTTTCATGTATGAATGTCCAATCTGGTTTTTATACTCTATGACCAATGCTAGGTGATGATGTTTCATGAATGGATGTCCAATCTGGTTTTTATACTCCATAACCAATGCTATATAATGATGTTTCATGTATGAATGTCCAATCTGGTTTTTGTACTCTATGACCAATGCTAGATGATGATGTTTCATGTATGGATTCCAATCTGGTTTTTATACTCTATGACCAATGCTAGATGATGATGTTTTGAAGGAACACGTTTCATCAAGTTCATTATATGTCTCATTATACTTAAGCTTATTTTTCCGATTTTATATTCCAACACCAATCATAAAATTATTATGTTTCTTGCACAAATGTAGAGTCGTGTCTTAATGTACATAGTTCTTAGTTTGGTTTTTATACTCCATCATTAGTTATACACAATAATGTCTTGTGTATAAATGGCCAGTCTGATTTGTATACCCTACAACCAATCCTACATCATCATCATCATGATACTGTTTGTGTATGAATGTCCAATCTGGGTTTTATACTCTATGACCCAATTCTTCATATTATAATTTTGTTTCGTCTATTAACGTCTGGGTTCTTAGTGTGGTCTTTTTATCCTGTATCACTAATCCTTTATATCATAATTATGTTTCGTGTATGAATGCTAGGCCTCTTAGTCTTTTTCCTAGACTATATTCCCATCCTGTGTAGTAATTATTTCATTCATGAATGTCCAGGCTTCTGTTTGGCTTCATGCTGCCGACCTGGTTCCTGTCCATGTGGGTCAACAACACTTCGGCCACCGCCATGATGGTTCCAGTGGCCAGCGCCGTGCTGAGACAGCTGCAGGAACTCCAAGCCGGACAAGGTACTTTGGTCTCTGAGGAGAGGGGGGGGGGGCAAGTGGTGCGATTGGTAGAGAGATGGTTTTGAGAGCTGATTCGAGACCCACGATCAGTCAAAAATGTTTCTGTCCAATTTCGTCACCTACTGTTTGGATCGGTGTCAGTGTAATACGACCAGCTAAGATAGGAGTCATGTTATCCCCACACTGTCTCTGGATGGCAGCACGTACAATTTTCAGACTTTAGTCTTGGAATCCGTTCTCAATATAGTCTATATAGTGCTAAAGTTGGACGCTAAGCATCAAGTTGGACGCTAGGCATCAAGACAAGCAAAACAAACCAAAGTGGATAACTGAGTTCTGGTTCTCTCTTGCTCAATCATGGGTTCAAGTCTCAAGTATGCATCGGTTCAAGACTTGATGAGACTTCAAGCTAACAATCGCTCATGCCTTTAAATGTAATATAACTATCGTTTTCAAGAGTTTCACATTCGGCACTGAGTTTTTGCTAGGGTCATTAGAAAAAAAAATGGAAAGAGAGGGGCAGAGCGGGGTTACCAGGGCTTTTAGGTCAGTGGGTACAACAATGTCTGCTGATACTTAATCAACCAGTGCGGGACAAGTCGGTCTGATCGTGGGATAGAACCCTGGAGGTCTTGGCATGAAGCGGTGCACATCATTGCGATAAATTGTGCGGTTGTACATGCCATTTTCAATACTTTGATGTTTTACGACATGCACCGCTCCTGCCTAGGTGGTTGGAAATCGGCGTTACAAACTTCGACCTGGGAACATAAGTTGTTTCAATAGCAAAATTAACCAAAGTTAATAGATTGTACTTAATGATCGTAGAATTAAAATTGGGCCAACGATATTAGAAACCGTTTTTGGATTGTTTGTTTGCTTCTTTATTGCTTAGCTTCCAACGTCAGCAATATTAAAAGTTGCATTGTCTTGTTTGGATACTGAATACTATTATGTTATTTATGACTTTTCACAGAACTTGCACTACTGGCGGAGGGCAAAGAGAATACTAGGCCTGGAGAGCCGCAACCTAAGTCTCCTACTATGTAAGTTTGTCAACCTAAGTCTCCTACTATGTAAGTTTGTCAACCTAAGTCTCCTACTATGTAAGTTTGTCAACCTAAGTCTCCTACTATGTAAGTTTGTCAACCTTAGTCTCCTACTATGTAAGTTTGTCAACCAAAGTCTACATTTGGGTAAGTCTATCAACCAGTCTCAACTTGGGTAAGTCTGTGAATGAAAGTCTCAATTTGGCTAAGTTTGTCAAACGGAGTTTTAGTTTGGGTAAGTTTGTCAACCCAAGTTTCAATTTGGGTAAGTTTGTCAACCCAAGTCTCGTAATTGTTTGGTAAATTTGCTAACCTAAATCTGAATTATTGTGTCATACTAAATGTCATGCTGTTAATTTGGGTAAATTTGTCAACACAAATCTTTATCTATGTAAGTTTTGAATTAGTTTTCCAATACCACTCCCACTTTTACAATGTCTTTTGTGTATGATACTGTTTCGTAATTTTAGTGAATTCTTCTTTACTTCAGAAAGGTTATCTCTTGTCGGTTTGCAGCTGGGATTTGAACCCCGGAGCTCCAATTCTTAGTCCAAAGGGTTTACAAATTTACTACATATGCTTCATAAATCTCTTTGAACACCTACGAGACTAGCAAAATAGCTTTATTACGCTATGGATGATTAAAGTAAGTTCTATTATTCCTTTGTCCCAATTTCAGGTCTGGCGAAAATAGTGAGACCGACATCGAGGCTGATCTTGACGTTGACGTCACGCCGACGCCAAAATCCAGACACTTTCGGCGTCTGTGCAAAGCGCTGAGCCTGAGCGTGTGCTACTCGGCAACAATCGGTGGGACTGGCGCCCTCACTGGCACCTCAACCAACATCGTCATGCAAGGCCAGGCTGACGAGTGAGTTCACACACTATAGAATACACGTTAGTACGTACTACTAATCGGTAAAGGATCGGGCTCAAGTGTCAGAGCGTTGGTCTCCATATCGGAAGGTCCGCGGTTCGAATTCTACGATCGGTCAAATAATTGTGTTTGTCCAAATTTTTGTCCCCTACTGGTTAGATCGATGTAAGTATAATGTGACCGTTTGAGACAGGAGTCTAAGTCTCTCTGATGTCTCATGTGTGACAGCACGTACAGTTGTCATACGTCAGTCTTGGGGCTTGTCTACAGTATAGCCTATATATTGTAGACGGTGTACGTTAAGCAGCAAAAAACTAACAAAACAAGTTGGTAAAGGGGTAGACGTCTGATCAAGAGGCCCAGGACTCACACATATATCACATAACGCTTTTCTCTATCTGTTGAGTCTGTGCCAGTAAAATTTGTTTGATAGAGATATATTCTGTTCAGTCTACATGTGTCAACATGCAGAATTAACTGGTGTTTGTCTCAGAGCAGCTTCCAAAACAGCCTATTTGCTGACGATTGGCGTTGAGAAACCAGAACATAAGCAAATTCATGGTTTGCTAAGCATTAGTGAACCACAGACAATTTTAGAAGAGAGATGAGTAAACGTTTGTCTTTATTATGTTCAGGTTATATTATTTTGTTTTTTTTTATATTATCTAGAATTTGTGAAAATACAGATTTGTACCATAAAACACTAATGTCATATCAGAAAACAGAATGATAGAAAACGTAATGACTGTGGTTAAAATGTGTACAGACGTAAATATCTTGATCTGTGTGTGTGTTTGTGTGTGTGTGTGTGTGACAGAGAAGTGAAAATAGTAAATAAACCCAGACATGGGGAACGGCGGACAGGCAGACAGAAAACTGGGTGAAGTGATAATTGTATTGGTTATACTTATTATTTATATCGAACACGATCAAACTTCATATTTACATGTCGTGCATGCTTTGTTGGGATCAAATTAAAAAGAACCCGAAATTATCTTTGGTTGAAATTCCTATCATAGGGTCTTAAGTCTCGGGAGCTTATAACTCGCCTCAATATGTAAGCCTACCGCGGCAGTTTATACAATACAATGGTTATTAATAGATATATGTCCTAAAACCCAAAGGGGGCGAACTGGCGCAAGTGGTAAAGCATTGGTCAACCAAGCGAAAGGTATGAGGTTCGAAACCCACGGTTGGTCAAAATGTATTTGTCCGATTTCGTCCTGTACTGGTTGAGGCGGTGTCAAAATAGGAGTCCAGGAATCCCTGCTCTGTCTATGCGTTGCTGCACGTTAAATTAACAGGAGTTATTCTTGGGGTCCGTCCACGTTGAAGCATTTATTTTTGGCGTTGGGTGTTAACCAATCCTAAAGCCCAAAACTTTTTCTAACCCCTCCCATCGCAAACCCCGCCAGAGTGTTCGGTGAGTACCATCTTCAGTCTGGCGTGACTTTCCTGACCTGGATCATGTGCTGCCTCCCGCTGTCCATCACATGTCTGGTCATCGCCTGGGTCTGGCTGGTCGTTCACTTCTTCAGTTTCAGGCAAGTTATATTGTCTTTTCGATGTTTTATTTTGTATCTGGGGCATTGCATTAAAATGGGTATGGTCATATTAAGTTTGTCAAATAGACAACAGAGGGTTGTAGTCCGTGGAAAAGAACCGAACCGGTTAACCATGACATTTGGTGTCATTCCGACTGTTATAGTCTTCGTGGAGATGAAAAAAATTGCGGAATCTCTCTATTCTTGTCTTAATAGTTATACTATTTTTCCCTGTCCTACCCAATGCTCTATACCCATTATTACGCACTTAACCTAAAATGTTTATATTTTCAACATTGTCCACTTCTGTGAAACTGTGTGTTTGTCACAGAGAGCTGTTCCAGTTTACATGTGGGAATGAAGAGGCGACCCGCGCTACCAGGTTGATCGTGAGGCAAGAGCTGAACAAGCTGGGACCCTGCACGTACGTTTCAACTCAGTTATTAGTTTTCTAAGCTTGTCAAGAGTCTTCTGTTCTCCAAGGTTTCTGATCACTGCTTGTCGGTGTTTAAATAATGGAATCTAGGGTTCGAGATTGGTTATCAGTTTGTCGCTTAGCGTCCAACATCGGCATTATATAGGCTATGTTTTGGGCGAGTTTAAAGACTGACGTCTGACAATTTCACGTGCTGCCACACAAAGACAGAGCAGGGAGACCTGGACTCCTGTTTCAGCCAGTCCCATTATACTGAGTCAATAGTTGCACGTGATGATATAAAAGGGGTTCTCAACTACTTATATTCAAGATAAATCTTTAGTGTATTGCATAGACTTCTGGAGGATCTTTTAAAGATGAAAGAAGAGCTAATCTAGAACTTATAAAATACCACAAAAAGGTGTTCCTGGCTACTGTTTCATCGCTCTGCCTTGCGAAGAACATTGGTTTCGCGTTTGTTGTATCCAAGAATAATACTGAGATCATAGAATATGTCGCTTTATTCACCGAGTTGATTTACTGGTTGGGTCAGTTTGACCTAAAAAAAAAGATCGACTGAGACAGAAGTCCTCGCATCCCCGCTCTGTACTGTTTCTGTGTTTCTGGAAGTAAAATTGTCAGACGCTAGTCTTGAGACCCTATTAGATATATCATATTTGCTGTCGACAAATTTAAAAAACTAAAAAAAATAACAACTATTTTTGGTTTATGATATAGCAGTCATCAAGCTAAAAGACGCAAAAACGAGGCGCTTTATTATACAATTTCTCGGGGTTTTTTTTAAGTCTTCTTAAGTACAGAAATGACCAGAAATAGCTTACATACAGATGTAGACTAGTTGTCGTATCACACTATTCATCGAATCACTAGATACTTACCAATTGCTGCACCTTATCGATCCCTTGATCACTGAATCCACAGGTTTGCGGAGAAGGCGGTGGTCGGCCACTTTATTGTGATGCTGACCCTGTGGCTCACCATGAAGATGCCCGGTGGCTTCGGCTGGGCAACGATTTTTCAGGAAGGGTAAGATATTAGTGTTCTTGTCAATGGAGAGACTTTAAGTAACTGATAATAAATAATACTGTTACACCGTTCGGTGTTCTAATTGTACTTGTTTCCTAAAGCCCACTGTGCCCAACTCTTATGAGATCTAAATGTTGCACCCTGGATAAAAAATATTCTAAAAGTTGAAGTTTATATAGTTTTGGTCTGATTTTCTTGCTTTAAGTTTGAGACTCAATCACTTTATGGTTGTATAGGATTCTACCCCTCCCCTTTAAAATACCCCTTACCGTTTCCCTCACTTGACAAAAAAAAACGTTGTCTGGATAAGATTGGTATTCTTCTGTATATCACTCAATTTATTCTGTTTTACTATACCATTATATACTGTTAAATCACCTATTAGGATAGATAATGCTCTTGTAGCAATGCTTATTTCGTGAAGACAGTAAAGTTGTGTATGTGAAGGGACATTGTCCAGTCTCCCATCATGCAATAGTGCACGTCCTGTCTCCTCAGGTATGTCACAAACTCCACGAGTGCGATAGTACTCATTGCGTCTCTGTTCGTTTTCCCAAGCGGCACAAAAAGTAAGTTCAGAGATTAAAATCAATACATTTTTGCTCTCTAGAGCACGAGGTATATAGAAAATTTGTTGGTGTTTTTTTGTTTTTTTGGTTTTTTTTGGGTTGGTGTTTTGTTTGTTTGTTTATTGTTGTTGTTTTTTGTTTGTTTTTGTTTTTTGTGGTTGTTTTTGTTTGTTTTGTTTGTTGTTTTTTTGTTGTTTTGTTTTGTTTTTGGGGGGTCGCTTGTTTTGTTTTATTTATACTTTTTACATATAGACTGGAAAAGACAGACGTAATTTTGTATTTATCTTTGACTTTAGATTTCAGTTTATTTAGATCCAAATTCTGACACTGCAAGGATCGCTTTATTGTTTGGAGACTTTATACAAACCCCATTTTGGGGTTGTTTCAGAAAGAGAAAGAGAGAGAGAGAGAAGAAAACAGTGAACTCCAAGAATCGAAACTAACGCCACGCAAGCTATAAGTAGAGAGTAAATCAACATTTCATGAATTATGCCATCAAGATAAAGTACAGAAATGGGGAGAAGAGAGCAATAAAAAGACAGGTATCACAAAACGATGGGTGAAGATAGATCAGTTAAGTATCACAGCGTATTTTTCTGTTAAAACCATACACATTAAAGAAACATTCCTGTGTTTACCAATAATGCCTGCATTGAACAGCTCTAAGTCAACCCTTACTTATTTAGCCCAAATATTGTAATTAGGGGTAGAATGCACAAACAAGACGTAACAATAACTATAAGAATAAGCAGGTTCACGACGAGACGTGAGCTACGTCATGTTTGTGCATTCTACCTTCTGTTCATGACCCTTTCTCTATGACTGTTAATTAAAAATATCTACACAGTAGAAAAGAAGCATAATGTAAGGATCGCTTTATTGTTTGGAGACCTCTCTCTCTCTCTCTCTCTCATTGGTCTTCAGAACGGTTCTGTACGGCGATGGAAATCCAGGCTGTATCTTACAAGTACCTGGATCTTGGTCGGTCACACAATACTGACACTGACCGAAACAGTAGGGAAAACGCACCACCAGAGGGGGCCCGAACCACGGGGCTCCTGCGACGAACGCCAATACTCTAAACAGTAATTCATTGTACCTGGCTCTTCTCATTCTTACTTCCTTGCATACTCTGCTCATTTACCATCTTTTCTGCTTTTTTTAAATGATACCCCTTTTCATTTCTCTTCTACTTTTTTCCTTCCCCACCTCCTACTTTTTCTTCATTTGCTTTTCTTTTTTTTTCTCACCCTCTATTGGAAATATTCTGTTTCTTCAACCTTGACTGTTTTTGCTGTTGTTTTGTGGTTGTTGTTGTTGTTGTTGTTGTTGTTTTGTGGTTGCTGTTGTTGTTGTTGTTGTTGTTGTTGTTGTTGTTGTTGTTGTTGTTTGTTGGTTGTTGTTGTTGTTGGGTTTTTTTTTTATAAATCATAAGTCTCTTTATCGGAACACTGTCATCCACGACAATGGTCCCTGTATGCATATCGTTTCAACACTTGATTTTTCATTTCTAAATTATATATTGCTGTTGCTGTTGTTAATGTTATTGTTGTTGTTGCTGTTGTTGTTAATGTTTGTTGTTGTTGTTGTTTTTGTTGTCACTGTCGTCTTCGTCGCCATCGTTATTGTTACCTTCTTGTTCGTTTTTTTTTATTAACAGAGTAACAGAAGTCAACTGTCGCGTGGAGCGTCGATGGCCCAATCTTAAAGCCCTTTAATTATGTACAAGAGCTCTAAGGTTCGAAGCTCAACTAGTGTACCCGATTTAACATAGGTCGTAAGGTTGAGTTTGTTTTTACGGCACGCCAACACATAAAAAGCTATATTGTAAAACATATGGTAAAGACGTCAATAATGTTCACTTATAAATTTAAAATTAAAAAAAAAACTCTTGTACATTCCCTTCCTCACAATCCCAGAAATCAGACCTGTACGCCAACACATTAACGGCTATGTAGTAGAACGTATGGTAAAGACGTCAATAATGTTCACTTGTACATTCCCTTCCTCACACTCCCAGAAATCGGGCCTGTCTGCCAACACATTAACGGCTATGTAGTAGAACGTATGGTAAAGACGTCAATAATGTTCACTTGTACATTCCCTTCCACACACTCGCAGAAATCGGGCCTGTCTGCGTGGGTGGGCTCCCACCTGACCGCCTTCTCTGGCCTGCAGCCGTGGCTCCTGCTGTTAGTCCTGTCGCTCTGCATGTCCTTCATGACGGAGATCACCAGCAACACCGCCACGGCCTCCATCCTGGGGCCCATCATGGCGCAGCTGGTCAGTGTGATTACAGAAAAAGACATTTTTCTTAAGAATGCCGATACATTTTTAGACGATAAAAAGATTCTGTGTTTGTTGCTTTGTCAATAGGTCTCTCTTTCTCTCTCTCTCTATCTCTCTCTCTCTCCCTCTCCCTCTCTCTCTATCTATCTATCTATCTATCTATCTATCTATCTATCTATCTATCTATCTATCTATCTATCTATCTATCTATCTATCTATCTATCTATCTATCTATCTATCTATATATCTATCTATCTATCAATCTATTTATCTCATAACATATGTAATGTACATACTATTATACTGTTTTTATCCAGTCAATCTCCTCGAAGCCCATAAATATGTCCATATTGTTGAACACCTGTATCTCCGACCCCCCCCCCCCACCCAGGCCATCGAGCTGCAGGTGAACCCCCTGTACCTGCTGTACGCCACAGCCCTGTCCTGCTCACTGGCCTTCATGCTGCCGGTCGCCACAGCCCCCAACGCCATCGTCTTCGCCACGGGATACATCCGCATCAAGGATATGGTGAGGGACGATGAACTCTTAAAGGATCCCTCAGGGGAACCTAGGAGACGTTTGATCCAGAGCTCTTTCTTTCTCTCTATCGCTCTTTCTTCTCCTTCTCTCTCTTTCTCTTTCTTTCTCTCTCTCTCTCTATCTCTCCTCTCTCTCTCTCTTTCTCTTTCTTTCTCTCTCTTTCTCTCTCTCTCTCTCTCTTTCTCTCTCTCTCTCTCTCTCTCTCTCTCTCTCTCTCTCTCTCTCTCTCTCTCTCTCTCTCTCTCTCTCTGTCTTCCCCCTCCCAGAGAGAGACACATAAGGGAAGGTGTGGTTATTTCCTACCATCATAACAATTTACTGTTAGCCAAAATTGGTCACCCTTTAGGAAGTTCGAGTCATTTTTAAAGGGTTAGGGTCGGCTACGCGCAAAAAGTAGTAAAGCTTACACTAGGCCTTTATTTTGGACAACCCTGGTGTTTGTAGTCAATGTGGTATTTCAAAACTAGTGCCATAAACATAAGTACATAATTATTTAGTTGGTAGATTAGCTGGTGCTGATCAAGTTCAAAAGTTAATTTTTCTTTACATAGCAACGGTTCAACCATATTAAGCTGCGGGTGAATTTGTTCAAACTATAGTGAGTTATATTTAGACACGACATAAAATGTCCAATTCTTGTCACCGGTGATCTGGCGCAAGTGGTAGAGAGTTGGTATCCCAATCGGAAAATCCCTTATTCGAGACCCTTGATAGGTAAAAAAAAAAACACTTTTTGTCCAATTTTTTCCCCTACTGGTTTGGTCAGTGTCGAGTTGAGTTGGTTTAACGTCCAAGCTCAGAACTATATAGGCTATATTGTTCACGGGCCCCAAGACCGACGTCTGGCAATTTTATGTGCTGCCACACACGACACAGGGCGGGGATACCATGACTCCTTTCTCAGCTGGTCACATTAAACTGACACCGACCCAACTAGTTACAGGGGACGAAATCGGACAAAGAAATCTTCGATCGTAGGATTAGAACTGCGGACCTTCCGATTTGGAGACCAACGTTTAGTCTGTGTCATAATAATGTGACCGGCTGAGACAGGATCCCAGGTCTCCCCGCACAGTCTTTGTGTGACAGCACGTAAACTTGTCAGACGTTAGTTTTGGTATCCGTCTACAATAAAGCGATATAGTGATGGTGCTGGGCGCTGAGCAACAAACTCAAACGCATCGAACTTGTCTTTTTTTCATGTTTCAAACTTTAGACCCGTGTGGACCCGCTGGAGGAATTACCAATACTTCGTTCTATTGATTTCTTTTTTTTTTTTTGGTAGCTCTCTATGTATTTTGGTATGAGATTATCCATATATCATATCCATTGAGCACCCCAGGTGAAAGCCGGCCTGGTGCTGAACCTGCTGTGTGTGCTGACCATCACTGTGTTCATCAACACCTGGTTCACCTTCCTCATGGACCTGGACGTGCTGCCGCCACAGATGGCGCTGTCTGCAGGCCTGGACAACAGAAACAGCAGCAGCGGCAGCAGCGGCGGCGACGGCATACTAGGGTATGGCGGCAGTGGGGACAACAGCACTCTAGCACCGTGGGGACCCACCGGGGGAAATACCACTGCTCTGTTCTTATGATTTTCTATAGCTCTCTGTGTATTTTTGTATGATTTATTGTCAGATTATGATTGCAGTGGAAACCTCATACATATAATTCGAATTGCTTGGGATTTGATGAAACTTGAAATAAAGATGATTTGAAATACAAAAGACGACAAATTGGTTTAGATGTAGAAAGCTATTATCTCATTTGAAAAATTGCATTTATGGTAGTTATTCTATACTGCTTTCTTTCTAAGGCAACCTTTTCCCAACCTCATTTCTTCTAGAAAGAATGTTGCAGGCAGCAATAAGCATGGAATGCTGTTTGACATGTAGCCTACTACTTTTGATTAGTATAGTGGCGGTGCCAGTCTTAAATTAAATAAGCAAGCCAGAAAGACTTTGAATTATGAGTATGGTTCTACGAGTAACAGCCAAAGAGAAAAAAAAAACCACCAATCCTCTTGAAAAATTCGGTTTATGCAAAATTCAAATTATCCGACTTCTTTTTTTAAGTTTCAACTGTATGTAAATGAGACAGGTAGCATTGTACTTCAAGCATAATTGAAGGGTTTGTGGTAAGTTCTGTACGTGCATTGCAAGCTTCAAGATTGAACAATTTTGTTATCGATGATTAACAAAATGTTAGCCTTTTTAGCGATCATCAAATGGGTCGATTGGCACAATTTTTTTTTAATACAACTGATGTTTTAAGATACATCTAAGTAAATTTACGAAATAGTGTGCATAATTATATTTGGACTGCATCTACATTAATGACTAATGGGTATGATGTTAGGGAGTATCATGCTCTTGGCTAGCCAGGGTAGGGCAGTAACACTGTGGGGACCCACTGGTAAAAATACAATGCTTTGTTCTTGTGTTTTTCTTTTTTGAGGCTCACTATGCCTTTTGTCTATACACATGATTATATAAACGACACAAAGACTGACAGAGCATGTACCTTATGAATGATTGAAAAATTGTCAAGTTTGGCACTGCTGGTTTGACTGAAATTTTTTTTTAATTTCCCAGTTTTTAAAAAAAATCATCAAATTGCACAAGAACATATTTTTACAACTGATATTTTGATCCAATTTAATGTAAATTTCAGAAGTGATAGCACATCTTCATTAATGTTAAATAAGTATGTTGTTTTTGAGTATCATGCTCCAAGTTAGCTAGGGGACCCACTGCGGAAAATATGTCTGTTTCTTATTTCTTTTTGTTTTGTTTTGTAGCCCTCTATGGATTTTGTTATCGTGGGTCTAGAGGCAAAATATTTTAACCGCCCTCTTAAACTCTATAGATGCAGTTACAATAAAATGTCTATCACCCCGCGGCATGGGATTATTTATATCATAACCATTGAATTATTATATAAATGAGACAGACAGCATGTTCTTCAAGACTGAAATACATGAATATATTTTGTATCGAATGATAAAAAAGTTCAGTTTTCAGTGATCATCAAATAGATCAATTCACAGAAGAAAAAATGTTTTTTCAACTGATGTTTTGAGACAATTTGGGTAAATTTCTGAAATGATTCGCTGTATGTGTATTTGAACTGCATCTTCCTTAATGTTCAATAAGTATGTTATAAGTGTCATGTACCAATTTTCTTTTTTTACTACTGATGTTTTAAGACAGTTTGAGAGAAATTTAGGAAATGACAGTATATATTTTTGCACTGCATCTTCGTTAATGTTTAATATTTTAAGTATGGTGTTATTGAATGTCATTCTCCAATTATTTTTTTTTTTACAACTGATGTTTTTTAGACCATTTGAGGTAACTTTATTGTAAGAAATGATAGCACATGTATTTGGATTGCATCTTCAAATTATATTAATATCGTAAGTATGGTGTTATTGACTGTCATGCTTTAATGTAGCCAAGCCTTTATTACAAAAAATTTTAATTTTGAATATTTCAGTTGAACTGTCAAATGCATGTCTGAAGTGCTTATGTCACATAAATTTAAAAAAAAAATAATCATATATATTTAAATTCCAATAGGAGCAAATTTATTTTTTAGTACTTAAATGTATTTATTTTATTTTTTAGAATTCTAAGCAAACAAATTTTGTAGGAAAAATAAATTGATTATCCATCAGTTAACAACAAAAGTTTCAAATAAACAAAATGTTAAAACAGAATTGAATAAGACCAGCAGATGACAAGCAGAAAGCTTTTATTACATAAAATCACATCATTATCATTAAAGAGTTAAAATCAAAAACATGTACCAGATCTCACAATGTTCCAAGAGAATTGTTCCCATCCCTCATTTTTTTTTTTTTTTTTCTAATTCGTTAAAACTAGTAAAAGAAACATGTTTCAGGTAGAAAAACAAACCACCTTAAGTCTGTTAAAATCAACAATTTCTACAGAAAGTGTATATTACTCTATATACTTTCTACTTTACCTAACATTTTCATATCAAAGAGCATGACCAGTGCACACTGGGTGTAAATGTTACCTCACTAAAAAAATAATTCAACTCCCAACACAGTTCAATATTTTGTCAGGCATATAAAATGCACATCAATGGGAAAATATATAAATAATAATTTTTCTCAATGGTCACATTCAAAAATGCATGCTTTCACATGATTGAACTTTTACATTTTTATCTATAGCTATGACATAGTTGCCAAAAACAACTGCATTAAACCTAGTCTAATCTCCATACAGGTTTTAATACCAGCACTTTGTTCCAAAAAGTAAATAAACTATAAGAGAGACCAAGTATAAATCTGCTTTATGTCAAAATTTATTAACACTCACAATGTTACCAAGGGCTTAATCTTAGGACTGCAAGCTGATGCTTTCCCTGACACTTAATAAGCCCAACTGATTTCAACTGGGATCAATACAATCTTCAAATATTAAACCATGGAACTGGTTCTCAACGTTACATTATAAAAATCTTTAAAAAAAGGGAAAACATCAACAGCCAGACAGAGACATCTGTCTTACTCCATCACTGAAAAACTAAAAACAAAAGATCACTACCAAAATCCCAAACTGCGTCAGAGATCACAATTAATCATGGAGTCATTTTATCGAGAAGGTAGAGCATCTAGTCGGCCATTTTACAAAGGAACTGCACAGGCAACATGACAATGGGCTCCTGCTCCATGTTGTCTAGCTTGAGTACGTGGTCATCCCCATCTGTAGAGATGATAGCACCAGTGGCTTCTCGGTTGTCGCCGGCAATCACTTTAGCCTGTGGCAAGGAAATTTAGACAATTATTAAAATGCTGGCTGCTTAAAAAGCTCTCTGGCAGAAATATTAGGAAATTGGGGGGAAAGGAAAAAGAAAGGAAGAGAGAAAAAAAATGCAGAGATATAGAAAAGGGATATATTAAATTAATTGATGGCAACAGAAATGTATAAATAACTTATGACTTTGTAAGATATGTATCATGAAATAGGGGATCTATAATATAATTGATAATGGCTGAATTTAAGATTATTACATAATATGGTGACAATTCCCTCAAAGGCATGCCCAAAAAAAGTTATTGGGTATTCTGCCGACTGTAATTTACTACTAAAACTATTTTCTAGTGTAAAAGAAATGCAGTACTGAGAAGTATTTTAGTTAGGGTCATATGAGTATGATGAAGATTTTGTTGATCCTTTTTATTGAGGAGAGGCAAACAATCATTACGTAATAATATTGAAAGTGATCACTCGGGTACAAACTTTAACTATCAAATGCTTTTTACTTTGTACAGTGAGTTTTTTTTTTCCGATATGTACACTCAATTCAGAATATCTTTGTACCTGAACCACAATGTCCAGAAATATTAAATCCCCTGAGTCTAATAAGAAAAAAAATTTACCCTATCTCCTTTCTCTGGGGGAACAGGCTCCAGGTGGTCGCAAGTGATGTTGATCATTTTCTCCTCGTTGGTCAAATACACAGTGCACATACCACCCTGCAATACAGAACAAGCCAAAGGAATTACAAGACAGTCTCTACTTTTTTTTATGAACAAATGCATGGGGGATTAAGTATGTTATACCATTTTTTTTTTGTAGCCTAGAATAAGGATTAAAAAAATTTTTTTTTAAACCCTAACAAATCCACACAAAAAAAACCCTAACAAATCAAAGCATCTGTTGAAAAAATAGGATGAATAGATCAACTTATAGTACAATGCAATATAGTGACTAACAATATCTTATTTTCTTTTTTTAAACCCTTTAACTCTAAATCTTGATACTTTTCTAGATTGTGGACAAATGTGGCTCTCATTTCTCTGTGATTAATTCATAGGTGTGATATCTTAGTTATTCATCGAACCATACCGATATGCTCTTGATGACTCCTTCTTGGTGGATGAGCTGGTCGTTTTCATAGGAAGGTCGCACCCTGACCACGATGTCAGTTGTATGCCAGTCTGTCAGGTTGGTCTCCATGGCTAATGATGGAAGAGTAGAAGAAAAAAGGCACCTCAGTTACGATGTAATCTGGTAAACTTAATTAAATGTTTAACAATAATCAGAACAAAGAGAGAGTGTCATATTACAATTAGACTGTGTGTCTCAAAATTGTATCCCCTTTTATTTCTGATAAATCTAGATTAATAATTCTTTCCTTTACCCATGCTACAGTATTATCAATAACAGCGCATCTCTTTTTTATCTCCAGAACTGATGTACTCCACCTTTCCTTCTTAGTCTGCCAAAATTTCTTTTAGCCTTGTTGATGAGCTATCCATACTTAGTACTCATCAACTGAGAAATAGCTTTTGTTGAACGTGTGTGAAAAAACTGATAGCTGGACAAATTATTTTCGCACATCATTCTAAGATTCTTTAACTTGAAGATATACATGAGTGGACAGACGAGGCACCCACCTGCACCTGGAGTCTGGGGTGTAAAGGGGGCTCCTGGCGTCATGGGGCTGTAGCCCATCGGGGACGGACTACCAGAGAAACTGGCTGGGCTGGGACTTGACATGCCTGGGTTGGGTGTGCCCACGTAGCCTGGGCTGGCCACTGGTCGATTCAGTCAGGGGAAAAAATCATCATATAACGATTATTTTTATTCTTAGTTGAATATAAAAATCCTCTTTTCAACAAAAAAAAAGAAATATATTTTTATTTTTCTCTCGACACACTCGCTATTTGATTGTAAGAAATAAAGATTTGATACTGCAGTCCAACAGGAAAAAACTTAAGGTATGGGAAAGAACATTAGAGAAGACAAGTATGGTACAAAAAGCATATTTCAATAAATAGAGGCTCTTACTTTTGATGGGCTGGTTGGAGTGATTAACGTTTGGTCAAAGTTAAAACTCATTTTATGTTAGTGTCTCAAGATATCAAGAAAGATCCTAAGTTCGAGTAAGATAGACAACTTTTATAGTAACTTTTGAACTAGGAACAAATGGAGCAGTCCATTTTCACTTTTCCTCTCAAGTACTCCCACAAATATAGGAAGAGACCAGAGTAACCACTTACCGTCAAACCCTCCAGGTGACGGGGCTGGGTAAGGGGAGTAAGCACTTCCAGGAGTCTGAGGGGTGAAAGGGCCGTGAGGAGAATCTCCATGATAACCAGGGGTAGCTGGGTTTGGTGTGTTGGCACCAAAGTCGGCAGGAGACGGAGAGTTGTAGTAGTCAAAGTCATTGTTTCTGTAACAAAAGAAAGGAACAAATTATTTTACTTTTTTTTAAAGAGAGCTAAAGGCTGAATTGACAGAACATGATGTGTCCTGGTTTTCAAGAAGAAAAAAAATCTGCAGCAGACTTCCTGCTATATTGTATTTTTATCTGATACACACATCTAGCTTGTATAACTATGTGTGGCAAGGATTCTGCCACAAATGAGCCATAGGATCGTGGATCAAAATGTAATGATTCTACTACTATAAAGCCTTATTTTGTAGTTATTAAGCGTTCAGATCACAGCGTAAAACACTATATCACTTGGAATATATTGAATGAACTTTAATCCCTAACAAGTACAAATGGATTGTTTATTCTCAATATTAATTTTTGTGATCAGACACAGAGAATTAATGTGATATCTATATTGTAAAAAAATGGCCTCAATTTCTGTATTTTACTCCAGCACTGAAACTACTGCTCCAATCGACTTGAAACTTTCTGTTCCCCTTAGTTTTGTTCTGAAGGCGTAACAAAGGTAAAACCATCACTGTGTTAAAAATGACCAGTTTATTATGTTCTCCAAAAGTCTTAATTTCCATTTTAGCCACGTCAACAGGTCTATACCCTTACCTAGATGGTGTGTTTGAAGGGTCCCAGGCACTGGCTCCCCCACTGGGCGTTCGACCACCAGACTCATGTGACGGAGTCATGCCCCCGTAGTGTGGAGTGCGTGAGCCATCGTGAAGCGGAGTCTGAGAGCCGTACAAAGGTGTACGTGAACCACCGTACATGGGTGTCTGGCCCCCGTAGCTGGGAGTTCTCCCTCCATACGTAGATGTCTGACCACCAGAAGGTTTGGGGCCTCTGAAAAAAGAAGATTAAAGATTCAATTTGAAATTATCAAAGATGGGGATTATGTCCAAGTGGTAATATAAATATATTTCCAGTGAAAAGATTTACAAGCTTAAAAGTCATTTGAAACCAATAGATGTTATATTATTTTTTAATGTATATTATTTTGAAACAACAAATAACTTCTTCATACTAATAATTTTCAAACTTTACATGTGACAAAAAAAAAAGAAAGAAAGAAAAGAGAAAGGACTAAAATATCATAACACATTCAAATTTTATTAAAGGCATTGTTTTCCTGATAATTATAGCATTCTTATTCAAGGTAGATATAACATTACTAACGTTCTGGTGGAGAGACGACTTCTGTCCACAGAGATGGTTTTGCAGCTTGAATGTAACTCCACGCGAGCCGTGCTCTCCGTTGCGTCCTTGACAATACCAATGTAACCTAAGGCATGGACAAAAAGGACAAAGTTGTTGACCTGCATAAAATGTTTAAGAGTCATGTCGGGGTGTTTGAAGCTATGTGAATGATAATTTGGTTGCCTTTCCAAAGACCACTATAGATTCAATAGTATAAAAATATGATGACCTGCTTGACACCCATTGTCTCAAGCTTGACTAACCAGTTCAAAGTACAATTTTCATTAAATATATGAGTCTACATAAAAATGAAAAAGCCAATATTTTTTTGCTTCATAAACATTCAAGACATTATCTGTTGTTGCGGATATATACATAATTATTATAATCATAAACACTGTAAGGCAGATTGTAGCAAATAACATTTAATATTAACAAAAGAATAACATTTTAAAATGTTTACTTTCCCCACAGAATGGGGCGAAAATATATTTTAACTGGTAAAAATCTTTATTAGCTTGTCAAAATCCACACCATCAAAACCTTTTAAATAAAAAATAAATGTATCCCACAACACACATTGACTGGAAAGAAGAAATAAAGCTGCCACAGAGCTTAATACTATTTACCCATAAAACTTTCTGTATCAAAAGTCTGATGAGCATGTTAAGGATTTTTTTATTTTCAAAAAACATTGGAGCAACCAGTGTGAATCAGGTATGAGTCAGAAATTTGACTTTTTGAGTTATTTATAGTGTGTGAAAAGGCATCCATTGCACATTCAGAGTTTGAAAAAATGAGAACTTTATCATTCTCAAAACCACAGATATTCAACTTAATTTGAAAATGAAAAATATCAATATATGGTGTTTTCAAACAGTTGGAGGGCTCTTGTTCAAATCTTAAATGAGCACTCATGATTGATCCACCCTGGTCACCTCACAAATAATGAAATGTATATCTTGGTGGAAACAGTTAATAAAGTAACCTTATTCTTACCTTTGAAAGAGCCCTGTATGATGCGCACAGTCTGGCCGATGATCTCTCTGTCCCTGCGAGACATTCCACCGCCCCCACCCCCACCTCGACCAGCACCTCCCTGCCCTCGGCTGGGGGATTCACCCCCTCCACTGGGGTGCGCCGGGCTAGAGATACGCGGCGACATGGGCGCAAACCCACCCATGGCCTTCACAGAAGTTTGCTGAAAGATAGGAGCGAGAAGTTAAAATATCTATTTTCTAAGTCCTGTGCTTATTATTAAAGTATATGAAATTGCCTTAATTCATTCTTGACATGCTTATCCTTATTAAAGGCTCTGAGAAATAGAGAAGGGGGGGAGGGGGAATAGCAAGTTGTGTGGTCTATGGAGTAAATTTTTTTTACATTATTAAATTAATATTTGAATAATCCAGTAAGAAGATCATTCTCCTAATTGTGATGATGAATACATTAAAGGCTTCACTTTTATTTTTTTAGCAGGCATAAAATTCAAAACCGTACCAGTGCTAAAACAACTTAGAATATCACTGAAAATCAAGATCTCTGTCAATTTGATTCTGAATGAATTTTGCTTTTACCCTGATGGTAAGCCATTTACTAAATGTCTTTAAGCTAGCCACACAAAATTACAAGACTAATAAAATGCAAAAAAAAAAAACAACATTTTATTACCTTTCCTCCTCCAGCTAGAGTGAGATGCCGAGTTCTACACACAAAATAGCCACCATTCTCTGTCATGAGCCGAGAATTGAGGAATGCAAAATTACGGTAAAGATGCTTGATTTCTCCAGAGCGACCCTGCCATAAATATAAAGGATAAATGTTAAATTAAAAGTTTGGTTTTGCCTTTGAAAGAATATGTTAAATAAAATATTTCCAAATCTGCTTTCATTTTGTAGAAAAAAAAATGTCTTAGATTAAGCACAGAAAATGATATAGATAATTGTTTATCGCTTAAGCTAAGTCTATACATCTTTTTTAATTGACATCGCTTAAGCTAAGTCTATACATCTTTTTTAATTGACATGACAGTTAAAAATCATATAACAGCTCCATATGAGAAGGAGAAGTTTTGAAAGATGCATTTTTTGTTTTTTGTTTTAAGCCAGAAACTTAGTAAAATAGAGCTTGATAAAGAATAATTCTTAATTTTCATTTTTACCATGAGCCAAATTAACAAAGAATTTGATTTTAAAAAATGGTCTAAAAAAGAAGAATTGCGTAGAGAAATAATTTCAGACAGTGCAGCAAATTTCTTTTGAAGAAAAACATTTTAAATGGTCGAATCATAATTATTCAAATACTAACTAGAAGTTGTTACAAAATTTCTACAAGCAAGTTTGGAATTGCACCACCTACCGAGTGTGGGCCTTCAATAACATTGACAATGTCTCGCACTTGGACATTATTGTTTTCAGAATCCAAGGATACAGCATTTCGTGTATCTTTCTTTCTTGTAATTGACTGAGGCTTTACACCCACCACCTAGGGAGCAGTAAAAACAACAGTTCTGTTAAAGGATAAACAGATTTGGGGAAGAAAAAAATAAAACAAATTAAAAAAAAACAAAAAACTATGACAAATAAATTTTTATTGGAAGTCCAATGGAATGACAAAAATCAAAGTGAAAATTAAAGAAGAAAAAAACTATAAAAAAAACCATCAAAATGTCATTATCTTAATAACCCTGTTGGTTTTTTTTTAACTACACATTATTATTGCATTTTTCCCATAAGTTTTTACCTTTTTAAAAAAAAATATAAGTTAAAGGAAGATCAACATATTTATCAGCTTAAATTTATTAATTAAAGAAAAATCTATAACTTTGCTGTTTACCAGGAATTTTAATTTGTTTCAATGCCTAAATTTAGTAATAAAATATGGACGGATTTTAAAAAAACCACTTCGCTATCATTTACTTCACTTACTTTATTGTGCATACTGAGAACTTGGAAATTTTCTTTTTCTAGACGTACTATCACACCGACTGTCTGAGGACTAAAACATGAAAATATTCAATGCACATTTCATTACCAATGCATTTGCTTATACGCAAATAAAGCTTTTTTTTGTTAATCTTCAATAAAATTCTAGGCAGAATCACTAGGATAAGATGTTTGTAAAAACAAAAAATTTGTGGATTTTGATAGAAAAAATTAGTTTGATATGATAGGAATTCTTGTACTGTTCGTCCTGACAAAATAGAAGAGAACTTGTTTTTTTTGTCCATGATATGTTTTGAGCCCTGTAAATAATAGTTATTTCTGGTTCTAGAATATGTTGGGAGTTTTAATTTTTTTTTTTTAACCTCTTTCTTTGATGCATCTTAATAACTCAAAATGTCCAAATTCTGACTTGTGCTTAATTCACCATGATTGGTTCAGAAATATTTGTACCATACCATATCATTTTGACATATTGCCATAGCCTACAATGTGGCTTTATACATGATATGCATGGGAGGGAAAAGATATTCTAGGAACGTAAGATGATAAAAGTTTGTGTCAATAGAAGAGATTTCACTTACTCTAACATGACTAGGTCACCAAACTGGTACTGCCCCAGCGAGTCTACACCAGTGGCCATATCTGCACACAGCTGGACGTCTTTAGGGAGAACTTTAAGCTGTGTGATAAAATAGAATATATGGGGGGTGTCAAAAAGAATTTTTTATAAAAAGCCGGGATGTGCACACATATTCATAACAGAATTCAAATATACTAAAGAAGAAAAAAAACGCACTATAAAATACTGTGATTAATATTGGAAAACTCATCTGATCAAATTCTATAAATAAATGCACATACTCAAACCACCACAGCTTAATTCCATGCTTTACAGACGTTTTCAATATGATTGAAAGATAAGTAAAATTAAAACATGTGACTGAACAAATGAAAGGCAACATCCAAATTAAGAAAAAAAAGTTTTATTTCAGCACTATCTGGATCATTTTTGCTGCCACCAACTGGTTTCTACAATTTTTCTAATTGGAGTAAAGTTTTCTATAAAAGACAAGAAGAATGATGCATAAATCTATAACCTGCAGCCGCAGCAAGCAAAATTAAAATAAGAAAAGACACTTGAAAAATAAAAAAAGCTTTTTATGTTGCTGAGACATTTCTAAGGTATTTCAAAGTACAAAAATTATAATAATCCATTTTTATAACTTAATAAAGAATATTTTGAAATGAATGGAAAAACAGTGAGTAGCTAGATAAAAACTCACCTCATGCATGGTGATATCAGAGAAAAGGACAATGACATTGTCCTCTACTCTAACAATGAGCCCTGTGTCACCCTCATAGCGACCTCCAATCACTTTCACATGGTCGCCCATCTTGAAGAATTTGCGCAGCTCATAATAGGGAAACTCTAGAGGATCCTGCAGGAAGTAAAAAGAATGACGAGGTTGACTAAATATAAGGTAATTTGATTCCTTATAATTTAAGTCCTTTTCTATTTGACACAGTAATAGACATTCTTTGACAAAGAAGTGACTGCAAAACAGAGTCTATTTCTTCTCTATTCTCAGAAATGTACAGTTTTATTATTATTATTTTTTAACAGTGATTTCATATATAGTTTTCTAATTGTCCTTTAAACATAAGCAAGCAGACCTTAGAAATAAGTTATTGCACACACACACAAAAAACCAACAAAATAAATAAATAAAAGATTGTTCAATTATGGCCCTTGTTGAACTTGATTTAAAAGGTGAAGAATCTTTTGGAGCAAGGATTTCTTTGGAACTTTTCAATAAACAAACATAATTTCTAACATGCTTATTGCAATGATTATTGCAGAATTTTTAAGCCTTGTTTTTATTTTCTATTTAAAACCAGCTAAATGTATCACCTTGAGAACTTCATGACGAGGGAGTATGGTGATCTTGTTGCCGTCCACCTTGATAACTTTGCCCGGCAGATGCTGCAACTCACCCTCGGCCACCATCACCCGGTCTCCCGGGGCATAAGTGTGGGCAATATCACTGGCCTGCTTCTCTGGGACCACTGAGCTACCGTTAAGGAAACTATTTTTTGCACTATTTGCTCAAAAGAAGCCTTTTAAGTGGCTTGAATTACAATATATATTTTAAGAGGGCAAAATATTGTATGCAGTTTCATAAGTTATAAAAAATGTTACTAATTGTTACAAGAATGAGATTATCTATCTTTTCACTTTCTAAAAACAAAAACTTTGTTATATCATATGAGCCATAAGTTTCATTAGGTGTAAAACATTTGAACACATTCAATGATCTCAAAGTTTAATACATTGAATCCTCAAAGGATACGTTCAACTTGTATTCCTTCGGGCTGATCCTCAAACTTCTCCAGCTCGGCCAGTGTAGGCTTGATTCCCTCTGCGATCTGAAACATGAGAGAGTGGAGAAATTTGAATATACTAGCTTGTATCGAAAAGGTTCATGGATGAGAAACATTTTCTAGACACTAAAAACAAAGTGCTTTGAAGCTGACACAGTAAAAAATAGTGATATTAATAACAAAAATCGTATTTTTCTTTAACATGTTCGACTTTGTATGAATGCATCAACATTAACAGCTACACACATGGACTTGACTTGTGTCCCTTAAATCTATCAACATGTAAATTTTCACCAAAAGACAGGTGCAGATAACCTTCATAGCATCTCACAAAAGTGCTTTGTTTTGATATAATGAACGGGTAAGTTTAAGTTTCTTTTTAAACAAATTCTAAGACTTAAGGTCTTCTAGATATATCATTGAGCAATTGGGAGATGTTACAGAAATCAAGTTGAATTGTGTGATTTAAGGTGACTTACTATAGCAGACATAGCAAAGCCTTTGAATAAGAATCCTTTGCTGTCATATCTGTTGCCTTCAAAGACTAAAAAGTCACCATCTGATGCTATTTCCCCTCCAATTGCCCTAGGGGAAAAAAAATTTGAAAAAAGAAAACGTTATAAACTTTTTTTTGTGTGTGCATATAATGGCAAACAGTTAATTGAATGTTCTCACCAAGAATGAGAGTACCAATGATTCATCTAATACAGCAAAATACCTTGGTGACTTTATCTCTGAATGCATGCCTTTCACACTTTGACGGAAATAAATTGTAAAGAGGAAATGTCCGAAGTATTAAATTATAAATGTTTCTTTTTTTTTTTAATGAGAACCGATTGTAAAGTAAAAAAATAGAAAATAGAAAATACAAAGTTTGATTTGCAACCATCATCAAGAAGCAATTTTTTTAAAATGTCAACATAAATTTATCTTTTACTGCAATAGGAATGATCTGATAGGAAGGAAAAAAAAGACTGTCACATTTACCTGATTCCTTCTACATCAAAAAGTTTCTGTGGTGGGCGACGTCTCCTCTTCTTCTGTTCCTGGTACGAGGTGTTATTACGCATAACACCTCTAGGCCTGGTGTAGTCAATACGGGGAATCAATTTGAGCCAGACCTCATTCTGAGATGGGTACACTACATCCACCTGAAATAAAAAACATGAGCGTAACAATGCTTTGGTCAGAAAATTAAGTGATAAAAAAAAAAATTCGCTCACATAGGTACACAATTTTTTTCTTTTTACCTTATTAACTCAATGAAGCTACTTAATCCAACAGAAACTTCGCTTAAATAATTAGTCAAAAAAGCCACATCAGGAACCATGGAAGGTGAACAGAATTACAAGCTAAGTTAGCATGTTATATAACATAGAGACATAACTGATTAACTCTGCTGAGCCATTTAAAGATGCTCGCCATGTTTGTTTGTTAGTCCCAATATGAATTTGATTGTGGAGTTAATCAGTTAAAACACAATTTACCTGTGCAAGATCCTCCTTAAAGACTCCTCTTTTCAACCTAACCCATGATTTTGGTTTCAGGGTAGCTGTTTCTTTCACAACTTTCAAAACGTCTGTCATTTCTCGGATAGGTACCATCTGTGACAGGCGATAAGACCAGGTCAATAAATAATTGTGGACATATATTCATCATAATTTTTGTTATTAAAAGATATTTTGATGTTTTTCACAAAGACAGCACATAAGATAAATAACTTTAAACCAAACAATGACTGTTAAGCTATGAAAAAAGAACTGAGAAACAAAAACTAACCTGAAAAAGAAAAAAAAAATTAAAAGAGTGTTCATATTCTTCTAAGCCAGCAGGAGAAGTTTCACTACATTCTCTTCTCATTGTGAAAGTGACTTTACAGCTTCGATTTTTAGTTAAAAGGTTGAAAAAGTAAAGATAATTTAGAAAAAGTTTTTAAAAACCTGTTGCTTGTAGTAGCCCATCCTTAGGTTTCCAATGCCTTCAATGGCTTGCTTCACGTGAGTTTGCTTGAAAGCCTCTATGTAGATGTAACCTTTCAAGCCTTCTTTGCAGACCACAGACATGATTTGTAGGGGCTGTCAGAGAAAGGAAATGTTCAATTAATTCCTTTTACTAGATATATAGACTGGTTTTTTATCTGAGTCTAAAACCATCAAACATCAAACGAAGAAAACCTCAAATTTGTTGTGAAATTAAAATATAATATCAATTTTTTTCCCACCCCCCTTTTTTTTTCACCTTTCATTAAAAAAAAATATGTACAAATACTAGGAGCCCCAAAAAGCATAAGTAACCTCTTCAGTGAGCTGGTATGTGATCATCTTCCTCATTAAATGGATGACTGTTGCCATCTCCTCTCCCATTCGGCACTTGACTACCCAGAGATTAGGATCCCTGCAAGGCAAAAACAGTTTATTTAGTTCCTCCTGTCATATACTAAAAAAAATAAATAAATAAATAAAAAGCAAGCTATTATGTTGATATTTAGCACAGGGTTTTCCTTTATTTTAAATAACAAGGGTGTCAGAGTTATACCCACTATTCTGACGAAAAACGCATGACCTAAACTATGATGTCGTTATATATAATTGAAGAAATATTGCAATGAGAGTACAGAACCCATTAATCTTTCCATATTACAATAGAATACACACACAAAAAAATTAAAAAATCAAGTAATGTAGATAAATCTTTAATGTGGGTTGGTAGTACTATTTTTAAGATTTGAATGCAGTTCAAGTATTGCAATTTAAGCAGTGGTTCAACAAAACCTATTAAAGAGTAAAGAAATACGAACTTGACTCCAGGCAAACGTCCTTGCTGAGTGATCTCGTCCTGCATTTCCTCTCCTTCTCCATAACGATCTGCTGTGGACGCATCTCCAAATTTCGTCCTGTAGTATTCCTCAATTTCATCCTCTCTTTGAATCCTGAATGAAAAAATTCAGTGGTAAAATAAAAATAGCATTACGACTGGGTGAGATGCACAGGTTCTAAACCTAGTTTAGTTATGTATAAAAGTAACAATAAATAACATACAAATATTTGTCCGTGTTAGGTTTCTTTGCTGTTTGGTGATAAACCAATAAGTGTTGGTGCATACCTTTTATTTAAGAAAAGAAAAGGAAATATTTTTAAATGCACTTACTCCCACATATGTCGAAGTCTTTGGTGGCTTTCAATTTCTCTCTCTGATGTGTCGTATGTTGATTTACGATCAATAATTTCCTCCGCCCCCTCTTCCCATTCAACATCATCTTCTTCGTCATCATCATCCACGTCTGAAATTTAGTAACAAAATAGCCAGTTTGAGAGATAATAAAAATAAAATTTTAATTACTTTTTACAGGAAAAGAAAAAAAAAAACATGAAGTATGATATTTTTATTCAAGCTAAGATAGTTGAACATAAAACGATGGTCATAATTTTCTTACCAGCCTCTTGGATGATAAAACCTAGAGCTCCCTTTTTCTTCTTCTTTCTTGCCCTGTGCTCCTCTTCCTCGTCTTCCTCATCATCATAGTCCTGAATCAGAATTGAGAAAGACAATTTGAACACCAAAACATTTTTCACCGGTTATTTTTATTGATGAAGCAAGAAAAGTTTACAAATATTGAAGATTATCTTTCCTGCAACATGACACTCAGAATGCTGACTTTTTACAGAGAAAACCCACAAAATTGTAATATTTGCAGATATCAAATTTTGTTAAAAAAATAATCCGTGGCATAAAAAAGATTTAGCAAAATATTAAACACTGGATCTTTTTTCGTCGTACATTAACTTCCTATGTCAAAAGAAAATAAAGTTTGTTGGGTTTTTTTTAAGTTGACCATAACAACAAAACACAAGGATTGGATATTGCTACCAAGGAAGACTTTAACTGTTATTTTTTATTAGTATTGGAAATAAAGGGAATAGATTGATTATCTTAAAACTGGTTTATGCTCAAATACATTTTTTACACATTAAATACTAGAATTGACGTTTTCAAAACTATTCTTAGTAAAATACAAAATCCATGCATGAAGAAAGTCCAAGTATGGAATGTTGTGATGAGCCATTAAACTAACATTGGGACCATTGAACTAATCTAACTATACCTTATGAAAGGCAATATGTTTTCTTTCAGAATGTCTAGAGTGATTTAGGATCTTTTGTCCTATTATAAATATAAAAAAATTGTTTCCTCACATCTTCATCACCAAGATCCTCTCCCTCTGGCTCTTCGCTGTCACCGTCCTTTTCGTCTTCTTTCCCATCACTTTCCTCAGCCTCGTCATCGACAGCGCGTCCTTGTGATTCAGCGTCGCTGTCTTCATTCTTGTCACTCTCATTGCCTTTATCACTTTCTTGGTCGCTGCCACGGGGGCTGCCTCCACCACCACTATTTTTGTCACTGGCATCTCCATCATCGGAGACTGCTTTGTCGCTTTCGTTGCCAGAGAAGTTTTCATCTTCACTGTCAGACATTTTGATCTGAAAATAATGCAGTTTTGATGTAAGTCTATTAACTTAGAATATATGGATATACTGTATGATGATATATTATAACTATTCTTAGAACATTAATTTTACTCGATATAGTTTTAATCAATAGTTGTTCATTTGACATCGGAACAATTATTTATTATCACTACTTTTTTTAAAGTTTAACATTTAAGCTTAAATAAATTTTCTAAATAACCAAAATATGCATCCAAGCAACCAGCTTTATTAGGATTTTGTAAATTTTCCAATTTACAGTATATGCTTATTATTTGCATTTGTGCTTAAAACTGAAAACCATTTCTAAAATTTTTTTTTTTATTGTAGGATTATTTTTCTCAATTTCTCATCACTGAACGCTTGACTCTTTTGTATTCAGCAACTCAAACTGTTTCTGATACATTAAAGCCTCATAGTTATAAAATTTTAAAGAAGCCAACAAAAGAAAACAATTTTTATAGGAGAAATTAATGACATTTATAAGTTTTAAAGATTTTCTTAAAGCTCACAGCATTTTAATGATTTTTCTTCACATGACCAAAACATAGCAAACTTCAACCCTATTGATCTAGCTAGATTTTACTCTAGGCATAGATCTAAACCTAAATCGATCTAGATCTGCACTGACCACCTCCAATCGTAAAACTCAATTAAATACATTAGGGACACATAAATAACTATTTAAGACATATTAGTCTTAGAATTAGATTCTGTAGGCCCTTTACAATCAATCATTCAATAATTCATGTTCCTTGTAAACACCCATTTAGAGTCTAGATCTAGGTCTATTTATATGGTTTGGTTTTGAATGATGTAGGGTAGGCATAGATCTAGATTTAGATTATCTATCAACTTACACTTACAGTTTCAAAAACAACAATGGAATCTAGATTAGATTTCTAATCGTATAGGCTGTAGGCCTAGTCTAGAATTTAAATCTAGGATCTAGGATCTAGATCTAGAATGCTTGCCTTTGGTTGTCGCCAAAGACCTTCTTAATCTCCACAACTGAAACAAAATCTCAGTTTACATCTGAGGTCGTCTGTGTGAAAATTTTTAATTATAAAATTTAGATTTTATAAATGACTATTCTAGGTCTAGATCTAATAATTATCTGTTTTAGAATACAAAACAAGACGAGTCAAGACGCTAGATTCCCCTTGCTCTCCTGCAAACTGCAAAGTGACAAACTCAGCCGGAAATGAAGTTCCAAACGCACAAGTGTCTAGTGTATAGCCTGTCGCAACAAAAAAATCGTTATGGAAGGTTCGCTTAATCCGTAACTGTTGTGAAAATAATTGGAAATTTTAATTATTATCTACTATTTTATGTTATGTACGTTTTATTGTTGGTGTTTTTAATTTTCTTTGTTTGTTTTTGCTGTTGCTTTTTAGAGATTTGATATATTTTTAAGGTTCCGTACTTCTATAATGATTTCTTTGGTTTTGTTTCGAAAGGTTGTGTTATTTGCATGGGGTATTTTTTGTTTAAAAAATTAAAAAACAAAAAAAAAGGATGATTTATTCGTCTTTTGCATTCCATGAAAAAATCAATCACTACCATGAACGTGTTCCAGAGCCATATGCAATACTGGTTACTAATTTGTAAACATTAATGAAAGTATCTATCTTCGTTTATAGTTCCCGAAATGTTTCTTTCCAGTGTGCTTGCTTAAGCATGCTATCGTAAGACTGCTTCTGTTCATTTAAACACCGACACCACTCATTTTTTAACGATTTCTATTCATGATCAAATCACTGTCACCACTCAAATCGAAGAGAATCGTTTCCTTTTAGTCCAATTATAGTACGGCATGCCCTATTTGCTTATAATCACTGTCTATAAGAGTTGGCTACAGTGTGGAGGTTTAAATTATTATTATTATTATTATTATTATTATTATTATTATTATTATTATTATTATTATTATTATTATTATTATTATTATTGTTGTCGATTTAGAAATGTTTTCATAGTCAGGTGTAAAGAAATAAGACAATGGAATGGACAATAATATAATGAAGATTTTAATAGTTACAATGGACTGGGGTTGATATTAACAGCCCTTACGCCTCGATTCAATGTGGCTGCCTGAGTAGACATGAAAATTTCCCGGAATTGTTATGTACACCACAGGATATGGTGTTTCGCAGAAGCACAAACATCATTTCGGAAGTGTGCAAAGAGCAACCATTTTCTTTCCGAAAAAAATGTGCTTGTCTAGTGCAATATGGAGGTGAGTTTCGGGAAACTTAAGTATTGTAATTTGACAGAACATGAATAGGGTGGGTATTTTTCTTATGCGCGTCGAACTTTATAACATGGTTTAGGATTGATTATTATA
The DNA here is from genome assembly GCA_003991915.1 of Elysia chlorotica. Taxonomy (NCBI): domain Eukaryota; kingdom Metazoa; phylum Mollusca; class Gastropoda; family Plakobranchidae; genus Elysia; species Elysia chlorotica. Next base: position 507,035 of record RQTK01000217.1, on the reverse strand, counting down.
TTAGGCCCTAATCGTGAACGCGTTTTAAACTTATTCTTATTGAAAGGGAAAGATTGTTTTGTCTTGAATGTGCACATTTTTTGGATGACTTTCATATCGTGTTTGTGCTTCTGCGAAACTTCATACCCTGTGATGTACACTGCCGATTGCCTGTTTGGTGTTTTGGTCTTTATTCCTTACCCCTGTGGTATATAAGGCTTCAAATAAAATTATATAAAAAATTATACTCGCCAATATGCCTGCATAACAAACAAAGTTGATTTTAACGCAACTACAATACCTAACTAATACATGACTATATAAAACTGGAACAATCATCCCCGCATTGTTCCATACTATCATTTACGCGTTCACACCATCAAGTCCTACTTGTTATGCATTTAAGTTGATAAAAATGTTCGTCTATAGATCTAACACGTAGGATTGTTAGAACCATGTATCCATTAACACCTGATCTCATAACTGATGCTGACTTGTTAACTGTAGTCGAACTTTTGAAATGGTAGGTTATTATTGACGAATACGATGGCGATATCGAACTGAGCGGACTGGCTGGGAATTTTCCTAACAATGATTCAAAACAACGATTTCTATTCATGATTTTTTAACGAATTTGCAAAGGAAAAAAAGCATTATCTTTTAAAAAAAAAAAGTTTATAACCTTGCAAATTGTAGTACGGGTTTACGTACTTATTATGGTACTTAGATTATCTTGTAACATACACATACACTTAAATATGATCAGGCCTATATTAAAAACGTTTGTATAGTGTATATTGTCTAAAAATGTGATATACACAGGTGTGTAAATTGAAACTTGAAAGTATATATACTTTTTACCAGCCTTTGCCCATTTAAATATAATTCTAATGTCTTTTTTTCAACATTGTTACGAATATAATGAATTAATACCCATCATTTTCATAATCACAATATAAACCATAACATTTTAAAGAAATTCTATGCGCTTGTCATTATATATATTCCCTATTTATAATGCAAATCGTGTTATACGTATACTTAAAGGTTAGCATTATTATTCAAATTTGGCATGCCACTTTTTCTGTATCTCCTCGAGGCTTAATAAAATGTTTGTATGAGATTTATTTTATCTTTTGCATTTTTGCTTCACATGCATAAGAGATTCTCGTGTTCAAACTTCAGGTCCAGTGTTAGCTCAATTATTTTAACAATCTTATTTTTTCACAACAAAAAAGCGTAAATATGGGGAAATAATTATGTGGCTTAAAAAAAACAGCGCAAATCGGCTCAGACCAACGTAATAGACCAAGGTTAAACTGTTATGGCATTAGAAGAAAAGATAAAAATGCTTACGTTGGAATTAATCTTAATGTCACGCTTTTGTGAAAATATAAGATTGTTTCAAATAATTGAGCTAACACTAGACCTCAAGTTTGGTCACGGGAATTTCTTATGCATGTGATTTTGTAAATAATGATTTAAGAAGTTATGAGCTTCAACTACAGCCTTTACAAGGACAGCGCCTCGACTTGGTTAGAATCTTGACAACAAGACATCCTATAATACTGGCAATCGAGATTGTATTATTCTTTATCTACAGAACCTACACAAAAAGAGAAATACAAATATGTTTTATTGTAATTGTAAATCACTCTAGCAATTTGTATATTTACAAATGTAAAAAGCGTAATGGATGAAATTTAATATTATAAATATTTTACAGACTTTAGAACTGTATAGGAGTCTTCTTGAAGAAAAAGCCTATTTTTAACTCGGCTTGTCAGATTATTTTCAGGTTTTAACACAAACAAATTATTACCAAAAAAATCAATTCATGCGACATTGATTTTAGTTTAACTTTACGTTGTAGAATGACTTTTCTCTACCTTTTGTATAATATAATTGTTTCTTACCCCCCCCCCCCCCCCCCCCCTTCTTTTGTTGTTGCTCTCCCTTTTCTTTCAGGAGACCCAGGTGGTCCCTGAATTGCCCCTCCCCAGCGGCCTTCCTGTGACCATCTGGGCTGCCCGTGTGATGGTGGCTCAGTGGTAGTGCGCACAGCTTTTTACAGGGCCACTTATTGCATTCTTGATCCGGACGCCTCGTTTCTTCAGTACAATGCGAACAGTCGAGACATAGATCCTAACATGATACGAGGGGCGCGGTCGCATGATGAGTTGGTTGCCGTCCAACGCCAGCACTAAATATTGTGGAGGGGTCCGAAGACTAACATCTGACAATTTTACGTGTTGCCACACATAGACAGTTTGGTGATACCATAAGTCCAGGCTCAGTCAATCTCATAATACTGACACCGATCCAACCAGTTGGTGACATTAAAGTTTGGACCGATCGTGGGACCTCTCGATTCTTAAACCAACTAATGACCTCAGTTTGTACCGACTGGATTTGTTGATTGATTTCTTAACAACCAACTTCAGCTAATATATTACACACAGGTTCCAAGGCTAACACTGACAATTTTAAATGTTGCCACACGGAAACAAAGCTACCAACTGAGACCCATAGAGATAGGTAAGCTTGCTCTTATTCTTGTATTCTAGGATACTTGAGAGCATCCTATACGGTTACGGGCTCCAAGACTAACATCTGATCAAACAGAGACAGAGAGAGTCGTGACAAATGGCATAATGTCTACCGACACTACCCCCAACAAAAGCGTCATGACCAGGAATTGAACTAGGGAAGCCGGACTCTGCATACATTTTCTCGCCTTGATCTGTCAAAACATTGTTAAACAAACATAACAATTAGGCCAATTCACATGCTGAAATAAGCCATGTATGTGACCATACGGGCTTAACTCCGCTCTCCCTTTCCCTCCATCCCGTATGCTTATCGGAGCAAACCGACCGTGTCACTGAAGCGCCACCCCCCCCCCCCCCTTTTTTTTTCTCCGCTCTCCGGACGGCGCCGCCCCCCCCCCCCCCCCCCCCTTTATTTTCCAGGACCTCTCGGGAACTCGAATTTAAGCTCCACCCTGTTAACAATAAAGGGTTCAATACATTCTACGTAAAAATCATTGCTATATTTTGGGGGTGGCCCAAAGGTAGCGCGCGCTTTCTGATCGGTATGTTGTGGGTTCGAGCAATGCTTTAATTATAATACAATCCCGGCAACAGAGCATGTTAATAAGGAAGGAGATGGGAATCTAAAACATTGTTTAATTTCAAGTCTTATCCTAAGAAAATCGAACATGTCGTTAGATACTGAACCTTCATACATTATTGACACCCTTGAAAAAAGTGTGTTTACAAATTAATAGGATGGAAGGGGGAGCAAACAAAATTAAAACAGCTGATGCCTATCAAGAACATACTAAAGTGGATCGAATATGATAGAAATAATTATTAATAGTTTCATAAAATATGACATAAAACGGATACTTCGCGCATTGAAAAGATTAACGAAAAGGGATCATGTAGGGCCTGAAACGGCAAAGCTTAAAGGAATGATAACCATTTCAACTAAATTATTGAATTTGAAGTAACTCATTGCAAGTTTTTGAATGTTTTCACACAATCTTACGGAAAATCTTAACTCCAATCTACTTAATCGCGTAGGATCTGAGATTGACAAGGTTTAAGGGGCGATAAAATAATATATTATTGAAAACAAATAATCGATTCTAGAGAGATACATTTCAAACTTGTATGTTATCAAATAAAATCCGAAACACTCGACTTGGCTAGAATCTTGATAACAAGACATTCCAGAACACAGACAACTCACCAGTTTAAAAACCTACAAGGTTAAGCACAACAATGTCAAATATCCGTGAAAATGCCTAAATTATTCGTAGGTCGTGTAGAATGTGTAAAGCGCAAAGCAAAAGACTTGCAGAAAAAGTCTACCAGGATTCGGAAAAACTGAGTCTGCAAAAACTTTGCATAGATTATGTCGACTCAATGTGGCACAGTGTTAAGTAGACGTAAGTAATATAGTCCACTCACATCCCGCGATACGCCACGAGACCAGTCCACATTCCAGCTACCCCTCCCCCCCTTCCCATCATCGCACGCTGATCAGACCAATTGTCGACCGTTTCGCCAGAAACAAATCCCTTCTTTTATTTCAAGGGCTCCCATTGGACACCGAATGCCCCTCCCCCCACTCCCCATATCCCACCCTCCTTTACTCACTTGTCTACCTGGACTGCCCGTGGGGGACGGCGTGTTCCAATGGTAGAGCGTGGGACTTCTTACTGGTCTACGAGTTCCATCCCTGATTGGATCGCGGGTGTGTGTGTGTGTGGGAGGGGGGTGGGGTGCGCAATCCAATGATGGGTTAGTTGCTTGATATCAAAGACCAGCACCATCTAAGGGAATAGTGTAGACGGGTCCAAAGACTAATATCTGATACTTGTACATGCTGATACGCAGAGACAGCGCGGGAATAATCGATTGTTTATTTCAAATTATTTGAACATTCTGTTAAGCTTTGCAAGTTGATATGCTATGTGATAGATTATGTTAAAGTTCAATTTATCTTAAGCATTAATACTTTATGGAAAAAAGATATTTGCATATCGCATGAGCAAATCAACCTCGATAGTCAGTTCTTAGCTGTACGATTTCTGAGTACTGCGAATAACCTGAAAGGGAGATGCTGATTTTAGACCAAGCTTGAAATGGCGCTGGATTTAATTATGGAAGACGACCCCGCCACTAGAAGTAGCCTACCAACCATAAGTCAACTAAAAAAAAAAACGACTTAGATTTCGCTGATTTCTTAACGTCCAAAGTCAACGACTAGCCTATATCGCGAACAGGTTCCAAGACTAATGTCTGGTGATTTTATGCGCGTCCACACGGAGACGGGACGACCAACTGGGATCTAATGAATTTTCTAACCAGAGAAGTAGGTAAAGTTTCTCCTATTCAGACGGCCTTATAAGGAATTCAATCCGGAAGGCGGACTTTGCAAAGATATCCCCGCCTTGACCTGCCACAAACATAGTTAAACAAACATAGTATTAAAGTCCATTCAGGCTTTAACACGCATAAACCGTGTCACCATATGGGCTAACTCTCCCCTCCCCCCTCACACGCTTATCAGAGCAAACCGATCGTGTCACTAGAGAAGCCCCTTTCATTTATTCTCAGGACCTCGACTGAACTTCAAAAGAAAATACCCCATCTTGGCAGCAATGGTGCTAACAACGTGTTGATGTTGTAATGTATTCTTAAGATCTCGACTGAACTTCAACATAAAATATCCCATGTTGGCAGTAATGATGCTAACAACGTGTTGATGTTGTAGTGTATAACTATTGATGGACGGCGTAAAGGTAGAGCGCGCGCTTTCTGATCCGTAGGTTGAGGGGCCGAGCCATGCTATCGCCGCCGCACTTTTTGTGCTTATGTAATATTAATGTATGGGGCAAAGTGTTTATTTCTTCCCTAAGTACAACGCAAATTGCATTTTTGCTCCTTTTCCGGATAAGCATACTATAAACAGTAGGCAATATGTATTTTTTTTGTTACTGACAGGAGCCGTATTATTGGGCATGTTGTTTTATTGTTTCCATATGACGAATTAATACTGTGCAATCTTCAATCTTTTGCGCTATTGCTTTACGCACAGGAAAAATTTCAGCTGACAAAAGCTGAAGTATATTGCTATCTCAATTTCATTTCTTTCAAAATAAAACGTGATGAAAGTAGAAAATTGAATAAAGACGCACATATTTTTTTTTCTCTTTTTTTTACTTAAAGCCATAACTATTAACCTGGATTGGTCGTACGCGTCATGCGCTTGATTGCTACGTCGCATATTTTCCCTTTTCTGTAATAAAATTGAGGAAATTCTGATGTTTAAATGGCTAGGTATCGCCTCGACTTGGCTAGAATCTTGATAACAAGACATTCCAGAACACAGACAATCAACAATTTATTTCTATATCTGCAAAACCTACACAAAAGAACAAGTATAAAACATACACAAAAACTCACCAGTTTGAAATCCTACAAGCACAACAATGTCAAATATCCGGGAAAATGCCTAAATTATTCGTAGGTCGTGTAGAATGGGTAAAATGCAAAGCGGAAAGACGTGTAAAGTCTACCAGGATTCGGAAAAACTGAGTCTGCAAAAACTCTGCATAGATTCTGTCGACTCAATGTGGCACAGTGTTTAGTAGACGTAATAATTATATAGTCCACTCACATCCCGCGATAAGCCACAAGACCATTCATCTACCCCTACCCCACCCCAACTCACACAAAGCCCTACCCTTCCATCATCGCACGCTGATCAGACCAAACGCCTACCGTGTCTTAAAATTTTTTCTTTCAAGGGCTCCATTGGACAGTGAATAACACCCCCCACACCAAACTCCTTTCTCCCTTACTCAATTGTCTATCTGGGCTGCCCGAGGGGGATGAGGTGTTAGTATGGTAGAGCGCGCGACTCCTCAATGGTCTACTAGTTTCATCCCTGATTGGATCGCGGGTGTGTGTGTGTGTGGGAGGGGGGTGGGGGGGAGGGGGGTCCAATGATGGATTAGATGCTTGATATTAAAGGCCAGCACATTCTCAGGGAATAGTGTAAACGGGTCCAAAAACTAATGTCTGAAACATTTACATCCTTCTACACAGAGACAGAGCGAGAATAATCGACTATTTATTTTAAATGATTTTAACATTCTGTTAAGCTTTGCAAGTTGATATGCTACGTGATAGATTAAGTTAAAGTTCAAAATATCTTAAGCATTAATACTTTATGGAAAAAAGATATTTGCATGAGCAAATCAAACTCGATAGTCAGTTCTTAGCTGTATGATCTCTGAGTATTGTGAATAACCTGAAAAGGAGATGCTGATTTTAGGCCAAGCTTGAAATGAAGCTGTTTTTAATTATCGAAGACGACCCTTCCACTAGAAGTAGCCTACCAACCATAAGTCAACTAACAAAAAAAAACCGAACTAGATTTGGCTGGTTTCTTAACGTCCAAAGTCAACGACTAGCCTATATCGCGAACAGGTTCCAAGACTAATGTCTGGTGATTTTATGCGCGTCCACACGGAGACGGGACGACCAACTGGGATCCAATGAGTTTTCTGACCAGAGAAGTAGGTAAAGTTTTTCCTCTTCGGACGGTCTCATAAGGAATCGAACACGGGAAGCCGAACTTTGCAAAGATATCCCCGCCTTGACCTGCCACAAACATTGTTAAACAAACATAGTATTAAGGTCCATTCAGGCTTTCACACGCATAAACCATGTCACCATATGGGCAAACTCTCCCCTCCCCCCTCGCACGCTTATCAGAGCAAACCGATCGTGTCACAGGCCAAAATTCAGCTGATCAAAGTTGATCTATATTGTTAGCTCAATCTTTTTAAAATTTTATAAAATAAAACGTGACGAAAATAGAAAATTAAACATAGGCGTACAAGTTTTTTTTCCTGTTATTTTTTTAAGCCATAACATTTGTTTTGGATTGGTCTTACGCGCTATGCGCTAGATTTCTAAGCCGCATATTTCCCTTTTTTGTAATAAAATCCAGGAAATTCTGATGTTTAAATGGCTTGGTGTCACTTGGTTAGAATTTTGATAACAAGACAGTCATTCCAGAACACAGACAATCAAGAATTTATTTCTATATCTGCAAAACCTACACAAAAGAACAAGTGTAAAAAATACACAAAAACTCACCAGTTTGAAATCCTACAAGGTTAAGCACAACAATGTCAAATATCCGTGAAAATGCCTAAATTATTGGTAGGTCGTGTAGAATGTGTAAAGCGCAAAGCAAAAGACTTGCAGAAAAAGTCTACCAGGATTCAGAAAAAACTGAGTCTGCAAAAACTCTGCATAGATTCTGTCGACTCAATGTGACACTGTGTTAAGTAGAAGTAGTATTATAGTCCACTCACATCCCGCGATAAGCCACGAGACCATTCCACATTTCAGCTACCCCTCCCCCCCAAAAAAAACAACAAAACAAAACAAAAACAAACAAACAAAAAACACACTCACTTCTCCCCTCTCCTTCCATCATCACACGTTGATCAGACCAAACGTCGACCGTGTCGCCAGAAACAAATCCCCTCTTTTCTTTCAAGGGCTCCCATTTGACACCGAATGCCCCTCCCCCCACTCCCCATATCCCACCCTCCCTAACTCACTTGTCCATCTGGGCTGCGCGTGGGGGACGGGGTGTTTCAATGGTAGAGCGCGCGACTTCTTACTGGTCTACGAGTTCCATCCCTGATTGGATCGCGGGTGTGTGTGTGTGTGGGAGGGGGGTGGGGTGCGCAATCCAATGATGGGTTAGAATTAGATGCTTGATATTAAAGGCCAGCACATTCTCAGGGAATAGTGTAAACGGGTCCAAAAACTAATGTCTGGGTTCCAAGACTAACGTCTGGTGATTTTATGCGCGTCCACACGGAGACGGAACAACCAACTGGGATCCAATGAATTTTCTAACCACAGAAGTAGGTAAAGTTTCTCCTCTTCAGATGACCTTATAAGGAATCGAAGCCGGGAAGACGGGCTTTGCAAGGATATCCCCGCCTTGATCTGCCACAAACATAGTTAAACAAACATAGTATTAAAGTCCATTCAGGCTTTAACACGCATAAACCGTGTCACAATATGGGCTAACTCTCCCTTCCCCCCTTGCACGCTTATCAGAGCAAACCGATCGTGTCACTAGAAAAGCCCCTTTCCATTTTTTTCAGGACCTTGACTGAACCTTAAAATAAAATCCCCGACGTTGGCAGTAAATGATGCTAAAATGTGTTAATGTTGTAATGTATAAATATTGGTAGATGTTGCAAAGGTAGAACGCGCGCTTTCTGATCCGTAGGTTGAGGGGTCGAGCCATCCTATCGCCGCCTTATATTTACCTACAAGCGGGGTCGGGGTCATTAATAATGTGAACGGTCCTAGGCATCTAGCTTTGGGGGTCCACACCTTATCGTCTTTCCTGATGCCTAAAAGATTTGAAAGTTTCGAGAATTGCACGAATACCAAATTTTTACATACGTTCAACGTACTATTTTGAATTATTTCGATTAACCTGAGATTTCTTAACATCTGATGAATTATAGCTGCAATGCTTTCTACTCAGTGACAACACTGTTAATTCCAACTACATGTATAACTCCTCAAGTAGAAGCATCAAAGAATGAGATGGAATTTGGCAAAAAGGATTTTTGATCCCATTTTATTTCTCTCTTTATCTTTCTCTCTCTCTCTCTCTCTCTCTCTCTCTGTCTCTCTCTCACTTTACTTTCAAATCTCCAGTGGAGTCTGAATGACTCCCCCCTCTTCCTATCCACCTCATAACACAGATTGCGTCACCACGGGTAAAGGTCCGATTGACGCCCTCTCCCCCAGATCCCACCCTCCCCTCCTCGGGGTCTTCCCGTTACCATCTGGGTTGCCCATGCCGGACAAGGTGGCTCAATTGTAGAGCGCGCGACTTCTTGTCGGGCCACTAATCCCCTCCCTGATCGGACCGCCCTGTTTCTGACTGATTTGTACGCCGTCTTTTATGTGACCAGACGAGACAGAAGTGCTGGTAAGCGGGGTGCGGTACCTCTGTGGTTGGAGTATAAGCTTCCAACGCCGAAGACTCAGGTTCGTACCCTGCTGTGATGGCTGCAATTTTTCTCTCCTTATGATTGGATGTATGTCCGTATTTGAGTCAAGACCAGGGTATCCCACCATAGAGTCGCACCGCGACATAGTCTTATTACCCACGGCGATAGATACCATATTACCAGCTTTTACCTTTACCGTTATGTTTGTCTGAAGGTCCCAGCGTCGACACGAAAATCCTTGCCCAAGGAATCCCCATTCCATTTCCCCTCAGCTTCTCTAACAAAATATTCTGCAGGATGAGAGCAACGTTCACACACACACAATCGATTGCGTAATGTTTGTGATGTTTGTCCTACATATTGTTTGTTGCATTTGGTGCAGGCGATTAGGTATATGACGTTGTGTGATTTGCAGGAAAGGTTGTGGGTGATGTTGTGTGTCTTGCCATTGGTTGAGGACTGGAATGTGGAGGTGGAGG
>RQTK01000217.1:447596-495376 GCA_003991915.1 Elysia chlorotica | reverse complement strand
TACTACTACTACTACTACTACTACTACTACTACTACTACTACTACTACTACTACTACTACTACTACTACTACTACTACTACTACTACTAGGCTACTGTTGACACACCTGGGAACTTGGACTTTTTTTTAGTTATTTATAGGATCGATTGGAAAATACCCAGATACGGTAATAGCTGAGAGGTCATGTGGACGCTTAGGGTACTCAAATTTACTGGATTAGTATTCTATGGTCTTTGGGGTACTAGCCTAGATCTATCTATTTGACTGACAAAGAGGGAAACCCCCCACAACTTAGGTTCATGGGACGCCTCAGTGAGAAAACAAGGGGCAGCTACTCTTATAATTATTGTTTGCAACCTGAAAGAGAAAGAAATCCTACCAGTACCAGTACAATTATAGACTTTTTAAAAGTAAACCTGTACTTTGATAATACGTGCAAGAAAGTAACCTTCTTTGTCTTTACAACCCGCAGTAGTAAAGATATTCAGATCAGATTCTAATCTAGAGTGATCTAGAATCTAGATCTAGATAATCTAGATCTAGATCTCGGCCTACTTTGAGTCTGATAAGAGACGAGACAACAAACTTGTTCGATATAAGCTTAGATTTGCTTTGCATTGGCCGTTGTAATTTGTTATCTCAGGCCCAGATCTCAAGATCTAAATCTAGATTAGACGAGACCCGACAGACTCAGAATTCAGGCCTCAGTATGCTACACATGTCGTGTCCCGGATGAAATAGACCTTTCTACTAACTAGAGATTTATCAAGGTAGATCTAGGTCTTCACAAAGAAAGTCAGACAATGATCCACTGAATCATGGATATTGACTAGAGATATAGAATCTATTTAGAATCCTGATCTATTTATAGATCTATATCTAAATTCCAAAATTTTATTATAAAGATTCATCTTCTGCAGGAAGGAAAATTCTAATCTATCTACATTAAATCTAGACAATAGAATCTAGATCTAGACTTTAGTTACCAAGAATTTCTAAAAGAGCATACGCTTAGACTAATGTCAGGATTCTACTAGGCCGTACCTAGTTTAAAAAGGTGAGTGGAAACTGCATGACTAAAATAATATCTATATGTAGATGTACACACTCTACCGGTTTAAAAAAAAAAATAGATCTAGTTATTTGTTCGATCAAGCTGGTGTACAGGCTAAATAAAATTTAAGATACTGGGGAACAATACTCAGTTTGAACAGAGAGTCGGACGTCATCACAACGAACTGTGCTGCAGCACTCACTTCGATGATAGACACAGTGCTATTACTGTACACTGGTGGGAACACAGGGTTGTGGGAAGGGCTCAGCACACTATAAAAAGCGTGATAAATCTTTTCTGTGAAGCATTCTTTTAAAAACAAAACGGAGTCACAGTGGCCTGTAATACTCATGAATCGCATTAATAATTAGGGTTTCTTTTCTTTAGACTAATAAAGAAAGAATCATGATTTAACACTAACTTTGAAAACTTCAGCTTTGTATGTTTCGAATAAAAAGCGTACGTCTATTCCACCGCTATTTACCCTGATATATGTGACTCCATTCAAGTATTGACTTTTACATAGATTGAATTGATACATTTAAGATGTTGCTGGGAACATGTGTAGATATAAACACAGCATGCCAGGATAAAAGACAGGATGGCGGGCTGTTGCTGAGAAAATGTTGTAGTTTACACACCAAAGGTTCTTAGAACTTATGGAACAGACTTAAAATAGACTCTAGATGGTCCGTTATAAAAAGAGAATAGTGCACAATTTAAAGAAAGGCAATGCTAATCCCCTTGCTGTCATCCAGTAAACTCCCGTTAAAGCAAAATACTTGTTGGGTCATTTTGATGTCTTAGTTTTTTATTTGTTTGTTTCTAATTTTTATTTGGTTGAATTATAAATGTTTCCGTTTCCAATGTTTCTTTTTAAAACACTTTTTTTCCATGAGTGAGAGTGAGGTTTAAGGTTTAAAGGGGACTAGGGATCACATCTCTGCCTTGTTAATGCAGAACACCTCAGACGCATGTTCATTTTCAATTTATGTTTCTTTGAGGTAAGCTTTGGAGAATCAGACAAACATACTGTGTATGTAAAACACAATATGTCAGTTTGGCATGGTTCATGTTTGATCAGCTTTCCAATATTTATTACCGTGGTTGTATGTTTCGCTTTGAGATTTAACAACTGGCTAAAAAAATATTTGGACTTCATATTGAAAAACTTATTCCAGTTATCCTAGGAAAACCTTGAGGCTTGATGGACACCTTATTGCTTACTCGGGGTTCTCTCCTCCTCCTCCCCCTCCCCACCCCCTACCCCCAAATCAGTGCAAATGCAGTGAAATTGAAACAAAGAAGGTCCGTTTTGATATCAGCCTTATCATCAGAAAATTGAAAAATATTACCCATTCTGACAGGAAAAATCTTTAATGCCAATCCCCATTGGAAACGTTGAGAATAGATTGTTGGAATATATAATTATATATCTCACTTAGCAATAACTGTTGAATCAGGATGTAAAATAAAGTTCAGCTACAATTGTGTTTCTCAAGTTACTAACTTAGCTGTTTAGTAAACCCAGTAGATGATATATATGATTATTTATGACCATTGCTACAGTTAGACTAGATTTTATATTTTACACAATATTTTTTTTGGAATTTACAATTTAAAACTGGAAGATACAAATTGGAAAGATAGCATAGTGTGCTTTTAATAAATTCTTGAGATCACTGCATGCGTTTTTTTTAATTTTTTAAAAAAGTTGTATAGTTTGTTTTTTGTTTTGTTTTGTTTTTAAATACAAATTTCTGTTGACAGCAAGCAAATATGTTTCATCGCTTTTTTGTGTATTTTTTTTTTACAGGAAGAACTGCTTACTTTTATTTAAAATTGAGGTGAAATCGGACAGAAGATAGATGTTGTAACAACATATGAAATCAACAGCTATGGATGAAAGTAATGGCAATGATATGAGAGCTCCTGATATGAGCCCAATTAACTCAGATCTCACTTCACGGCAATCTGATATGCCTATGTTCTGCTATGATGCAAAGCCAGAGATGTCTCAGGGTATGGATTTTGCATCTCGTCTTACGATGGACGAAGCCAACAAACTATATGTTTGCCATCTGTGTGACTTCCGCACAGCATTTAGAAACAGTCTCCTCAACCACCAGGCCGTACACTCAGATAGCAGGCCCTGGGTGTGTGCAATGTGTGATTATGCTGCCAAACGTAAACAAGATCTTAAAAAGCATCTTCACACCATCCATGGGATGATGGTAGACTCCACGATGCTCAAGCCGGTAGAGGCCAAGCAGTCGACTTCTTCGCGTGGTGAGAGTAGTGAAGAGAACAATTCTAGCGACAGTTCAAAGGTAAATGGTCGACAGGCAGAGGCAGAGGGCCCTGCTTTTTTGCCTCAGTTTGCCGGCGATGGAATTGCTGGCCTTCGTTCTCCAGGACATCAAGAGGCCATGCAAGCCTTTGTGAAACAAGAAATGATGTCTCCCTCTTCTAGTCACTTTTTGCCGCGCACAACATCTGAGTCGGACGAGAAGGCAGTAGAGGACTCTCCAGATGATGACCTGCCCATATCGTTTCCTCCAGTCCCTGGGCCTTCGGGGGGAGTGGACAGCCAGCCAGCAGATGATGATCATCCTCCGCATCCTCAAATGTACCCAGGACCGGGCCACCTGGCTGGCAAGTTCTTTGAAAACAAGCCCCTCAAACATAGCCCAGTTATCAGCCCAAACTTTTCTCACATGCCGTTGCCTAGCCCACCAATGCAGAACTCAAGAGCGATGTACAACCAAGATTTTACCTCAATAGCCCAGCATCCTTATCCTGCACAAAACCGCAAGCGACATCATTTTAGAGAAAACAATGCAGCTTTCCCTGAGGCTCTAGGTATGGCCAATGTTGCTGGTGCTGGAAACCAGGGACGACTGGCACCGCCTTTGGCCAAGCGTGCAAGGAGTCCAGAAAAAGAAGAGAGCCCTTGCAGTAGCTCAGCTGGGTCAGCCCAGATCAAGGCTTCTCAAACCCAGACATCGTTTATGTGCGAGCACTGCAATATCATGTTTTTCCAGAGGGCCATGTATCTAATGCACATGGGTCTCCACTCTAGTGAGAACCCGTGGCAATGTGCAGTGTGCAAAGTGACGTTCACAGAGGTTTACAGTTTCACTTCGCATTTCATTAACCAACACTAAGCCCTCAACGTTTGCTGATTTATTTTTTTAACCTGAGTTACTGTTGATGTTTTGAATAAGTTTTGTTTGACTTGCCATTTGAAACCATTCCAGGATTTTATTTCAGTTTTTATAAATCTTGCATTATAAGTATTGATCCTGAAATGCCATACTCAACTTTCAAATTGTTTAAATTCTATTACTATTTCTTTCTATTTTTGTTTAAATTTATCTGCATTTAATTATTTATACCAAAGCCAAGAAAACACAAATTTTCAGATAATTAAAAAAAAGTATTTTGTTAATATTTAATGACCAAAATGAGCATATTTGTAAGTTTCTAAGAATAATTAGGGAAGCACCTAGGCTGAATCATTAAATGTAAAGTTAATATAAACTTCATATCATAGAGCATGAGGTGTCATAAAATAATTGAAACAAAAGCTCTCTGCTTTCATTGCAAAGAAAAACACAAATATATGATTCAAGATTGAAATACTGATAGGCTCACAAGACCACCTTTTGATACTTGTTAGGAGACAAGCTTGGTTTGGGCATGTTACAAGCTATGACTCCATAACAAAAACGGTGTTGCAGTTGGGAAAAGAATGCAGTCAAACCAAGAGTTGGATTGACAGCATCAAGGAGTGAACCCAACTAGACAGCTAAACCTGATCAAGCTAGCAGAAAGCACAGCTGCAATTGCTGGTATACAAGTCATGCTGTATGTCTCTTGTGAGTTCGTCATAAGCAAGGGGACACAAAAACAAACTACAAAAAAATGTTAACTGGTTGTAATAATTTTTTTCGATCTTGTCACTTTACACCGAAGAATTTAATTTGAAGGATTTCATGTAATCTTAAGAAATGGCAATTCTATTTTTAAAAATCTTACTGGCAACGGATATGTATTATTGTTGTATCTTCATTTCTTTTCTTTACTTAAACAGTCATGGAAAGCAGTTTTTAAATTATTTGTTTTCTTTATAGTAAGAATAAAAATACTGTGTTGTTAAAATGGGCATTGATGTTAAAATTTTAATGTTATTAAACTTGGTGCTTTAAGTTGCTGGTGTTAATTTCTAGTCAATTGTCATGTATAATTAAGTCTTTTTCTGAGCAATTCACTGAAACTTTTAGATGCTGAAACTTGCTGTCACAAGATTGACCAAGAATCATTGCAGTATTTGACAGAAAACTTTAAAAAGGAGGGAGGGGGCGTGGTGGAGACCCAACATATCGACCAAGGCCAAGAGGTGCTGTAACATTTAAACATAATTGATCTCTATAGGGCGTGACAACAATACATGGAATAGGATTAGCGTGGTTAAAATATCTTGTTGTACCCCAAATGAATTGTGCAGTGTTAAATCAGTTCTCTTCTTCTTAGCCTTTAACTGTAAAAATCTTACCCGAGGAGCTGTTTGATGGTTTTTTTGTTAAGCGATGTTTATTTGCTTGAAACCATGGCTTTAGATAAATTATTTGTTAACAATGCTAAGGTCATTTTGTTTAAATATTATGCAACTTGAGAAGACTCACCTTCTTTGGTCTGTGTGAAAAAAACAACTTTTATTAGTAATTCCTAATTTAAAATTTTGAGTTAAATGTGTACATGCTGCTTGTTTTGTTTTTTTAAAGTAAGTTATTAGTCGTCCTGTGGCATTGAAGCTTTCACAGGGTTCAAAGTCTTTTATATTGATTTTTTTGTCAACCACTTGATATCAATAATGAATCAACATTTTTTTTTTCACAAAGAGATGCCACTATCATATAATTCTATTCAGATTTTGTCTCTTTTTGTTTTAAAAATAATTTACTTAAAAAATCTTGCAGTGGGAAATATTTTTTATCAGATCAGCTTTTGAAAATATTGAAAAAATCTCATGTTACGATGTTTAGTGTGAAAAAGTAACGCTGCTGACACCAGGAGTTCATTTTGCAGATAATTTTTACGAAATTTCAGTGAAAAAATTAATTTGGCGGATCAGAGTTCAGTAAAAGTCTATCAAGGGGCTGTGCATTGTGATTTAGTATGCTCTGACACTTGACGCAAAAAGGTTCAGTAAAAACATAATAAGCCATTTACATTAGTGTTTTTAATATAAGACTAGTCTGTCTACTTTTATGTACTGCTACAGTACTAGTACCAAGGCTATCTGTTTTGCATATCCTCCACCATAATTCGACATGTTTTTGCAACTAGTCCTGGAAACAAAGTCAAGCTTAAAATTTTACAGTGTACGTGTGTACAGATTTTTATGTGAACACATTTGTAAGTGTTCTCAGTCTTATTTTAGGTTTTCAAATATAATGAAAATGCTTACAACAATTAAATGTAATATCTGATGAATGATTCAATTCAAACTTTATAACACTTTGGGTTAAATGCCATTATGGTTTTGTCTGCCTAAGCTCTAATGTGGATGATTATATTGTGTGTATATATAATTATATATATATACATTATATATATATATATATACGTAGGGGACAAAAGAACTTTCAGAGTTTGTTCTCTTCCTTAGAATAACTTTGAGTAAAGTCATTTGTGATTCTAAACTGTTCTAGTGCTGTCATCAACTTCTTTGAAATTAGAAAAAAAAATAAGTTCATTAAGCGATTGTTAGCTTTAGCTGTACATTGTTAAACTTTGAGGATAGGTTAGTGTATTGTTCAATGCATTGCCATATGTATTCTGTGTTGTAAATTATGTCTTGGGGCTGCTGTTATGTTTTCAGATATTGATGACCTATAAAAAAATCTTGCAGCATGATTTTGAGTTTGCTGTAGATGGTACCTTCTTTCATCAGTTAGACAACAAAACCATTCTTTTGAAATTTGTAACTATATGTGTTGTTAATTAAAAAATATGAAGTGATTTATTGACAGTTTTCCAATTTCAAAATATTTGATGTCCTCATTTATCTTTACTCTATCATTTTCAAATTTTCAATCAGTTGTTCCAACAGTGAATTGTGGAATATTTAACTGCCCTCTACTTAATAAGAACAATCAATTAAAAACATATGGTATACTGGTTAAATTCTTAATATGATACAACTTTTTATGATGAGGCTTCCATTTGTTATTCTTTGTTTTCTCATAGCATAGGCTGTTTGTTCACAAAACTTTCTTGAATTGGTCATCCAAATTTGTAAATCTCATATCAAACCACCTCAAGGTAGACATTAAAAAATGTTACATTACCTCATACATGGCACTTGAAATGACTTGTGCTTAAAAAAAATGTTTTTTTTTTTATCTGTAATGCTTCTCAGATCTACTTAGTAATTATAAGGAGAGCAAGACTATGACATGTACAGAGTAATGTACAAGGAATAAAATGAATGTTTTATTTGCAATTATACAAGACACAATATACATGTAGTCTTTTTAATCAATTCTGATAATGATCAGAAATGTCACACAGTATGTACTCTATTTTTATTTGTCAAAAAGATGATTCAAATTGTGATTGTACTACATGTTGTTTAAGTACATGAAGATTTCGTGACACTTCACATGGCTCAATTTTTAACCTTTTTGTTATAATTTTAGCTCAATTTTGGTCTTTGAATTCACAACTAAAGAATAAAAATAAACCTCAGCAAACTAGAATACACATTTTGCCCTAAAAATTATTTGTGGTCTGTTCTATAGACTGGAATTAATTCATTTTAAAATTGACGTAGAGGGTATTTTTTTTTAAACGTAAAATTGTTTATTCTAAACCGTCTCAAAATAAATGTAACATACCGGTATATAAAAACAAAAAATTAGAAATGTTTTTTACATATCAAATAAGACAATAAGATAAATGAGCTACATACAAGTTCAAGTGAATATGTTTGGTTCTTTGTTTATGGCCCACAATTTTTGTGTGTGGCTTGGGTTATTTTTGGCAATCATTTTGCAGTTGTGTGCAGTTTATTAAATCAATGTAATGTTTATGTAAATGAATTAATGCATTTTGAAACAGATCTACCTGAACTTTTCCCCTTAGTCAATAATTATTTATAATGTCAATCGTTATCTACGAGGGGTGTTCATTATGTCCTTAGCTTGACCTTGAAGCAGTTGTACTAGAGTAAAGAAATTTTGTGGGTAGCTAGATCATCTATGTTGAACACGGCATGCAAAATTTGGGGAAAATCGAATTTTTTTTCTGCACGTTTTAGCGCATCAAGTAAAACAACCCCTAGGAAGTTGTCATTTGTTGTTTACAAATTGTCTGCCATGGAGGCCGTTGAATATCGCTCTGTCATCAAATTCCTTCACTTAAAAGGACAAACCCCCACGGAAATTCATCAACAGATGGTAGAAGTTTATGCTGAAAAGTGCCCTAACTACAGTACGGTGACTCATTGGGTGAGAAAGTTCAAATCTGGCTTTTTGTCAGTGATGGATGAACCTCGCGAAGGCCGGCCAACATCTGTTGTGACTGAGAAAAACGTGTCCACTGTGGAGGGACTAGTAAAGCAGGACAGGCGAATAACAGTCAAACAGTTAGCAAGTGAAACCAGGATCAGCGTAGGTTCAGTTGAAAAGATTCTTCATGATCACCTCAATCTGAACAAGGTCTCAGCTCGATGGGTACCAAGGTTATTGACCGCTGATCAGAAGAAAGAGAGGGCTGATTGTTGCAAACATCTTCTTCGGTTAGAAGCAAATGACGACTTGTTCTTTCAGAAAATTGTAACCATGGATGAGACTTGGATCTATCAATTCGATCCAGAGCCGAAAAACGCGTCTATGCAATGGAAAAGACCCTCATCGCCCCCACCAAAGAAAGCAAAGGTCACACAATCAAGTGGCAAGGTCATGCTGTCTTGTTTCTGGGACTGTGAGGGCATCATAATGACTGACTACATGGAAAAGGGGAAAACAATCACTGGAGAGTATTATTCAGGGTTGCTAAAAAGACTGAGATCTGAATTAGTAAGAAGAAGACGGGGAAAGCTTCGAAACGGAGTCCTGCTTTTGCATGATAACGCTCCTGCTCATCGAGCACGACAAGCCGTTGAGACAGCTGATCAGTGTGGCTATGAAATTCTTCCCCATCCACCATATTCACCGGATTTAGCTCCATCAGACTTCTGTCTGTTCCCAAACCTTAAGAAATCCATAAAAGGGCGCCGTTTTGAAGACATTGAAGATGCGATTTCTGCTGTGGAAGAGTGGTTTCAAGCGCAAAATGACACGTTTTACTCTCAAGGACTTTTGAAGGTCAAGGACAGGTGGCAGAAATGTGTAACTATGCAGGGTGACTATGTAGAGAAATAAATGTAAGTGTGCCAAATTTTAAGTCTGTGGGTCTATTCCTTCATTGTCATGCTAAGAACATAGTGAACACCCCTCGTAATTGTTAAGACTTTCGTCGATTGTAATTAAAATGAATAGTTCATGTTAAACATCAAGGTTTTACAGCAGCATTTACACCAGTATACACATTCAAAATTGTACATATACCACTTGTCTCCTTCATGTTTAATGACCTTTTTAACATGCAGACACTTTCAATGTGCATTTCAACTTGCATTTATTAATGTGTTTGTGTGTGTTTTTCTTTTTAAGTGTTCTTTCTTGGAGTGTTATACTTATACCTTTGTCATCTTGCCCATAACAAAAAGTTTTTTGTTGTGCAAAAGATAATACATACAGATATTTACATTAGGAATGAAGCAGTGAAACTTTTAGTGTTACCATGTCCTTATGAATTGAATTGATTTAGAAATGCATTTTATTGTTGTTGATGGCCCTGGAAACAATATTCACTTATTATGAGATGAAATAAGGAAAAAAGGTTAGCTTGAGACGAGAAATCAAAATCAAGAAAATTATGTTTTGATTTAATTCAGTTTCCATTTGAGCGCATTTCATTCTGCATCAATTTTGTTTGTAACTTTGCAGTAATTTGATTTTTACCAAAATCATATCTATGTTAGTATAATGATGAGGTTACATGACTGCACATCTATGAAGTGAAACTATGTACATTTTGAAAATTTTCAATTATTTCACTATTTAATTTTAATTTGAAGTAGGTATGTTATGTTTTATTAAACTAAAATAAATCATTGTGTGTGTATACAATTATGTTGGAGATTTATTGGGTATAATGTATGTGAATAAGTATTACATGGAACTAAAATTAAAAACTTTTTGTTGAATCAGTTTATCGAAATTATAGGTGTTCAAAGCTTTTTGTGTTTATTTGGTTATCCAGCTGATAAATCAATAACGTCATGTTTCTTCCATTAACTACACATTGTATATCAAAGTCAGTAGTATTTAGATAAATTGAAAAAGACTTTCAATTTTTTTTTATGTAACTGTACATGATTCTAAAATATAAATTTAAAAAATTTGGCCCAGCCGATTTTCCTTGTCATAGAACAGAGAGATAGGGAATTATTCAAAGATTTTTATGGTGGGTTAGTGTTATTTTGGTATATTTGTCAGACCTTTGTGTTAGTAACATAACAATGTTTAGATAGATTTTCGAAGGTGATATATGTGTACTATAATTGTCAAACCTACTAATCACAAATAAATAGGACCAATACAAACAGTCCTTCAGCCTGATACACATATTCTTAGCCTAGTATAAGACAAATTATTTTTTTTTGTTTCCCCCATCTAATTTACAGAGATTTTCCTGTAGGCCTCTTGTACAATATGTAGAACAAGTATCGTTCGAGGCTTTCTAATTTAAAACAATTTGGTGGTGTACTTTGAATACAAATTGTAGAGATAAAGTTAATCAGCCTATAACGTATCAGAAATGAAATATTTTCTGGGTGAACTAGGCCTACACTGTTTGACATTACAACCACAGTGGAATCTGCTTAAGGTAAACAATGGCTTTATACAAACTGTTTCCAAGGCATCAATACCCTTTTTTTTTCACTTTACAGCTTAATATAAACTTGGGGTAAAATAAAGAGAATGGACTGTATGAGCTTCCTGGACAAAAAATTGTAACAATATCAATAGATTTCATCATTTGGCCAGTAATGTGCTTCTTTCCTTGAAATGTTAAAAAATGTTTTACATCGGGGGTTGGGTTGAATTTGGTCCCAATTTTGACAAATACCGTATTTTCTATTTATTATTGCAAGCATGACTGACTACTTTCAATTTTATTCACTGTTCAAGGGAAGTTTTTTCTGGTTTCGAGACTTTGTTGACATGCGAATAAAGGATTTCAAAGGAAAAAAACCAACAAATTCAACAGGACATTCAGGAAAAGCATGTGTTGAGAAAATGAACACTCAAGACTCACTTAATACTACTCTATCCTTCAAACCTAAGGATGTAAATAAATTAGCGACACTGAAAGATTAAAGGTTAAAAATATACTTTGTACATTAAATCTTGACAATAAACAAGGCAAACACGTTAACCAGTAGTACGTTGACATTTTATTCGTCTAAAATCAGTTTCAACAATTTTCTTTTAGTGGTGAAGAAAGAAGATATCTTAATAGAGGTGTCTCTTTATTTATAACACAATCATAATTATTTCATAACAAAAACATATCTTTTATTTGCATTTGAGTTCCTGTCACAGTCCACAGATTCTAAATAACATCCTGAGCTCTAAAAGCTTGTACTAGCTGTACTAGATCCTTTTTGATCTCATGAAAACGCGGGGAATGAGGAAAACAAAGTATTAACGAATGTCTCTGAATTAGCCTACTAGAATTAGTAATCATGTTGGATGAACTTCAATGGCATCACACACAGAAACGTTTCATTGTTTTCACCAGCTTAAAATTTTTTACCCAACTTTACTTGTAATAGCCACAAAAATAAACAAAGTTGCTTTCGATTATAAAAAAAAAAATGCAGTGCAGCAATTTGATTTTTTTATGGACCAGATAGAAAATAAGACAAAAAACAAAACATAAGGAAAAAAGTAAAAAAACAAAAAACAGAATATTACTTTAAAAGGAAATGATGAAAATAAAGCAAAAACAGATCACACTTTTCAAAAAATGAAAAAAGGAACAATATAAAGTTTAGGAATATTAAAAAAAAAAAAAATTTTCAGGGCATGGGAAAAGTCATGCTCAAGGCACATAATAAAACTTACAACAAGGTAAACAAACAAAGAATCAAAAGTGAGAAATGAGAAAAGAATACTGTCACATTATGTGTTTCATTAAAGAATGATCAAACTAAAATAATAATAAAAACAAACCATCCAAGCACCATTTTAAAATTAGATGAGTATGATGAGAGAAAACAAGAAGAAGAATATGAACACCTACACCCATCAACTCCACGTATAACAAAAAAAAAAAGACAACAAAATTAAATAACAAATAATAAAAATACCCATTACTCTAGCAGGATGTGCATGTATCATTCACTAGGCAGTCAAATTAAGCTCCAGATCACTCAGCATTCTCACTGTAAAAACATTGAACATAAAAATAACATAGCTTAAAGAGTGGAAATTTAGAAGGTTCTTTAAAATTGTTTTCGACAGAAGATACCAGAAATATAAGGGCAAGGTTTCCAAATGCAGAGTTGTAACATGTACCATTAAATAACATTCAACTAACTCACTACTTGCCATTTAATTTGAACCTTCTAAATTTCCATTCCTTAAGCTAATTTAAAAACCCATACACAATTTCTATTTAATAGAGATGGTGTGTGGAGGGATCAATCATCGAGTGTTTCAATCCTATAATGTTGACCTCCCCTGAAGGACATCACATTAAATCATGGGTTGAGTGGCAGTAGTTGTAGTTGAGTTGGTTTAAATGTGATCGGCTGAGGCACGGGTCATGGTATCCGGACCATATTAAATTAGCATGTCAGATGTCAGTCTTGGGGCCGGTCCACAATATAGCCTATATAGTGCTGGCGTTGGACATTAAACTGACAATGATCCAACCAGTAGCGGACGAAATCACCCTGGGCTTGAACCACGTACCTCTGTTGGAAGCCAATATTCTACCCCAGGGCCTGCACAAAGTTTTGGAGGGCAGTTACTCTATTTTTGTCTTAACTTTCGGAATGGATTGAAGAGAAAGCATTATGTTGGAAACATTAACTAAACAGAGCCAAATGTACAGAATTCAGCTAATAAAGTTATATTTGAATCACATTCGAAAGCTGTTATAGTGTATTAATACACATGTACTATTTCATCCCAGCCTTATACCTCATGTCTGAAAATCGGAAAGGCCACAAATATCATCCGGCTGACAGGTTACACATGTTGTCAGCATTGACAAAAACACTAGGCAACGGCAAAAACGACTTGTGAATCCTTTTAATGCAACCTAATTGAGTAATACATATGCTTGGACAAAATGCGTTGCTTTTCATTAGAGAGGCTCAAGGTGTTGAACACAAATACACAACAACGGAGTCTGCTTAAGATAAATCTTGTAATAGACAAAGTATGGCTAAGATAAATCTTGTAATAGACAAAGTATGGCTAAGATAAATCTTGTAATAGACAAAGTATGGCTAAGATAAATCTTGTAATAGACAAAGTATGGCTTTATTACTTGTTGGAAACAGATTTGAAGCATCAGAGGTGTGCTTCATTGGAGAAATACTAAGAATGGCATGGAAGGATAAGAGATCAAACGAAGATGTGCAAGATGAGGCTAGAATAAATAGACAGAAATATCAACAGAAATAAAAGTAGACAAATAATAACCTACTAAGATAGTCAAAACAGATGGGCAACATATTAAGATAAGAGCAAATTTACATGCAGACTTTTTGAAAGCTGTCTTAAAGAGATGAGTGGCGAGCTTTGATCAAATATGTATGCTCTAAACCTGGTACTTGATGTATGTATGGATTTACATAAATATTGACAGATTTATACAAATCGTGTTTGTAAACACCAGTTATCATTTTATACTTTACAGTCACTGTTTAATAAAAAATTCAAATTGGGAAAAAAAACAACTTTTGTTTTATGCTGTCCCCAAGAAGTTTAAACCGTTAGGCTGATGTCACTGAGTGCATGCTATAAAATCAGCATCAACAAAACTAATTTGGGTGGAATTTTAATTTTGCTTATTAAAACATGGTATTGTAGAATAACCGTAAGCTATGGCTTTACATTAACTATTTCTGGACTCAACTCTCTCTCTTTTTTTTTTTTTAAACTTTGAATACCTTGTCTCATACCTAAATTTGGGATGAAATAAACTCTTTGTCTTACTAAGTCTTAGGCCGTCCCTAAGAGGTTTTAATAACCTTTATCTAAGCGGATTTCACTGTAGCCAAATCTTTGAATGAAAAAGGCTCACTGCCCACTTCTAGTTTGAAAGACTCAAAGTCACTGAAAGGGAAAAAAACAACTTTTGAAGGATGTTTAATAACACAACATATTCTCATTAGAAGATTAAAAATTCATGCCAAATAATCCAACAAGAAAAGAGGACCACACAGGAAATCGACTGAAGACTCATAGTAAACATTGATTATTGAGCTTACTGTTAATTTATCAAGAACATTTTCAGCAAATCATGAACAGCACACTTCAACCCTTGAGCCACCTTGTATCCCCCTCATTAATTCGTTTTTTTCCTTTGCTAAAACAATGTTTTTTTCGAACAGATGAAGCGTTCCTTGACAAAAAGTATTGATAAGATATAAAGAAATACAGCCATACAAATTACAATAATAGGAAAGACAAGCGAAGTTAGATTTAGAGGCCATTAGTGCTTACTAATGATATACAGAGATTTCAATCTGATTATTAACACAAACATTTTGCTCTATACAGTTCTCTATTGTTCTTTTATTGCATTAATATTGCCTTGGTGACTTCTGTCCAATTCTAGTCTTGAATCTTACGATGGTACATGAACTTGACATAATATTGGTATGCTGAAGTGAAAGGCACTTTTCACAATTGTTGTTACATATTGGCAGGGTGGAATATTTCAGAGATGAGTATAATTCATCTCATGGTGGATTTACAATTAAAATACACCAACCTTATAAATTACCACGACCAAAGAAAAACAATTTCTCTACATTATTCAAAACTAAAAAAGAAAATCTGCGTTTTCAGTGACGCTATTCCATTACTCAAACAAGGTGTAAAAAATTTGTAACTAAAAGCTTCTCCTGGCGCCCAAACTTGCACAGCAAAACATCAATAACCATCCAGACCTCTTGTTTCATAAAGAAAACTAAAGGCTTAACATGATCAAACACATATCTCGCCACATAAAAAGGTACATGTACGAAGTAGAATGTTTGTGAATGAAAATAAAATAAAACAAAATGTTTAGTGGATGTGTGTTTTTTTTGTGAATTTTTGTTTTTCATTTCAATCCTGGTGAAAAAAGATTCTTTTCAATGAAACAAGAAAACATACTGCCTCAACAGAAAGCAAAAATGCAAATTGCAAATAAGGTATATATAATTATTTAAAAAAAAACAACAGATCACTAAAACTCTAGAGCATCAAATAACTTTTGGATTTTTTTTTAACATGAACAAAAATGTTTAAAATGTCAGTTTGAAAGAGAAAAGGGTACCAGTAACAGTTGTTTAAAAAGAATCCTTTTTCTCCATTCCCAGTACTTACATTATTTAAGACAAGGGACAGAGGGTGCAATCTTAAACAGTGGTAAAACTGATACAGTATTTATAGAAAAAAAATAAAGTAGGACCAATGTTAATCATGATAAATCTCTCCAATCAGATGACCGTAACCATAGATGGCAAACGAATAAAAATGCTGTCAGTCCATATAACAAAAACTCAAATGACTAGGAAGCCTTAGTATAAGAATTATGTCCATAATAACCGAGATGGAAAGAAAATTAGAATAATGTCAAAACCATGCATCCATACGTTTATTTTTATTTTTCATAGATTGTTCCAGAACAAAACAACACAATAAGTAAAAATTTACAGCCAACTAAGTTAAACCATGAAATAAATTGTTTCTACCTTTCAAACAAATCAATAAAGATCTATAAACAATATAATGTTCACTGTGATGAAACAGAAAAATAAATCAGTTTAAGCAGAATTTTTTGTACTCTCCAAAATCAAACAATTTCTGCATCTAAAAATATCAAGCATAATATATTCTCAGATTCTCAGATAAGCAAACCTTTAATGAAGTATTGAATTTTTCTTGTAATAGAAAATCCGCAAGGACGAAATTATACATAGGAATGATTAACAAGTTATTGAAACAACATGACAAAAACTCCTGAATCACATGGCATGGGAAATCCATATCTTGCTACATGTATAAGTACAACTATACACACACACACACTCCCTTTGCAAATACTGTTAGAATTAGGTCAAATGTTTCTCAGATGTATGTATTCAGACTCAACATTCATACGTAATCTGTGACCAATCATGTACAGTACATCTCAAAGTCAACAAACTCATGACTCGACCAACAACCTTTCATCCAGCAAACCAGAGAGATACCCCACAATTTTCTTTTTTTATGTCTTCATTTAAATATCTTCCTCAGATAAAACAAACCAGAGCTTTCAGCACGCTCAAGAAGTTGCTTCTGCTTAGACATGTGTTGAAATTCACACCACAAAAGGTCTGCTGTATACCCTGACCATAACCTAACATGTACTACTGTACTTGTGCAAAAGTGAAAAGTGATTAGCAAAGAGGGGAGGCAGGAGAAGAGTGGCAAACACAGCTGTCATGATGGAGAACTTTGACAGTAGAACAAAGACACAAGGATAGTGGGAATGGGTGGGAACAATTGGGGCATTGAAATGTTTGGAATATATAATGTATGCCAGCCACCATTGTGAGACATGTGTGAGAGAGAGTGAGAAGACAGAGGGAAAGTTTTAGACAAAGGGATTCACTCAGCACCACGTATGTTCTGCATTGACATCAATACACTACTCTTGCTTCAGTCAACTTGTATCCAACAAAATATTGAAAATGAACGACAAAGTAAGTCGAGTCTGAGGCATACTTTCCTAATCAAAACAACCAAACCTGGGAACAACACTAATTATTAGAGTTCAGACTTTTGTGCATCCCCACTACTTCCTGTAGGCTGGGGCAGCTGAACCTCATCAATTTTGTCGAAGTTGCTATGCCACTGGTTGTGAGCCAGGAGTGCCACATTGCGGCCGCCTATCAGAGCCATCTCCATAGCAGACGCGGCTGATTCGATCGCGTTGACGTAGTATAGCCTGTCGTAGAGCATGAAGGGGGGAAGCTCCATCCCCGCACGGTATTCTGGGTAGGCCCACCAGTCCACCAGGCGTAAGTCGGAGTGGGACACAAACAGGCGGCTGATATCTTCCTCCGTCGGGTTATGGCTGAAGAAAACTCTCCACACCGCCTCGTCAGCCCCCAGCGAAGTCTCCGGCTTGGTGTTGGGGGACACCGGGGATCGCATCACCACAGAGTTAAAGTAATAGTTAGGGCTGATGCTTATGATTGCGTCTGGACACTCTTTTGGGGAGTCTACATTGAACGCTGATGCGTTGATCTTCCCCTGCACAAAAGCGCACACTAATTTGAGATAGTCCTGCTTGAATGATAACACTTCAACAGGAAAGTCTGCGAAAGATATTTTGTTTTTCGTTTCCTCATTGAGGGGAGCTGCCACTATGACAATATCGTATTCCCTTGATTCTGTTTTTGTGCTGTCTGTTCCCTTGGTGTAATCGAGCTCATAGGATACGCCACCGGTTCCCATGTCGTCTTTGATGAGAGCGACTGTTTTCACGGTGCCCTTCACCAGGTTGGCCTTGGATTCTCTCAACAAGATTTCCGCCATCTGTTGATTCCCATCCTGGATGGACCACAACTCGGGCTCAACTGCCATCAGAGACACGACACCTGAAAAAGACAGCAATGGCTTAGTCAGCGAACCTAAGTCCGACATGAGACTCGTCTAATTTAAAAAGAAATATATTGCCGTTTACTTTCAGGCATAACAAATCTAATAACTAGTATTAGCATTTCAAACTTCTAAAAAATAATTTGAAGAATGTGGATCAGGGAAAAGATTTACAAGGTTGGGTTATCAACATAAAAACGCCTGATAATATGCAACAGCAATAAATATATATTAGTGCATTAATACATGGCTCTAGCAGACACTGTGCCATTTCTAACTCAATGAACACAATGAAGTGATAACACAGTGACTTTAATACCTCTCTCTGCCTCTCTGTATCAATTAGAACTAGTATAACCTTTAAGTTCATAGGGTTCAAAAACTCTTCAGTTTCCGGTAATATTTTTTTAATAAGAAATGAGAAAGCCACACAAACAAATCTTTAAATTAAGAGTAAAAATCTTACTCATTTGCAGAAAATTGGTAAGGAAATTAAGTCTATACTGCCTAAAATGATTGTCAAGGGATATAACAGTAAACGTTATTTCCTCTAAAACTGCGGAAATTCGACATTTTTTACCCTGTCATAAGATATTACAAAAAGAGAACCAGTTCAATAAGCTTAGTCTTATGGTCATGATGCTACCCTTATGGCATAAGTGAGCAATAAGACTCCTTACTGCCCTGCTTTGTCCACGGTATATTAGTCTGGCGTACCTAAAAAGCCGTTAGCCTCCACTGTCTGGCCATAGTTGTCCTTCACAGCGGCCGCTGCAAACTCGTCGATGAATGTCTGCGAGAGGCCAATGTCCTGCAGGACCTCCCTCATCGTATGGCGCGTCATGTTAAGTAGGTCGTCCCCCATAGCCCGAAGCATGTCCTCCAAAGTGGTAAAAGCCATACCACGGTCTTGGAACTGGTAAATTCTAATAGAAACACAATCAAAATCTAAAATAAAGTATATGTAAGCTGATCTTTTATTTCTCATATCTCTTGGTATGTTGCATGAAAAAATGTGAGTAATGTAAAACATGAGGTGATCAACAGATGTAATGAATCTAAAATGTTTCAGCATTTAACTGATAAATTACCTTTGTTCTGATTGGTTGTTAATTGCTAAAGAGATGTACCGAGAATATTCTCTTATGATTTACGTAATTCTTGTTCTGGATGATTCGACGAAATTTTGTATAAATAAGAATCTTAATTAGATTTAAGAGAGTCAACATTTGAAGAGTCAACATTTCAAGAGTCAACATTGTTTTCCAGAGTCTACATTGAAACTCCAGTAATTGTACTATTGAGCCGTCCTACAAACATTGTAAAGTATAACCCTTTTGTTGGATTAAACAGTGTGCAATTGTTACTTGCGGACTTCGGATTTATTTTCTGTGGACGAGTCGTGTGATTGGCTACGAATATTTTTAATACCCCTAGACAAACAGAGCCTAACAGATTACCACCTCACCAGCAAATCTGTTACAGCCATTCAGGCATAACAAATCTAATAACTAGTATTAGCATTTCAAACTTCTAAAAAATAATTTGAAGAATGTGGATCAGGGAAAAGATTTACAAGGTTGGGTTATCAACATAAAAACGCCTGATAATATGCAACAGCAATAAATATATATTAGTGCATTAATACATGGCTCTAGCAGACACTGTGCCATTTCTAACTCAATGAACACAATGAAGTGATAACACAGTGACTTTAATACCTCTCTCTGCCTCTCTGTATCAATTAGAACTAGTATAACCTTTAAGTTCATAGGGTTCAAAAACTCTTCAGTTTCCGGTAATATTTTTTTAATAAGAAATGAGAAAGCCACACAAACAAATCTTTAAATTAAGAGTACAAATCTTACTCATTTGCAGAAAATTGGTAAGGAAATTAAGTCTATACTGCCTAAAATGATTGTCAAGGGATATAACAGTAAACGTTATTTCCTCTAAAACTGCGGAAATTCGACATTTTTTACCCTGTCATAAGATATTACAAAAAGAGAACCAGTTCAATAAGCTTAGTCTTATGGTCATGATGCTACCCTTATGGCATAAGTGAGCAATAAAACTCCTTACTGCCCTGCTTTGTCCACGGTATATTAGTCTGGCGTACCTAAAAAGCCGTTAGCCTCCACTGTCTGGCCATAGTTGTCCTTCACAGCGGCCGCTGCAAACTCGTCGATGAATGTCTGCGAGAGGCCAATGTCCTGCAGGACCTCCCTCATCGTATGGCGCGTCATGTTAAGTAGGTCGTCCCCCATAGCCCGAAGCATGTCCTCCAAAGTGGTAAAAGCCATACCACGGTCTTGGAACTGGTAAATTCTAATAGAAACACAATCAAAATCTAAAATAAAGTATATGTAAGCTGATCTTTTATTTCTCATATCTCTTGGTATGTTGCATGAAAAAATGTGAGTAATGTAAAACATGAGGTGATCAACAGATGTAATGAATCTAAAATGTTTCAGCATTTAACTGATAAAGCGATTTAACGAAAAACAGTTCTGTAAATTATATGAAATACAACCTTACCCTACATGACAAAAACGAAATAACAACAACAGTAAAGTGAACAAAAAAAAAAAATGAACAATTCACAATATAACGTTAAAAACAGAACATGAAATGATGAACTAAAAGTCTGGTTTTAGATAACATTTTCACATTTTCAATAGAGCCAGGAAGTGATCCATTAGAAAATCTCAGTAGCTCAGACTAATTCGTACCCAGCCAATGCTTAATAAGAAATACCTATTCATTTAACACTTTGATATATCCCTTGAAGGAGAAACTTCTATTACTAGTATCAATTCAAATTGCATTAAAAAACAAACACATAAGAGAGCTAACATTGTTCTTGCCTTAAACTTTTCATAAGTTGCTAAGAGACAGATGGTCAAGTTGTAAAACTGCAAGGGACCTGTAATCATGCCTGTTGCAGTTTATTTTTGACTTATGAACTGTAGAATTAACACATAGTGTTAAGGAGAGACATAATGGTTAAAAATAGGCCCTAAGCAAGATGATAAAAAAATGACTACATTTTGCAAGAATGAGAACCATACGTACTACTATGATTTTTCCATCACTTTCACATACAGAATATTTCTGACTACAGCTGAACACTTCATCAAAAGTTTTTCTTAAAAGATTCCTATTTATAATGATACCTGTTGTAAAACTTGTATGCCTTTTCAACATCCCCATCTCTGTATAGGACTCTCGTTGGGGAAACCAGAAGATGTTAAACTGGAAAGGAGCTTACTTTTCCCTGACTAAAATGTTGTTTGTTTATTGACTTAGCATTCAGTGTCAGCACTATATAAGCTAATTGGTGGATGGGGTGCAAGACTAAAGTCTGATAATTTTACATGCAGCCACACAGAAGTTGGACTTCTGTCCCAGTTTACTGACACTCAACCAGCCAGTAGGGGACAAAATCAGATACCTTAATCTTTTACCGATCTTGGGTTTTGAACCCATTGCTCTATCACTTAAGCCAGTTTGCAACCCCACCCCCCACCCCCAACCCTCCTACCCTTGGGAACCTAGGAGGTGTTCAACTGGGAGGGAGCTTTTCTCTTCCTAAATACTCCTGTAAAGCCACCTGACTGACCTGGCAAACTGCTTGAAGCCCACGTTGCTGACCCAGTGCCTGGCAGTGTAGAGGTCCATGCCGTATCTCCAGACCAGCTTGGCCAGAGTGACCGCCGACCACTCACTCGTCTGAAGGCGCATCCCATCCTCGGCCCACAGACCCAGGACTCCATCACTGTTGTCAAACTGAGCTGATGCACAAAGAGAAAACTTCAAAGTTACACTTACAATGCTGACATTTACAAACAAAACACTGGTTTCACTGGAGTAGATAACAAACTCAAATGCATTACAAATCTTATACATGTGTTATGAAAATGTTGAAAGCACACAATCAAGGAAAAAAAAGATAACATTAAATGATATAGGATACATTAAATAAAGGCTACCATTAGCACCAACCATGCCAGAGCCACCAGGCAACTGGAAAATAAGCTAATCATTTCTGTTGGAATTTAAAGCTTTCCATTCCCTCTGCCTATCTCTATTTGCTCAATGAAACTTAGCAATAATAAATAATAATAATAATGATATTAACAACAACAACAACAACAACAACATAATAACAACAATAATAATAATAACAACAACAACAACAACAACAACAACAATAATAATAATAATAATAATAATAATAATAATAATAATAATAATAATGATGATGATAATAATAGTCACCGTCATCGTCATCACAATAAAGAAACACTTACTTAAATTGAACTTTTTTGCAAATTCGACCATGTACTTGTTCTTTCTGTGAATGATGGTGCCGCCGGCTTCATAGTCTTGTCCGTTGATGTTAATGGTTGTAACGCGACCCCCAACCTTGTCAGCCTCAAACACATCGATGGTCAGTTTTGGACCATACAGTTGCCTCAGGAAGAAAGCTGTCGATGTGCCACCTAGACCACCACCTATGATTCCTGTAAGCAGAAGGGAAGTCACAAAAACAAGTTAAATGCTGAAAAAATGTCTGCTTCAGTTAGAAAAACACTCATAATGAGAAGGTATGCTTTAATTTCTATCAGCAGAAGAGGCATGCCAATACAAAAGACAGGTGCAGCAGCCCTGGGGTGGAACACCGGCTTCCAGCGCAGGAGATCCATGATTCGAGCCCCGCTGACTTCGCCCCCATATATTAGTTTAATGTGACCACCTGAGACAGGAGTCACTGTATTCCCGTATAGTACTGATCAATGTCCTGCAGGACCTCCCTCATCGTATGGCGCGTCATGTTAAGTAGGTCGTCCCCCATAGCCCGAAACATGTCCTCCAAAGTGGTAAAAGCCATACCACGGTCTTGGAACTGGTAAATTCTAATAGAAACACAACAAAATCTAAAATAAAGTATATGTTAAGCTGATCTTTTATTTCTCATATCTCTTGGTATGTTGCATGAAAAAATGTGAGTAATGTAAAACATGAGGTGATCAACAGATGTAATTGAATCTAAAATGTTTCAGCATTTAACTGATAAAGCATTTAACGAAAAACAGTGCTGTAAATTATATGAAATACAACCTTACCCTACATGACAAAAACGAAATAACAACAACAGTAAAGTGAACAAAAAAAAAAAATGAACAATTCACAATATAACGTTAAAAACAAACATGAAATGATGAACTAAAAGTCTGGTTTTAGATAACATTTTCACATTTTCAATAGAGCCAGGAAGTGATCCATTAGAAAATCTCAGTAGCTCAGACTAATTCGTACCTAAAAATCGGAAAGGCCACAAATATGAATTGGCTGACAGGTTAACACATGTTGTCAGCATTACCGGTAACAACAACACTAGGCAACGGCAAAAACGACTTGTGAATCCTTTTAATGCAACCTAATTGAGTAAATGAACGTTTTATTTGCAATTATACAAGACACAATATACATGTAGTTCTTTTTAAAAAAAAATCAATTCTGATAATGATCAGAAATGTCACACAGTATGTACTCTATTTTTATTTGTCAAAAAGGGATTATGATATAAATTTTTATTTTTTAATTTATATATTAGTTTAATGTGACCACCTGAGACAGGAGTCACTGTATTCCCGTATAGTACTGATGTCGGATGGTAAAACAACTCAAATACAGCTACCCAATACAAAATGTGCAGGAAAATAAATTGCTGAGTACCTGTAACATAGTTATTATTATTATTATTATTATTATTATCATTATTATTATTATTATTTAAATCTAGCCACAGCAACTGGTTTGTCACAGGCTGCAACCGCACCATTACGGCTTCACCCTTCGAGCCAGTTGCATGTTGTGGTTAAATCCACAGTTTTATTAATACCATAACACTAGATAGTTCAGTGACGTGACAATACGGCGAAACTTGAATGGTGCTGGGGATAGGAAAACGGGGGCACGAAGCCGCGCACAGCGCCTGTGTAGTTTTTAAGTTGATTTAATGTCCACTATATTGTGAACGGGCCCCAAGACAGACGTACGACAATTTTATGTTCTGCCACACACGAGACTAGGCGGGGATGCCATGGATCATGTTCAAGCCGGTCATATTAAACTGACATTGATCTATCCAGTAGGGGGCGAACTCGACAGGACTCGAACGACGGACCTCCTGCGCCGGAAGCCGGTGTTTTACTCCAGGGATACATCCCCCTAACGCCCGTTGTGCTTTTTTTGTTACAAAACACTGTTACATAGTTGCGTGCACCATTCTGTGTGCATTCAATCATAGCTTTAGAAGGGAAGTTTATATATATTTTGTACAAATCATGAAGTCGATCGCACCGAATGAATTTTATGTATGTTGTTCCATTTTCTTCTACCTTTTCATATTTACTCCATATGTTTATTGCTTGTTCACCCCCCCCCCCCTTTCCAATATGTTTTCCGTATGTTTTGATGCAAGTTGCTAATCGTCTAATAATCTTAACAACAACAACAACAACAACAACAACAACAACAACAACAACAACAATAACAACAGTAATAATAATTATAATAATAAAAATGATGATTATACTACTACTACTACTACTACTACTACTACTACTACTACTACTACTACTACTACTACTACTACTACTACTACTACTACTACTACTACTACTACTACTACTACTACTACTACTACTACTACTACTACTACTACTAGTACTACTACTTCTCACCACATTATCATTTAAAAGTTAATCAACTCTCCAGAATTTAAGCGCCGCTGTCATTTTCTTATTGTGTAGCTATTGTGCTGGTCTCAGGATCGATGATCCTTGTCCCCCCCCCCCCCCCCTTTTTTTTCCCCCCCCCGCCCACCCTAATAACTATCGAAGAGAAACCACCCCAAGTGCCGAGCCTGTACTAGAACTCTGTGGCATAAACCCTTACTCTACGCTACGGCATTATTCAAACTTTCCCCGCTGTTTTATGTATGTGTACAAGTGTGACGTAACTGCCGGTCTCTCACCAACATGAGAGTAACAGGTGTCGGGCTGGGTTATTTCTGAGTCGCCTCGACTGCCCTAATCAAGAGGGAAGTTATAGTCATACCAAATGTAGCTTAAGAGAAACATTCGTATAGAATTACTTTTAATTTCAAAAGACAAAGTCATCTCAGTTATATAATTTCTCATCTCATTTCTAAAAAACTGATTATCTAGAGTATTCTAGAAATTACATTCTACAACTGGGGTATTCACACATTTTATTTAGTGTCAACCATGACTGAGCCTTGTTACCGAAAAAACGGAGTTTAGCTATCGCTATCACCATAAACCAAACCAAAAATTGTATAATTATAAACAACCTAACAGTAAAAGGTGTTTAGTTTTACACCCCCAAACGTTTGACGTTCAGAAAACAACAACAACAACAACAACAACAACAACAACAACAACAACAACAAACACACATTACACGGATGTTTGAGATTCTGCGCGTCAATAAAAAATATTAACATCAGTCATCATCTTAACCGGTCAAGATTTTGAATGGCCTTCCAACCTTAATAAGCCAATTATTACCCCCATCCCCATCTAGCCTTGACCCTGATCATGAGAAGAAGTACTTAGCGAGATGAAGAAAACCCCACACCAACCGAAGGAGTTGTGAGGGTGGCTAACTGCCGCGAGTACTAGAGCGTTCCTGGTTCAAAACCCACGATCGGTCAAACATGTATTTTCCCATGTTGCCCCTTACTGGTTGGCTCGATGTCAGTATAATGTAATCGGCTGATACATTATATCGGTGTGGCAGCACGTAAATTTGTCAGATGTAAGTCTTGGGACCCGACCATTACATAGCCCATATAGGGTAATGCTGACGTTGGAATCTAACAACCCCCCCCCCCCCCACCCAAAACCTTTACCTCTGCCTCAAAATGCTTCCGTTCACGAGGGCGCGCAGAAAATAAACCTACTACTGTATTATGAACGGTGTGTGTTACTAGATTTAGATATGAAATAATTATTCAGGACCCATGATTTTCGCGCATTAAACTGCATCACGACCAATGACAAATGACAATTGAAGCAGCTGAAAATAAGATGGGAGTTGAATGATATGTAAAGGTTTTCTCTATCCACGCTTAATTTTATGCTCAACGTTTTATGTGCACGGGATGGTTTGTTTGTTGTGATTTGAGACCGCTGAATTAATGTAAAGGTACAGGTTTTATACCGTACAGATGTCTCGATGTCGATAGTATAGATAATACTATTGATTTATATGGCCGTGACTCGACACAGTGTTACCTGGACATATATACGTACAAAAAAAAAACCAACAACAAAAACAAAACCCTGATAAGTTGAATCAGAGGACACGGGCTGACAAACCCAACGGGTTTCACCGTTTTATGACCTTCTGGTGTACGCTGTGAGTCGGACTCGCTGTAATCACTTGACGAGATAATGGAATCTGGAGGTTTTGGTTTGAATCTAGCCCTAGTTCGGTGTGTGAGACTGAATGTGACTGGCAGAGACATGAGTCGTGGTATGCCATGCACTGTCTCCGTGTGACAGCACGTAACATTACCAGACGTTAGTCTTGAGCCTCGTTCACAATATAACCTGTATGTTAATGTTGGGCGCTAAGCAATCAATTCAACTCGTATCTAGCCGACCATAGTTGATTCGTGTCTTATAAATAGACCAACCCCATTAACAAGACTATACTGTGGATGGATTGTGAGGTTGGCGTCTAACAATTGTATGCGCTGTCTCACAGAGACAGAGCGGGGACATCAGGAATAGTCTGGGCAGCTCACATTATACTGATGCTGGGATCAGAAATCGGAACCCCCCATCAGGAATGGTCTGGGCAGCTCACATTATACTGATGCTGGGATCAGAAATCGGAACCCCCCATCAGGAATCGTGCGCTCTACCGAATGAGGCACATCGAGCTGTGTTCACCCTAGAGGAACACTAAGCTCATCTACGGAACAACATATTTACAAATGTAAAATTGTAAACATGTAGGCGTACAGTTTTACACGAGTCACGTTCTTTTAAAGCCTTGTTCGGAATAAAATATAGGAATCATGTAGGCCATACCTCATTAAACCATAGAAGGAAAATTGTGAAATTCCTTACTAGAAAAATATTCAAAAATTCCATTCAATAAAAGAAAATACATTCCATTATCCCCCCCCCCCCAAAACAAAAAAAAAAAAAAAAAAACGAAATGAGAACTCGTAACCATCAGAATATTTTGCGTCTTTTGAGAAAAGAACACTGTACATGCGTCGCCAGGACGACGTATGGATTTTCGACCAGACCGAGCACGCTATGAAGCTACAGCTGCACGCCAAAAGTTAAATAACTGAAGTATACGACGTGCAAGAGCTTCCATATTTAATTTACGTAGAAGTTCTTGGCTTTAATTGGATACCCTAACTCTTGAACAGTCTGTACTACAGTCTAGAAAAAAAAAAAATAATGTTACTTGTGAACATTTGTAATTCAACACAAAATAATTATTTTTTTCTCTACTAATGGACTCTTGAAACACAGATACACACACACACACACACACACACACGCGCGCGCGCGCGAGATCCGCTGTACAGCTCTCGCGTGTTAACCGAGGGTGCTAATTTTAATAAAGGTGTGAAAATGTGTACTAGACTAAACATGGTTTATTAACGCTGCAGCTGCGAGGGCATCAGAAAGCTCAGTTGGTAGAACACAACACTGTCGTGCGGGAGGGTCGAGGTTCGATTCTGGTGCCCCGTGATTAGCTACAGGGAAAGGCACCTTCTCTGTACATGGTTCTTCGTGAGTACAAAGGAACATAAAATTAACTGAAATTCTATTATCATGCATCAGATGCTGGTTTCCGAATCGAGGTAGGACACTGAATCCGCATCGAAATAATGTTACTCAGAAAGGTGTCACCAACGACCCCACCAGATCCGCCTACTTAAAATGATACATGGAAAAAAGTGGCTTGACCAAACACAACTGGGTGGCATTTTTTTATGGAAACAATCAGACAGGATTTAGAAGAAAAAAGTAGAGCATGCGTGGATCAAACAGCGTATTATTGTTGAGCATGGGTAGAGATTTGAGTCTGTTTTTACGGCAAATCTGCACTTAAACGACTATATCGTGCCCATGATGTCAGATGACTCCTTTATCTCTCAGACAGAGTGGTAAAAGTATACACATTGTGCATAAAAAGATTGGTCAAAAGTGAGGGTATATACTGCACTTTAAAAGATACATGTGTAAGATTATCACAATTAAATTTTGTTATTATTATACATTATACATCAATCTCCTTTAGAAACCTCAGTATGCGCCAAGGACTAACATCGTACATTATTCTCTCCAGTGTTTTGGAAGCAGGTGTAAATTTCTTCCCCGGTGAAAAAGCGGACAGTCAACCAAAATGTGACTAATGGATAACTGACAGTTGCAGGTATGACACCTTAGAGGCTCTTCACCTCTCAACAGGAAGGCGTGGGGAAGATGAGAAGGTCTCAGCCTGACTCAATCGAGTACCATCTGGTCTCGTCTTCTAGCCTGAGACACTCCCGCCCAGTGACCTAAATGTGGTTGGATACAGTGTGCTTTGGTGTACTTTGTCAGATCATTCCATCGCGCTTTCCAGTTCTCTCGTATGAACTTATGAATAATTGGCTTTGCATCTGATACAAGAATCTTCACCTGGGTAGGTTCCAGTTCGAGCCCGATCTTGGCGAGATCATCAGCCATTTTATTTCCCTCAATTCCAACATGACTGGGGATCAAGCAGAGAGTAATTTTCTTACCATTTCGCTGTAGTTCATTGATTTTCCTAAATATGTACATTTTTTTTTCTTTCTTGATTTTTCAAGTTTGCCTCTCCGATCGCTTTCAATAAGGAAAACGAGTCAGAGAGGATTAACAATGTTTCTCTTCTAGAGGTGGAGACAATGTCGAGTGCCATGCACAGGGCAACTACCTCCACAGTAAGTATTGACGACTTCGCGCTCACCCAGCAGCATTTATCTGCTGAAGATGAGTGGCACTAGCTCCGACGGAAGTCTTATCTTTAGACCCATCAGCGAAAAGAAGATAATGGTCTAAATAATTTCTATGATTGTTCAAACTTTTCTCTCTATACATTTCCGAGGGGTTTTGTCCTTCCGGAGAGCTGTCAGGTCAAGAATGTATCCTGATCTTTCCGGCGTCCAGGGAGGGATTTCCTAAAAGCCATCTTCTTCAATAGAGTTAGTATCTAAGTCGATTAAAAATGAGCTGCTGTACACTGGTTCCAAAAGGGGGAATCGCGTCAGGTGAAGACTGGAATTTTCCTACATGACTTGGGTGGAAAACAGGGTGAAATGCATGATTGTCAGGGTGAGGTTTTAGATTCACGGCATATTGTAAGGATTGTTTTTCTCTTCTTCTGACGGGGATGGTTGGTCTGCAGCTACGTAGAGGCTTTCTACCTGGGTGGTAAGAAAGGCTCCGCGACTGAGACGTAGTCGTTGGTGGTGTTTAGTGTCTATCAATTTTATGTAAGCCGGCAGAGCTATACACTACGCTGCCGTCATCGAGTTAAGAGCGTATCAGAGAGCGATAGAGGTAGAGAAGGGACTCTCTGATTGCTCCACACTCTGTTCCGGATAAGGTTTTCATTATTAAAATGCCTTAAAATTTTGTCTCTTCTTCTACAGGAATTCTTGGGCCACTGCCTATGTAGAAATGTCCTTTTATTACAAAAAATGGGGAGAATTTGAAGCCGTTTGTATCTGCCCATTTCTGAAGACCGTTGAGCTGTAGTTGGAGTTGAGTGGAATTCAACAGTCATAATACATTTCATGCATAGTTTACGAAAAGACATTTGACTAATTAGACAAAAGACGAAGTGGAAGCTGATGAGCCACTTTGGTACTTCAGAGAAAGTGGTCAACATTGTGAAAGCAACTTTAGGTTTTTCATGAAGTACAGTTTTCAGAAGGTTTTAAGATAAAAAAAAAAAACTAGAGTTAGACAGGGTTGTCCTCTCTCTCTATTTCTTTTATCTTGGCTATCGCCTGGATGCTAAAAGAAACCACAAAGGGTAACAAGGGTTGTGCAAAATGAAATCCAGGGTACCAGCCGAGTGATTTTCAGACCGCCTTGCTCTGATAAGTCTTCAACTTCACTTTCTGGGACCCACCTCCTCTGGATTAAAACAACAAACACTTGGTTTTTAGAAACAGAAACGAACCAGGGCGTCTAAAGGTAGCAGTAAATACGGACAAACTGTATAATTTAAACATTGTAATTTATTATTAGGTTGTCATTGCACAATATATTGCATTAGAAAACATGATATGTGAAGTAGTACATAATTTATATATCCTTGGCTAACGCAATGGTAGCTGAGATAATACCTCATTAAACGATTTATAGTCAACTTGCAGAGCTATGACGATTTATGATGCAACTGCGTAAATGAGCCGTTAGAAGGGAGCGGTAAAAAGCTATTTAATGGCTTGAGTGCATTAAACATTCGCAAGACTAGAGAGGAACGACCAGTCATGGGTTGACACGTCACTTTATCTAACATAAAAAGTAATGACCAGTCACTGAATGTGCATCGGGACA
The DNA here is from genome assembly GCA_003991915.1 of Elysia chlorotica. Lineage (NCBI taxonomy): Eukaryota > Metazoa > Mollusca > Gastropoda > Plakobranchidae > Elysia > Elysia chlorotica. The sequence continues at coordinate 464,663 of RQTK01000217.1, read as the reverse complement.
CCAAGCACAAGATTGTTTTTTGACAAAATTTTACTGGACTGTGACCTGCCAATTAAAAAACAACTGAAAGTCTGAATATTTACAATAAATTGACATCACTGTAATAATGTGATGGCCGTGTGTTTTGAGTTGTTGCACTTATTTACTCTATTTGAACCGGACACATCAAAACAACATAAGTGCGCCATTTTCTATCTTTGACCAATAAATATAATTCAGATCCATGTTACTATTTAACTATTTAAAATATATGATAGGTTAATTCCTACAACCTATATATGGCAGTTGCCTTTCCCATTCATTTTACAATTTTTAGTATGAATCGCTGCAGGATATAAAACAATGCAAAATGTTAAAATAGATAGATAGAGAAGGAGAGAGGGAGTAAAAGATGAAAAGCGTTCAAAGGAGGTGGGAAATGCTCAAAGGACACAGAGGAAAACAGGAAGGGTTCCAAGAAAAAAACTAAGGACCAAAGCTCCAATCCTTCAACCCTTCTACCTCCTCTATTTCTTGTCACACACCTTTCATTTGAAGACATTCAAAATTTAAGTAAAAGAAAACTACCCAAACACTGTTACACCATGTGATTATCTCTGGCGGTATTTTTCCTAATTTTTTCATACTGACTAATTTACAGAAAAAATCAAAAGACCACTTCTCTGCAAAGGCAAAATTTAACTTATTTGAGTTGCAGATCCTTCTCAAGACCAATGCGTACAAAAAATCAAAACACCAGTTTTGTTGGATTGCTTGATATCCATGAAATTTGAGTGATTAAAAAACAATACTAGAGTTAAAAGAGACTATAAGAAATCTCAACACAACACAACACAAAAAATGTTATCACAACCGTAAAAAAATGAAGTCTAAAAAAGAAGGATTCAAATCCATTTACATGAGGTTACATATTTTAAACGAATAAGTAAAGGCATCAGAGAAAAAGAGGGTAACAATGGGAAAATAATGTGATTTCATGAACACACCCACCCATCCCTCTCCCTCTCACATGATTTTATCTTCAGGTAATAAAATTATACATTACAGTTCTCTTTTAAAAAATTAAATCCTGGTTTTAAAAGGCTCCCACAGTCATTCCGAAAGAGTTATTTTTTCTCGTTATTTTCTAGAATGTGGTATTTAATAAGTTACAGTATTAACTATGGAACACGAACCGCATGTACAGTTGTAGTATAATTTTTTTGTCAAAAGCTACACCAGTTTAACCTGTAAACAAATATTATCCTTTGAGCACTGGAGATAACAAAATTATATCTGCAGGAACAGCTTTTTTTTTCAACAAATCAATGCATGCCAGGTTCCTTTCACCTTTTTCCTCTTACAGAAAATACATTTCATGTTTCTAAAGCACCGTTCTAGTCTCAACATGGAAACCATGCATTACAAAATATATATGTTTCATTTGCCTTTCATATCAAATAAAAATTGAAGTGCTTTTTGTCTTTTACCTCCTAGATCCATTTAAGCTTGGAAAAAGTCAACTTAGAATCTCTCATGATGCGAGAATTGACTACTACATGTACCACATTACATGTATACTCAAATGGTTTTTCATGGTGGGTTTGAACATTTCTTTAAGTCAATACATCATGCTGTATAAACACACAGACTTTCACACTCAAACTGTTCCTTTAAGTATCAGTTTAAAAAAATTTAATTAAAAAGCAAGTACCCCGGTACTTGTAAAGCCAGTAAAACATTCAAGTGAAAAATATAATGTTAAAATCATGACATTGATACAAACCACAATAAGTTATCGAGATTGTATCAATAATAATAAATATGCTATAAATTTACAACAAAAAAAAGGGCTAGATCTACATCTATGTATGCAACAACAAGAACAATAATGATGCAAATTATACACACAAATTTCAGCCACTAAGAGCAGAGAATGTCAGGCCCCTAACTCGACATTCTTGAAGTTGCAGTATATCTATATAGATTGTAATTATTCGTTGTTTTGTTTTTAAATTTTAAATAAAAAAGCAGTGATTGACATGTCAGTCGAATGCGCAAAGGTGAACAAACATCTTTAAGCATTTGTTTTAAAGTTTTCCAATCAAAATCCAAACTAATTTTCACTTACCAATTCTTGGAGGAGAATCTTCATCAGTATTCAAAGCTCGCCCAGATGCCAAACTAACAAGCGCAACTCCAATCAGAAATAAAATTTGGCAGGAAAAAGCCATTTCTAGATCTAGATCTAGATTCTATCCCTACACTACAGCAGTGATCTTGAAGTAGGAAAAAAAAATCAAAAGATAAAAAAATTAAAACCCTGCACGTAGTGAATGTGGTGTTTATATGGTCCAATATGATTATGAACAGCACACACTAGAAGTCATCATCAAAAGACCCTTGAAAGCCAAGGCTTTAATTAGAGGAATCCTTTTTAGTAGCCCTAGATCTATCTAGACTAGAGTAGGCCTATAGAAATAGAATAGATCTAGATCTATTTGAATCTAATTTTACATATGTTAAAAAATCTAGATCTATTTGAAAAGAAATTTTACGGATTCAGAATGTGAACATTGACTCGGTGGCAACCGGTGAACACAGCTGAAAACTGAAGTTTACTATTAGACCTAGCAAATTAGCGAAGCTGATGCTGGCAGTTTAGAGAACATAGTTTTTAGCAGTAAAGAAAACAAAATACAATGTAATGCCAGATGTTTAGCAAGATTTGTTCAAAAATGCAAAATGATAAAAAATTTTAATGTCAATGAGGGTTACACAAAATCCTTATTACTTTATTACGCCTATTACTTAAATTTGATAAAAATGAAAAAATAAACCTATTATGGTGTGATGAATAGAAGATATCATAACAATTTGATAGATTTGTGTAAAAATTATTTGCCTTTTAAAGTTTTTAATTTGGCATTTGTACAAGACCTTGTTTTGATAGGCTAAAAAGCGAAAGTCAGCTGTGGAAAACTAAACTGTTTTTGTTTTCCTGGATTGTTACATTTAGAACCTAAATCTAGATCTAGATCTACCTGAATCTAGACTCTTGGTTTTCTTATTTTAATTAAGTTCAAACTTAGAAATAAAATAAGACTTTTGAAACAATATCTTATAAATTTGTAACAGTTTCTTAAAATGACTCGCCATGGAAGAAATTGCACTGCAGGCACTGTATACACATATCATGAAAGGAAGAAAGATACCAAGCAGTCTGGATTTGGCTCTCAGTCTCTACGCTTTGGAAAAGATGCCGTTAAAGTAAGCATTCATTTTTCAACCTACAAACCATTGGGCCTAATCTTGTTTTTAAGATTGTCTTGCTTAATGATCTGGGTTTGTAATGTACCTTGACTGTAGGCCTACTAGTCATCAGGCTGGAGTAGAGAGAAGTAGAGATCAGTGGAGACAGTTTTTAGACGTATTTATAAATCTCTTTTGAAGTCTTTTTTGTTTTCTGATTGAAAAAAAATCTGACTGTTGACCTTAATTTTAATGAGTACCTAGCAGGCATATATAGATGTTCACTGGTTCTGTATGCAACTGTGCATTGACTTAGTAAGTTTTGTCGTAAAAAGCTCTCAGCTCGCTAAGCTGGATGCAACCGGTACCTTCACTTACTAAGTTCGTCGTAAACGCTAAGTTAGAAGACGCCATCTTGGAAACCTCATGATCAATTTTTAAAATACGCCTAATAAAACAATAATCCGATAAGTTTACATACAACAAGCTTTTTAAGTCAATTTCTAGTCTCCCTTAAACTTAAGAAATCGATGCTTTAACATTACCGAATGGTGTTCTTTTGATAATTCTAATCGAGTAAATTCGTGTCTTCTAGTGCCGCAAACTTGAGCCTAGATCTACAGCCAAACTTACGTGTAGATCAACATCTAGCGTTATTTTTATTGAGAAAATAGAATCTATAGGCCTACCTTAGTTTACTTGTTAAAAAGTAAATTTAACCAAAATTAATGAAATTGCATGATCTATTAAGCCTAAATGTAGCCGCATCAGCAGCAAAGTGTGTATGTGTGTGTGTCTTAAATGTCCATTAGCTTAGCCTAGCATATAACTTAACTACACGAGCGTCGTAAAACCACTTGCATACCATCAACTTAAGCGTAGCTAAGTGAAAAATAATCGTGAGCGTTGCATAAGGGCCCTGCTCATGTTTGCTCTCCCTCCCCCATTTACCCCCACAAGGTTTTTTCGTTGGTCATAGCAGCTGTAAATTGGTGGGTTTTTTTTAAATACTTTATTTAATTTTTTTTTCAAAAATTCATGTTATCATCTTAATTTGCCTTTTCTCCTATGGTCACAAACTCAGAAAGTTGTCATTTCTTGAAATTAATTAGCCTTAATGACACTACTGCATCCTTTTCTAATTTACTATTATCAAATTTGTGGTTTATTAGCTCACCCGCGACACAAATGAAGAGAAAAGAGTAAAACATTTTTACATAGTACAAAATTAGCTGTCACTAACAGGGTTCGTGAAAGTCTGTGCTTTTTAAAAATCTGTTAGTATTATATTTAGTTTAATATTAAATTATGATCAAGCAATGAATGCCATACTATATATAATATTTTTGGCTATTTATTATGCCTTTTTTTTTCTTTTCTATTAAGATTGTTTTTAGAATACAACCTAGTTATGAAATCTTGTCATTTTTTGCTTTTATATTATAAATTACAGTTATTATAATTACAAAATCACCGTGAACAGCAGAATTAATCTTTTAACGCATAAATTTACAGGAATTTGATTGCTGCTCATTGACTTTACAACCTTGTAAAGAGCCAGTGATAACGTAAGTACAAGTAACAAATTTAAGTAAAACTGTAATAGTGTCTCTCTCTTTTCTCCCTCTCACTTTTCTTTTTTTTTTGTGTGTGTTTTTGATATAAACATTTAATAGTGTCTTTTAACAGTCTCTCATATATTTTGTTTGTTTGTGGAAGAAAGGTACTCAGCAGTACAAGCTGTAGAATAGATTTTAAAGATTCAGTTCTATTTATCATTTTTATGTTCATAATTATAAATATGGGGAAAAGGAATCTATAGTTTTTGTAAATGGTTCTAATTTCCTATGCCATGGACAGGTTATTTTTTTTTCTTTCCTAAAAAAGAAAATTAGAAGAGATTAAAAGTTCTACGCCAATATGCTATATGAATACTTTTTAAAACCTCTGGATATCGATAATTCAGGTCTTTCAATCTTACAAGCCAGAGCAGAAGAGAAGTTTTATCTAAGTCAACAGTATGCTTAAGTGTAAAGACAAAATCACAAGAATAGGAAAATTAATTTATACCATCCCCTTTGTAAGTCAATTAACTGTCTCAAATGTTCATCAAACTTACTTTTGATGATTTTATTCGTTACCATCAACATGAGATCATGAAAATTGGCATTTTGCTTGAAATGAAAAAAAAATGTTTTTTTTTTTATTCCAGAGAGGATGGGCATTTATATGATAAGGAAGCAATATTGACAAATATTCTACATCAGAAGAAAGAGATTTCTCGAAAGCTGAAGGAGTATGAAAAGCAAAAGTCAAAAGCAGAGGTATTCTTTTTCATCTAAGTATCACTTTTATTTGATAGTAATTGCTGAGATTTGTTTTTCTTTTGTCTCTTAGAAATCAAATTCTATTTTGACAAGCACTGGCAGCGTTTCTTTTCTTATATGTTTGAATTCTTGATCAAAGATAAAAGAGGTTTTTGTTTTTTTTTACCAGTTTTTGTGTGCAGGAGAAAATCATTTTGTCTTTTTAAATTAAGGATATTGCAGTGCTTGAAACAAAAAAGAATTATTTAATTTTCTATACTAACAGCAGAGAATTTCATTATTTCCCACTACAGAGAGAGCAAAAGGAATTGGCTGCAGCAGAACAAGAAACCAAAAAGAAAGATTTTGCCCAGCAAGAGGGGAATCCCATTGGCCAAAAATATGGTATGGTTTTATTTTATCCAAGGTTGGAAAATTATCTTTGCTAAGTGATAGTTGGATTTGCCCCGAAAGAAGCAATCTTTGGTCTGCCTCATTTTCGACTTACTCATATCCTAAAGGAAACAAGTCTAATTGAAACAAATATCCTGATACAAATAATTTTTACTGCTTTCTAACACTGTTTAACCAGAAATTAAAGAAAACAGATACATTTTCTTTCATTTAATATAACATGCATACTTATGACTAGTACAACAATGAAAACATTAAAAAAAAAATTGCAAAATCCATCATACACTGACCTTTCCCACATCTTCATTTTGTAAACACAACAAACAAGACCAATTGATATAACAAAAAGCTGTAAACTGCTAAATTCATTTTCAACGTTGCTCTACATCTGAGTGTTGATATGTATAACCTGTTAATGTTATGGGTCTTTCCATAAAGAGCTTCAATACAGAGCAAGTGCTCCTAGGTGCATAAACATGACCTACATGGAATGAAGCTCATGAATAAGAATACAATTTAAAAAGATTGTATTTGAGATTCTTAATGTCATTAATTTTAAGCCATGTCCAAAAGTTTGGTATTGTTATATCTTTATTCTTACTTCTTCAAGTTCTTGGGGCACGGTGCCCTGGGGAAGAACATAAGCTTCCGACGCAAAAGGTCCGTGGTTGAGCCCCGGTGATTTCACCCCCTACTGGTTGGGTCGGTGTCAGTTTAATGTGGTCGGCTGAGACAGGAGTCATGGTATCCCCGCCCTGTCTCATGTGCACATACAATTGTCAGATGTCAGTCTTGGGGCCCGTTCACAATATGGCGTATATAGTGCTGATGTTGGATGTTAAATCAACTCAACAACCTCTTTTTAAAGTTTAACAGATCCAGGCAGATTTAATTCCTCAATCATAAACTAATGAATTAGCAGCTAAATCTAAACAACAAATTTCTTTTAACATTTTTTATGCTAAATTTTTAAATTGCAGGTTAGGGAAGGCATGTATTCATTATCTCATTTATTTTTTAATTTTCTAGCTGAACACAAAGCAGAAGAAGAAAGAAGGAGCCACGGGAGCATTTCAAACGTAGATTCTGGACGGGACAAGAAACTTCCCAGCTTTTGGATTCCATCTCTCACCCCTCAGGCATCAGCAACTGTTCTTAAAAAACCAGTAAGGATGTTTTTTTTAAACAATTTGAATGCCAATAGCTTAGCCGGTAAACCATGGCTGTCTGCAGATTTTGGGTGGAGAGTGATCCAACTGTTATGCTAGAGTGCTGTAATGATTAGAGAGTGTCTCCTCCAGAAATTTAGCGTAAAATTATTTTTTTTATCAAGTAAATTCTGGTTGTGGTTTCGTAGGAACCTTTGTTAGTAGATTGTTTTGAGCATGTTTGTGCTTGTAAAATTCAACTTGAATAAAAAACAAAGACAGCTCAAATTCTTATTAGTGTGTGTCTTCTCTAGCACCATTATGATAATTACAGTACTGATATCTTTGTCAATGGCACTGCTATGTTATAGTAATTTCTTAATCCAATGGGTAAATTGAGCAGTTTCTTTATTTAATAAGGGATCAATAAAAAAGTATGCTAATAATTAATTTTTTTAAATTTGTGATTGATTATTATACTGTTTTTTCAAACACAGGATGAAAAGGTTCGCTGTCCTATGAGTGGAAAGCAGCTGAAGCTTAAAGATTTGATCCCTGTTAAATTTACCCCTATTAAAGACAGAGACAGCAAGACCTCCCTGATTTCCAAAACAGTAAGTCCGTTGGATGATCAGATAATCATGAATGACATAACACCTGATTGACAGTTTCTATTGCAGCTTGAGTCTATGTAACTATCTTCCGTAAGTAACGTGCTCCTCCTGATACTACGACAATATGCAGTCCCAATAAAGGTCCATGTGAAGGGGGACTTTACCAAATAATTCCTTTTTTGTTGTTGTGTGTGCTACGATTTCAAATATTGAGTCTAGTGTTCTTTAATTTCACTCTTAATACAAGTTGCATTTGGTGCCTTTCTTAAATTGTGAAAACAAGATATATGCTTTAAAAGAACTGACTCAAGAGATATTAAATTTTATACATTTTCAAATCCTAAAAAAAAAGTAAGGAAGTACATATTTGTATTACCCTATACTGTTATTTCAAGACACATTTTCTAAAAAAGGTCTCTATAGTAAGTTTTTTTTTTTTTTACGGATTTGGTTTTTTTGTTGATTGGGGCGTAATAGTGGTGTTTCTTCTCTGTTCCTCTTTACACTTTCCTCTTTCTCTCTTCCCTCCTCTCTCTCTCTCTCTCTTTCTCTCTCTCTCTCTCTCTTTCTCTCTCTCTTTCTCTCGTTCTCTCTTCACACTCCTCCCTCTTTTCCCTGTGAAAATTGGAATCCAAGTGATGTGCAAAGATCTTGTAGACCCATAAATGATGTAGCTTGCCTGCTTGGGTATATTTTGCTCTTTCCTGGTTAATAAGTCCAACTGAAACAAAAGTGGCAAGTAGGATACAAATAATGAGGGGTTGAAACAAACTTTCTAAACATTTTGAGTCAACAGAAGTAAGTAAGACAGGAAAGAAAAGCAAAGAATCAATATTCACATTAAACAAAGTGAGCTGAGAATATATATAAGTGCTATACACACTTCCTCACATTGCATGACTTGCACTTTTACTTTCATTCCTTATGTAATTGTCCTGTCACCAGAATCGCTATGTGTGTGCCATGACCAATGATGTCTTGGGAAATTCTGTGCCCTGTGTTGTTCTGAGACCGTCGTAAGTGATTTATTTCCCCTGTTATGCTGTTAACTATTGAAATTATACGTACCACAAAAAACTATATTTCAGCTTTTCAAGAAAAGTGGCATACTAACGGAAACTAATCCTTCTTTAAAAATTTTTCAACTTTGTAAAACTATGAAGATAATAATAATTCATTTAAGTCAAAGCTCGAATTGTATTTTAATTTTTTCCCTTGACTGCATTATTTTAAAAATAAAGGACTTTTACATGCACCTTACTTGTGTATGTTTATGTGATGTTGTCCCAAAAAGAATCAATAAAAAGAAAAAGCAACACATTATTTTGTGCAAAGTATGTCAATGCTAATAACCAATCATTGGAACTGTTGTCAGTACATGCAGTTTTTGTTTGTAGAGATTGTTTGTATAAGCGTATTATTAAAAACTATTATTGATATATTTTTATGGCAAATATAAATCGCAGCATTCTAAAATAAAGAATGGCTTCAGTTGGTCTGATGTAAGAGCATCCTCTTAGCTTTTCGAATTTCAAATTTAGCGTCTTTTTATTTTTTTCTCAGAGGGGCAGTGGTGACCCAGGAGTGTGTTGAAAAGATAATTAGGAAGGACATGATTGACCCAATCAGCGGCAAAAAAATGACAGAGAAGGATCTCATTGTCATGCAGAGAGTGAGTGTTCATTTCATGTCAAGCAGCGGTAGTGACAGTTCTCTGTGATGGTGTCTGATAGCAACGTCCTATGTGCTAAACTGAACATATAAGGAAAACAGGAACATAGCATCCTTGTTAATTGTAGGTGATCTAATGCATGCATAACTCAAGTAGAGATCTACACTTCTCAGAAAAGTAATTCTAAATGAGCTAAAAAATTAATATATGATTTGACCTTTGATACCTAGAAACAGAGAAGATTGTGTAGCTCTAACAGAGCATCTGGCTATTTGTCTGTTAACTTAAATAACATACTTTTAGGATCTTGTTGTGACGAGTGTTTTTACCACCCTCTAGGCTGTATACTTTTTTTTTTACTTTTGAGAAGTCAATTAATGTGTATTTAATATTAGTTATTTTGGTATGATAAAAAAAATAATTGAAATAAGTTTTGTGGAAGAGACACTGCTAAGAACAGATCAATGAAATTCAATGGTTTTGACTTTCATTTTTTTTACTTATTTTAGATTTCTCTTGTGGATTGGTGCTTTTATCTAAAATATTGATGCAAATATATAGAAGAATAAGTTACTGATTATGAAATGCATATGTTAATTATTTAAAATATTCATCCAATGAAATAATCTCATTATCTTTCTTTTTTTTTTTCTCAGGGAGCGTCAGGCTTTACAGGTGCAGGGGTGACGCTGAATGCAAAGAAAGCTGGCCCATCAATCATGGCGTAACCAACCATACTCTACAACTTGTACAAAACAATCACTGTTTATTTTCTTTCCATTTTCAAAAAAGATATGAATCTGTTGTGAAAAAAGATGTCATGAAATATTCTTGAATCACATAAATTTGCCGATTTTAAGAACAGTGATGCCAAGTTTATTTCTGTAAATTTACGGAATTTATCAGTCAGCATAAAGCTTTGATGAGAGGTTTTGTGATGTGATTTAGAATATTATGCCGATTGGTGCAAAAGATTCAGTTAAAAAAAGATCCAGTTGGCAACGCTGTAAGGAGTTCTGCTGGTTTTCTTTTTGGATCAAATTATGTAATACAAACTTTTACAGGTTATCTGATGTCTTTATTTGTTACAGTGAATAAAAATGGTATTAATACTACAAATGTGTATAGTTGTTCTCATGGAAAGGTATTGTTGTCTATTAACCTATAAAAATTTAAGTTGAATCTTAGAATAGCAAAGTCACTAAGAATGTTTTTGGAATCCAAGTAATGTACAAGGATCGTGTAGGCCCATAAATGATGTAGCTTGAGTATATTTTGCTCTTTCCTGGTTAATAAGTCCAACTGAAACAATAGTGGCAAGTAGGATACAAATGGGTTGAAACAAACTTTCTAAACATTTTGAGTCAACGGAAGTAAATAAGACAGAAAAGAAAAGCAAAGAAACAATATTCACATTAAACAAAGTGAACTGAGAACATCAGTAAGTTGCTATACTTGAATCTATCCCCATGCCTCACATTGCATGACTTGCACTTTCACTTTTACTTTCATTCCTTATGTAATTATCCTGTCACCAGAATCGCTATGTGTGTGCCATGACCAATGATGTCTTGGGAAATTCTGTGCCCTGTGTTGTTCTGAGACCGTCGTAAGTGATTTTTTTCCCTGTTATGCTGTTTACTGTTGAAATTATACATACCACAAAAAACGTCATATTTCAGCTTTTCAAGAAAAGTGGCATACTAACGGAAACTGATCCTTCTTTAAAAATTTCTCATCTTTTTAAAACTACGAAGATGGTAATAATTCATCTAAGTCAAAGCTGTAATTATATTTTCATTTAATCCCTTGACGATAAAAAAAAGTACTTTTAAATGGGAAATGCAACTTTCTTTTGTATATCTTAATGTGATGTTGTACCAAAAAGAATCAACGAAAACAGAAAGCAACACATTAGTGCAAAGCATGCTAATAACCAATATTCGGAACTGTTAACAGTACATGCAATTTTTGTTTGTAGAGTTTGCTTGTATACGCGTATTATAAAAAAAAATATTATTGATATATTTTTATGGCAAATATAAAATGTAGCATTCGAAAATAAACAATGGCTTCAGTTGATCTGATATAAGAGCATCCCTTTAGCTTTTCGAATTTCAAATTTTGCGTCTTTTTATTTTTTTCTCAGAGGGGCAGTGGTGACTCAGGAGTGTGTTGAAAAGATAATTAGGAAGGACATGATTGACCCAATCAGCGGCAAAAAAATGACAGAGAAGGATCTCATTGTCATGCAGAGAGTGAGTGTTCATTTCATGTCAAGTAGAGGTAGTGACAGTTCTCTGTGATGTCTAAGAGCAACGTCCTATGTGCTAAACTGAACATATAAGGAAAACAGGAAAATAGCATCCTTTTACAGTCATTTATGTTACAATGCTTTTCATATAATCATGCCTTTAAAAAAAGTAAAAAGATGTATGTCCAGCATTCAGACAAAGCGTGTGAAACAAGATCCACGAAGGTCTACTCTTTTCGTTTAACAATTCCAGATGAGTCACCGTGTTAGTAGTAGGTGATCTAATGCATGCATAACTCAAGTAGAGATCTACACTTCTCAGAAAAGTAATTCCAAATGAGCTAAAAAATTAATATATGATTTGACCTTTGATACCTAGAAACAGAGAAGATTGTGTAGCTCTAACAGAGCATCTGGCTATTTGTCTGTTAACTTAAATAACATACTTTTAGGATCTTGTTGTGACGAGTGAGTTTTTACCACCCTCTAGGCTGTATATTTTGGTATGATAAAAAAATAATTGAAATATGATATAGGTTTTGTGGAAGAGACACTGCTAAGAACAGATCAATGAAATTCAATGGTTTTGACTTTCATTTTTTTTACTTATTTTAGATTCTCTCATGGATTGGTGCTTTTATTTAAAATATTGATGCAAGTTTATAGAAAAATTTGTTATTGTTTATGAAATGCATATTTTAATTTTTTTAAAATATTCATCCAATGAAATAATATCATTATCTTTCTTTCTTTCTGTCTCAGGGAGCGTCGGGCTTTACAGGTGCAGGTGTGACGCTGAATGCAAAGAAAGCTGGCCCATCAATCATGGCGTAACCAATCATACTCTACAACTTGTACAAAACGATCACTGTGTATAACGAATCATACTCTACAACTTCTACATAACAATCACTTTGTATTTTCTTTCCATTTTCAAAAAAGATATAAAACTGCTGTGAAAAAAGATGTCGTGAAATATTCTTGCATCACATAAATTTGTCGATTTTAAGAACAGTGATGCCAAGTTTCTGTAAATTTATGGATTTTATCAGTAGGCAGCAAAGCTTTGATGAGGGGTTTTGTGATGTGATCCAGAAAACTATGCCGATTAATTCTAAAAAAAGATCCAGTTGGCATAGCTGTAAGGAACTCTGCTGGTTCATATTCACTTTTTGGATCAAATTATATCATACGAACTTTTACAGGTTATCTGATGTATTTGTTTGTTACAGTGAATAAAAATGGTATAAATACTATAAATGTGTAGAATTGTTCTCATGGAAAAATATTGTTGTCTATTACCCTATAAAAGATTTAAGTTGAATCTTAGAATAGCAAAGTCACTAAGAATGTTTTTAGCAAAAAAAATTCTCCAGTCATTGCTTTTGTTTTAATAATAATAGTAATAGTAATTATAATAGTAATAGAAATAGTAATAATATTAATAGTAATAATAATAATAATAATAATAATAATAATAATAATAATAATAATAATAATAATAAAGAGCATACACACTATTGTATGTGTAACATGCATTTTCTCTTGTGACCTTTGAAATGTATTTTCAGCAAATGCAGTTACATCTCCATAATTTTCCTATAAACGAACAACTCAATCTGTGAGGCCTACAATAATTGAAGATGCTGGGATAATTCTAACTTGTTTTTGCCTAGTGTAGAAATAATTTATGGATGTTTCCCTTTTGTTTTTTAAGTATAACCATTCTGTCATTTTATTCGATTGTACTGTAGTTTAAATTATATTGTCTTAAAAAATTAATTCTTATAAATAACAATAAAGACTATAGATCAAAATGTTTCATTTTTATCAGAGAATTTAGTTTTGGTGGATTACCTCTTGTCCTTTACTTCCATGTTATTTTGAGTTCCTTCTGTCTGTTTTGTACGAGTATTTATAGAAGCCTTTTATCACTGCGCACTGAGTGAAATGTGTACAAATGTAATTTTTTCCCCTCGGAAAATAATTTTGATATAACTAGATGTATGAATTTGTGATCAGGAAGGTAATTATACAATCCAATTGGTTGGATTCAAATAATAAAATTTTAATGCTTGTATGGCACACAAAAATCTGTTTGAGTGTGATGATGACAACTCTCGAAATACTAAATACATTTGATTTTGAAGATCAAGGGACTTTTAATATAGCTGAAAACGTTACGTCTTTGGTGGGCCTTTTTCAGTGCAAAAACTGCACATGAATGTGTAAAAAAACATTCGTTACTGTGTTTTCATGCCGTAAAACAAACTCAATCTAACTCTCTACCTCACTCTTTATCCCTCCCTCTCTCTCACTCTCACAGTCCCTTGTTTTTTCTTCCGTTTTTTTCCTCTTTATTCTCGTTGCATTCGATTTAAAAGTCTTATTAAAAAAAAAAAAGCACTGATAGGGCGACCCCTTTAAAATATGCAGAACTTATGCCCAGCCATTTGATTTAAGAACATAACAGAAATTTACAATTTTATATTTGGTACAAGTAAAGAAATTTTATTAAATGCTATGAGTATGACGCGCGAAATTGTACCAAAGCAAAATACAAAATAACAAACCTAACGTTTCCACCAGTTACACTGACAGTAGTCTTGTTTGTGATAAGAAGTTAGTGGCCATGCTTCCTTGGGGAATTCCCTTACTCGTGTTCTAAAAATAGAGTGTGCGCTTGTCATGGTTGCGACCAAAACAGACTGGCAAGTGACAAGTTAGTTCTATCGATTTAAGCGCCGGCCCGTCAAGGTTCAGCGGGTTTCTCCGAGTCGGAACCGCCCAGGCACGTAGCGGGGGTCAGGTACAATCCCAGACTAGAATGACGTTAGTCTGGGGTAAAAACACGCCTGCGTTCTTGCCCTTCTTGCAAACCTCTGGCTCTGAAGCAGTCCCTGGGCTTCGATTCTATTTCTAGATGAAGACATTCATGACCCTATGGTCTAGGCTCTGCATAATTCACTGACAGCTACTGCTGCATGCCAAGGGGCACTGCCTTATTTACTTGTACACTGTAGTAAGAAAACCTCTCTCGTGCCAATAACAAGGCTGTGTTACATTCTAGTAAAAATTTGCGAAAAGTGTGTGTAGCTTTGAAACTCTTGACCAATTCAGGCGATCGGAAAACTAATATTAATAAGCAAAGGAAACAAAATAATACGTTAAGTGGAAGCGAACTTTTAATGAAAATATTATATATATAATCCTGGAATTGTCACCTTTATTTGGATATTTTTGGAAAAAAAATGACCGTCTTTCATCACTGACACAGAACAGTCCACGAGTAAGTGAATACTTTTACCGTTTGATATACCTTATACTTAATCACTGTTCTTGTTTGTCTTGAAAACACGGAAGGAATTTAGCAATTATCTGTAGAACCTTTAATTATGTTACTTTTGGAGATTACTTGTGGTCTCCCTAAAACCATAACCTGTTTTAAAGCGAGTTGGGATTTTTTATCTTTCTTTTTCTACGGAAGAAAATAATGTTTTTTTTCTCACAAAATGGTTTGTTCTAAAGACACACGACACTACCCTGGTTTGGTACATTAGTCGCTTTTATGCTGAAAAAAAAAACCAATGAGGACAAGTAACATTTCGCGTATATAAGAATTATACTTGGGACACTTTAATTTCCTGCTCTCTTTTTTGTCCGCTGATCATAGCAAGTTAGAACGTATCATACTTAGATTTTTTACACAATACCAAATATGGACAAAAACAATACCGCAGTTTGTAAGATGACCAAAACATCACAGTTTCCCCTAGTCATTGCTATTTTATAATGCACGTTTCTAGGCAGCCTCCATATGAAGGAAACCTATCTAAAACCTAGTATAAAATCTTTTCAGAACAAACTCTCTTTGAAAAGATATAAAAGGATACAACGATGTAAAAATAACCTGGAGACTTAGGTGTTCTGCACTAATATGGAGGCCGCCAAACCTCCTGCTTTCTAAATACATGCAAGTAGTTGACGAGACAAACGAAAACAATAAGGTAATTGTATTCGGTAACTAAAACGATACAGAGTCGAAGTATTTTTCCACCAAGGGTCATGAAATCGCACTATTTTCTTCCAAAAAAAAATCTACACCTTTCGAAACAATAAGAATGGTATAAACATTTTTTTACAGATTCGAAAATTTCAACTTTTTGTCTTTCAAATAAAGTTTCTATTTCACGCGACGTGACTTCGATGAGTAAATTAATAAGGTAACTTAAAATCACGAGACTTTCTTTTTATCGGAAAATATATTAAGTCCTATATTGAAAAAAAAACCGTCACCGATATTTTAGCTCTTAGGAAATTTAACACCCTCTAGTTTTTCGCCATACGATACGAAATCGATACATGAAACTGTATTGGCTAAACTTGCCCTTGAAGGAAATGCTACTATAGTTTCCAATTATAAACAGATCTATTATTTTGATCACAGTCGCCAGTGTGTATTTCCAGCAAGCTCTGAGATCGCTGTTTTTCATGGCTGGTCGACCTTTCACTTCTAGTGAATAGACCAAACACTCTTTAACCAATTCTCAGTGTTCAGTCGTTTATTGTCGTCTTTTTTTTACTTTGTGAAGAACTGCCACGAGACCGAAGCAAACATCGAAAGGTGTGAACGGTCTAACTGCTGAGGATGAATGCAGTTTAAGTACAGTTTTTTGTGGCTGGCCAATTTCTGTATAACATTACGCGTGCCTTATGGGGTTACAGATAAACTTGGCATTAAAAAAATACCAAAAACAAAACAAAAAAAACCAAAGAAAAAAACCCTAAAGGATCCTACAAAATACCCATGTCAGAATAAGCCATAGTTAAGAAACGAAAACCCGAAAAGAATTTAAAAGTGCCCAAAATGCTTCGGCAGTCCGATAGCTAAGTACTGATTCCACAGAGCGTTATTATGTACAGTGACTGTATATCTATTGTCCAGTTTTCTGAGATTCATTTATTTTCAAAGTTTATGTCAACTTTAAATTTTAGTCACACAAAGGGTCTGGTATTTGATATTCCCCTACTAATATTTGACTACAGTGATGTTGGGTGGCGTACATTGTCTCTTTACATGGATAATGTATCCACACAATTCCTTTTACGGTACTCAAATATTTTAAGTAAACCACCGCTCAGAATTGTTTTCTAACTGCACTGTTGTTACTGGATACGACTTACATGTATATGTACCACCCTTTCTAAGAGTTGAGCAACTAAAGTGTGTGTGGGTGCGCGAGTGTATGGTACATACAGGCAGAATAACCTGGCTTATTATGTCCGGCTGTGACCCTTTCACTGAGGCCAAACGTCACATTATCAGCGTTGTCTCATTACTTTAGCTTACAACCCGCAACTGGCTGTTTCAAGATAACATTTTGAGTTGAGGGGCGGCGTATCATATAGTAAAAATTAAGTATTCTCT
>RQTK01000217.1:412348-447275 GCA_003991915.1 Elysia chlorotica | reverse complement strand
AGTAGTAGTAGTAGTAGTAGTAGTAGTAGTAGTAGTAGTAGTAGTAGTAGTAGTAGTAGTAGTAGTAGTAGTAAAGGTTGTTGGAGGACATGTATGAATATTGTTACTTTTATTTTCATAACATAACACCATTTTTAAAGCGCTTAAACTTTGTTTAAAATATTCAAAATGTATTGCTTTGGGCAACCTGAACTTTAAACCTAGGATAACCAACAAGTTTCTTTTCAAGTCTATTAATACCGATAAATATCAGCTCACCAGCCTGTCCAATAATATTTAGTTTTGTTTTAACTTAAGAGGAACATTTGCTGTAATGTCTGTGGCACATGCCGCTCTGTCGGTTTTCATGTTGGAAATTTATCTGTGTAAATCCAAAAAGTGCCTTTTTGCAATTAGTACGCAGAACATAATTTAGAACAACTCATTGTAGTTGGCGGTTTCACATTTTAATACAACAGGAACTGTGAATATCATAAAATTAATAATAATAATAATAATAATAATAATAATAATAATAATAATAATAATAATAATAATAATAATAATAATAATAATAATAATAATAAAAAAAACTTTTCTTCGCCATTTTGAGCCATTATGTCCTCATACGAGAAAAGTCAGAAGAAGGAGCACCTTTTCTAGCTAATGATACTAGACTTCTGCGATAAGAAGTAATTTCTTAGATAAGAAGATAACAACTCGTCTGTCTATCCATAATTTCTGAAAAATCGTGTCTTAGGATTGAACGATGCTTTCAGGTAAATGAGAACTAGATTGACCAATCGACTGGCGCTAAGGGGTGGGCAAAGAGTATAGAACTCTGGCTTAAAAATGTATTTGCTTGGCGTACAACGTCCAACATTATGGGCTATATTGTGCACGGCCCCCAAGACTGACGTTTTAACAATTTTATATGCTGGCACACATCAGAGAGAGAGCAGAGATATATGGACTCTTGTCTCAGCTGGTCACAAATTAATAAGGACACCGACCCAACCAAGAAGTCGGGTAAATAAATATTTCACCAACATTGGGTTTCAAACTGCGGTCCTTTCAAATCGGGAGACCAACGCTCTACCATTTGAGCCAGTTTGCCCCTGGCTTAGTTCAATGTTTAGAACACTTGGCAGAGTACCTAAAGCCTTCTGGACCTATCAATTTATCAACTATACAGCAATAACTGACACGTTGTGTCTGAAAACTCATAATTTAACTCGATATTAATTTTATCAACATAAAAAGCGCCATGTTACATTGGTTGCATTGGTATCAATTAACATCGCCGAAGGAACCATTCGATGAGGCTGCCAACAGTTTACACGATTTCTTGCAGTACTGGTTTCAGCATACAATTTTAATAGCGTGGTTACCACATGCATAGAGTTTTTTAATTGAACTAGTCTATTTACGAAGGTAGAGTTACATGGGCCTGCACGTTTATTAGTGAGAGGTCTATCTGCGAGATCGGTGAGATAAGCTAGGCATTTCAACTCGGGCCCAAGGACATACATTATTACTGAGACCTTTATTGGCTGTATTACATGAACCGAGTCCTTGTAAGTTACTTGAACGGAAAAATATTATACAGTCAATGAATCTGTGTCACTTAAGTTAGATGTTTTGCACGTGGTGAGCGAAAAGATCTAAAGCAAGTTAAAAATATCTATCAAACTTTGGTTGTAAGCGAGACCTTTTTCTTTTTTGGGTGAAGCCTCGGTTTTTTGCAACGATATGAAAATGTATGGAGTAAATAATTATGAAAATACTGATGTATGCAGTTTAAAATTTTTATGACAGATTCAATTTATTGAATGATCTCTTCTTCGAACCTTTGATGAAACTCACATAATTATGTATTATAACAACTTTGGATAAAACTCGTGTTCAGAGTGTACCACGCCTACGCGTCACAACTGACTGACTGTGAGACAAAGGAAATCTAATCGATGACTCCTGAGAGGAGTTTACGCAATTCACTCATTGATTTGTAGATCAATTGACTAATCAGGTAGGCCTACTTTGACAAGACCAGGCCACCATAACTGGTGACTGGAAAGGTTAAAACACAATAGCTTCATATGCAGCAATCGATCCCTCTATTGATAGCTTGATTGGTTTTATCGCCAAGCAAAGGTTTTTAGTGAAACGTATCCTTAGCCACACCTAGAGCGAAATGAACTGGAAAATACGCCCAGCGGGGAAAGCCAGAAAAAATTTAGTACTAAACATAACCACGTGAAAATGTTAATTGAAACAATAGTAGTAGTAGTAGTAGTAGTAGTAGTAGTAGTAGTAGTAGTAGTAGTAGTAGTAGTAGTAGTAGTAGTAGTAGTAGTAGTAGTAGTAGTAGTAATAGCAGCAGCAGCGGCAGTATTAATAGTATTGTAATATTTGCAGTCGTGATACTTGTATTAATACCTGTAGTAGGAGTCGTTTTAGTAAAAAAAAAATCAAATTTCAAAATGTCAAATCTATTAGAAAGCAGAATGAAACAGTTCTTGTATATAAGATCGGAACTTCTTTTATCACAAGAGGGGGGCTACCTTTACAAAGAAGATCAACATAAAAAGCCTCTTCTTCAAAATTAGTTGTGTAGAAAATGAAAGTAAATACGATTACATAACGTTATGAATTAAATACTTTCTTCTATGAGGTCCAAATAAAGGGCATACACCAATTGCCCTAACAAGCAAAATTTATAATACAAAATATTACACGATCTAAACAATAAAGAAGGAATACACTTTTAAGAAAAGTTATTGTTGTTTGTGTACGAAATTGTATCTTTAATAGTGATGTTGACTGTATTTTCCTCAAACGTTATGATTGGGGCCCAAACTATTATCACAAACACGGGGGCACTGCGAGGCTGTGTGCTTTCACATATTCTGTACACTGCCTGCTCCATTGACAACCAGACATAAGACACCAACACACAACTATATATAAGTTTGCTGACCACTCTTGCTTAATCAGGAACAATAACAAACAACAATGATTTTTACTTTGAAGAAATAAACAAATTTATATCATGGTGCGAGATTAACTTTAAAAATTTGAAAAAAAAAGAACAAAAAAGATGATGTTTTTTTCTTTTAGACGAGACGAGGCACTTGGTTTAATACCACTAAAAGTAAAAAGATGTCATACAAGTATCTCGGCCTCACCATTGATTGTAAACTTTTTTTTTTACCACGCGTATTGGAATACTGATAAAAAAAGCTGACTAACGACTGTAATTTTTAAGGAAATTAAAGTCTTTCAATGTCGACTGCAATGTGGATATTTTTTTATGTCTCCTGTATCCAAAGTTTAATATCTTTTGGAATTACATGTTTTGGAGGAAACCTTTCAAAAACCCATTCTCAAACAGTAGACAAAATAATAAAGGAAGCTTCCCAAACTATTGGCAGTGAACTAACCCTTTCAAGACGTATATGTTTTACAATTAATTAAATTAGTCTCCATCAGATTGCTACAAATTGCATACGTATATAATTTCAACCGTGTTACACGTGAATGTAAAATGTTTATTTATTTATTTTTTTTACTCTCTCACATATGTATTGATGTTGTTATATTGTATCAAATACATATGTACGACCAAGGGAAAAAAGTCCCTATGGGATAATAAATGCTTAACTTATCTTGTCTTATCTTATCATATCTTTTATTTATTCGACTCTCTTCAACTCAATCTCTTTCAGTGTATTTTCCGAAGCGAGATAGACGCCAATCCAAGGCAGCTAACTCTGCCGGAGATGCGTCGGAAGATGGCGACTTCATTGCCCTTAGGGAGAGTCTAGAGGTCGGTGCTGTCCCTTATTGGGTGTCTCAGTGTTTATTTTGATCTACGTTCACATTATTTTTTTTGTGTGAAAGCTAGTAAGGTTATTTGAAATGGAATGCCTTGCAGTTGTCTATCTCTCTCTTATCTCACGCTGGGTCCATCTCTCTTTTCTCGCTGTATCTCTATGTGCATCTCTCTCTCCTTCTATCTCTTTGTCTGTCTCTTTCTCTCCTCATCTCTCCTAAATCTACCCAGCCTCTTCCACAGTGTCCACTTGTTTTCCTTTCTCCCTTTGGTATTCTCCTTCCTCTCTACATTGTCTCACATTTCCTGTCTGTTTCTCGGACACTCTCTCTTTCTTTTCAACGCTCTCTCTCTCACTCTCTCTCTCTCTAACACATACTATCTCTTTTTCTCTCTGCCCCCTTTCTCTGTATCTTTTACTACCCCTTCCTCATCAGGTATCTCTCTGCCTAGTGCTATTTTTATCTTCACCTTCACCTCATACTGTCTTGAACTTTTTCTTATTTAATATTCTCTAGTTTACTGACTCTCACGAATTTCTCACAACACAGCTAATTTTATATACAAGTCATGTTTTTCCTTTTTATATAAAACTTCCTTCTTTTCTGGCATTGTTTTTTGTGGCTAACCCGTCTAACATGCTTTATATTAATTTTTAACCGTATATGTACTTTTTGAACTCACGAACTATAAACATGAATGTTTCATAACGGCATTGTCACAAATTCATGATATGATTATGTTAAATTG
The DNA here is from genome assembly GCA_003991915.1 of Elysia chlorotica. Classification (NCBI taxonomy): domain Eukaryota; kingdom Metazoa; phylum Mollusca; class Gastropoda; family Plakobranchidae; genus Elysia; species Elysia chlorotica. The sequence continues at coordinate 442,711 of RQTK01000217.1, read as the reverse complement.
GGACAAACGAAAAACAATTCTCACGCCCGATAAAAATAATTGTTAGTCTTTGAATGCATTTGGGAAACACAACTATCATGTTAGTTATCTGTGTATACAAAGCCGTGACGTTAATAGGTAGAAAATGCTACTGATATTAACACTATAATTAAGGTGTAAGTAATTTGATATAGCAGTGACTATGCAACAGTTCGTGAGTTCAAAAAGTACATATACGGTTAAAAATTAATATAAAGCATGTTAGACGGGTTAGCCACAAAAAAACAATGCTAGAAAAGAAGGTTTTATATAAAAAGGAAAAACATGACTTGTATATAGAATTAGTTGTGTTGTGAGAAATTAGTGAGAGTCAGTAAACTAGAGAATATTAAATAAGAAAAAGTTCAAGACAGTATGAGGTGAAGGTGAAGATAAAAATAGAACTAGGCAGAGAGATACTGGAAGAGGAAGCGATAGTAAAAAAGGGCAGACCGAAAAAGGGATAGTGTGTGTGTGTGTGTGTGTGTGTGTGAGAAAAAGAGATAGTATGTGTTAGAGAAAGAGAGAGAGAGAGCGAGTGCGTTGAAAAGAAAGAGAGAGTGTCTGAGAAACAGACAGGAAATGAGAGACAATGTAGAGAGGAAGGAGAATACCAAAGAGAGAAAGGGAATCAAGTGGACACTGTGGAAGAGGCTGGGTAGATTTAGGAGAGATGAGGAGAGAAAGAGACAGACAAAGAGATAGAAGGAGAGAGAGGCACATAGAGATACAGCGAGAAAAGAGAGATGGACGCAGCGTGAGATAAGAGAGACAGAGACAACTGCAATACCACACATTTTCAATAATCTTACTAGCAAAAAAAAAGAAAATAATAATGTGGACATAGATCAAAATAAACACTGAGACACCCAATAAGGGACATAACCGACCTCTAGACTCTCCCTAAGGGCAATGAAGTCGCCATCTTCCGAAGCATCTCCGGCAGAGTTAGCTGCCTTGGATTGGCGTCTATCTCGCTTCGGAAAATACACTGAAAGAGATTGAGTTGAAGAGAGTCAAAACAATAAAAGATAATTTTATGATAAGATGAGACAAGATAAGATAAGCATTAAATTTTTATTATCCCATAGGCGACTTATTTTTTCTTGGTCGCACATATGCATTTTATTCAATATAACAACATCAATATATATGTGAGAGAGGAAAAAAAAATTAAGATTTTTACATACACGTGTAATGTTCTCTATAAAAGGGAGGGAGAGAAATCTCTCCCTCTCTCCGGGTTTAACGTCTCCTAGGTTCCCCTGGGGGATCCTATACGGCGACAGGCGGTGTTGACAGAAGACAAAAGATCAGGAGGAAGGCAAGACATGATAGATCCTATGCTGGTTCATTCTATTACTACGAGGCTGGTCCTCTTATGTATGGGGTTCCCTAATTTTGGAGGTTCTAAAGTGGAAAGGGGGATAGGTTGAGACAGATAAGACACGGTTGACATTCTATAAGTATGGCAACGTTGTAGCAATCTGATGGAGGCTGGTTTCATTACTTGAAAAACATACACGTCTTTGAAAGGGGTTAGTTCACAGCTAATGGTTAGGGAAGCTTCTTTTCTTATTTTGTCTACTCTTTGAGAGTTTGCCGTTATGAAACATTCATGTTTATATTCCCCACCATATGAAAGTAATTAAAGTTATTAATGTACTTACAACGGGTAAAATGACCAAAAAGAGCGAGAGAAAGACAGTGAGAAAAGATCCAGGACGAGCTAGGAAGGTGGAAGCAGAGGGATCGACCTGGTTGTGAAATGCAAGGACAGAGAGATGTGGAGGGGCATGGTCGTCAATGCCAACCGGCACCTCACTCCATGATAATAATATGCAATTAAAATGAAACAAGGAAACAACCACGAGACAGAAGTTAAGAAACTCGAAGATACTAAACAAAATTACATTGAACAATAGGCAGCCTCCCTTTGCTAAAGCAGAAACAAAACACAAAATCAAAATAACAACGACAGCAACAATAACAACAACAACAACAACAGCAACAACAACAACGACATAAAATCAACCCTGAGATCGCCTATTACGGTGGACTGGGTATACCAAATAATCATAATCATAAAATAAACAACAACAACAACAACAACAACAACAACAACAACAACAACAACAACAACAACAACAACAATCTCAACAACAACAAATATACAAACAAAACAAAAAAACAATGCACCCCCTCAAAAACAAAAATCCACAAAACAAAACAAAACAAAACAAAAAACGAAGAAAATACCACCACGACCATTACCACCAAGATTTCTGAAATAAAATATACCGGCACAGGGAGGCAAAGCAGGAATAAATGGAGTACCCTACATCAATTGGACGAAAGAAATCTGGAAAAGACATTGGGAGGAAAAGCCAGCGCGTTAGACCAATATATTCCTATTGCAGAAACCTTTTTGGTTGGAGATTAAAGGTAGGGATGCTGATTTGACAACTGCTGCCCCTTAAAGGCTTTTGCATAACTCAAATTCTCTTTTAAACCTTGTCTATAGACAGATACAATACAAAAGTCTTGTATATTCCTGTATATCTTTAGACTGGTTGAACATGAATAATTTTTTTTGCGTGTATATTTTTAGAATATTAATAAGAAAGACGTGTATATTTTTATATATCTTTAGAGTAGCTCAATATGAAAGACTTCGGCATTCTTGTATGTCATTAGACTACATGTACTACAATATGAACGATTTTGATATTCTTGTGTCTTTAGACTTCTACAATATGAAACACTTGGATATTCGTGTATTCCATGAATCTAGTACAATATAAAAGACTTTGATACTCTTGTATGGCTTTAGACTACTGCAATATAAAACGCTTGGACATTAGTGTATTCCATTGATCTAGTACAATATGAAAGATGCAGATATGTCTTAAAATACCACAATAGCCTATGAAAGACTTGGATATTATTGCATGCCTTTAGACTATTACAATATGGAAGACTTGGTTATTCTTGTATGTCTTAAGGCTACAGTAATAGCCTATGAAAAACTTGGTTATTCTTGTATGCCTTTAGGCTATTACAATATGAAAGACTTGGTTATTCTTGTATGTCTTAAGGCTACTACAATAGCCTATGAAAGACTTGGATATTATTGTACGCCTTTAGACTATTACAATATGAAAGACTTGGTTATTCTTGTATGTCTTAAGACTACTACATTATAAAAGACTTGGATATTCTTCTATGCCTTTAGACTATTACACTATGAAAAACTTGGTTATTCTTGTATCTCTTAAGACTACTACAATCTAAAAGACTTGGTTATTCTTGTATGTCCTTAGCAAGCGACCGAACTACAAGCCAAGGAGTCGGAAGAGCTCGAGACCTGGGTGAAGAACGAAATCAAAGTAACATCTTTGAATCTGACTTTACCGGGTCACACGAGACACTGTCTTTTCCCTGAAGTAAGCATTGCAATAGTTGCAGTGAGACACAACCCACATCTAATTCTAGAGTACCCGGTTGAGAAAGTCCTGAAATGATAGTGGTAAAAATTAATTTTGCACTGTGTTAGCCAAAACAAAGTTTCACAAGTATGGTTTCGTTGCGTGGGCTATTGGATTAACCCTCTATGGCACTTAATGCATTATTGCACAGGATCTCAGAATGTTTTTTTTCTTTCTTGTTCAAATGAAGAACCAATGCATAGAGTAAACTAACTTTTATAGTTTATATCCATCTCTTTATCTTAATAGGAGGGTGCGCTAGCCCTGGGGTAGAGCAAGTATAGTGTCCTAAAGTAACAACTGTAACATTAAACGGGAAAAAACAACCAAACTTAACTTTATTCAGGTTGATTGGAGAATACGCTGTGGAAGAAGAAGAAGGAGTGAATAGAGAAGGAAACGTTGCCAGGACTGGTAATTTTGAACTAAGTGGCATGAATGTAGATTTATTGTCTTGTAAACTGTAACCGGCACCCGATACACCCCTTCCCACCTTTTCCCGTACAGTACAGATTCCTGTCCAACCTGGTACATGCATTAGCCTGTAATGTTACAGTCACCTCAAATTTTCATGTTGTGTGTGTGTGCTTTTTTCAGATGCACTTAATGGCCCACAAATAATTGCTCAAAGCAACCCCTTTTTGTTAACTGCACTTAATTGCTATGGTCCTTTGCCTTACACAACTTCTATGGTTGCATTTTGTTAACTGTACTTTATTGGTCCTTTAGTATCTATTGCCTTACACAACCCCTACGGTTGCTTTTTGTTAACTGCACTTTCTTGGTCCTTTAGTATTTTTTGCCTTACACAACCTCTATGGTAGCTTTTTGTTAACTGCACTTTCTTGGTCCTTTAGTATTTTTTTGCCTTACACAACCTCTATGGTTGCTTTTTGTTAACTGCACTTTACTCGTCCTAAATAATATTGTTTTACTCAATATCAAGGATTACTTGTTAAAACCTTTCTTTACTGGTCCTGAAAATATAATGCTTTACACAATCCCAACAATTAAGAGTGAAAGGAGAACAGTTTAGAGCCAAGCAGTTTTTATCTCTATTCTTTTAAAGGGACAGGAACTTTGAACATCCTTTTTTGTTGGATATCCATATAACTATGTCTTAAAAAATGAAACTACAATGTTTAGTAAATGAGATTTTTATTGCTTGATTTACATACCCCAATTTGCACAAAACTATAACGTGCTTAGCGAATTTAATTTTCTTCCCCACCCCCTCCCAAGCATCCATTCCCCATATGTCTTTTATTCATGTTTTATGGCTTGAATCGACTTGCATATTTACGATTGTTAAGCCCCAGTTTAGGTGAGTTCCATGCAGACAAGAACTTGTGTAAGCAGCTTCAAGAAGTTGTGTGTAAATATTTAATGAAGGTGACTATAATCGTTTTGCAGAATAACATATAGTTTCTTTGAGATAACTGCACTTCAGACTGTTATGCAACATTCTTTTATTCTTTTTTTCTCTATTTTAAAAAAAACTGAAGCCGCATGAATATTGATAAATTGATAATGTCATAATTATAATTTGTTGAAACTCTAAAAAAACAATTTAACTCTATTATGATTATAATTTTGAATTTATGTCTTTCTAGCCTACTCTTGCTTAATTTTTTAATTCTTTTTTTTTTCTTGAGCACAACCATTTTGAATACTCCTTGTCCCACCACACTCCATCTTGTGCCTCCCAATCTCCTGTACTCCCATGAATGTGAATCCACAGAATGCCAATGATGATCCTTAGACTTTTGGTTTTCCCTTCTTTGCTTCGAACGACATTCAAGCACGATTCTTTGTGTGCATATTGACAACACAAGATTTAAAAAGTTCATCTTATTCTAAAGTTTAAATATTTTGAATGTCTAGGATCAAACAACAATACACAGTGTTAAAGGGTCAGAAAAATTTTAAACAAAGTGCATTCTATTCATGTTTGAACAACACACAAAAAAGGATAATTTGTATTGAAAATGTTTAGGAAAAAATATCGGTTCAATTGTTTACCGACGTTAACACTTTACTATATACTTTATGAGAAAATGCAATTTTTTAAAAGTTTATTCTAAAATATTTTTCTGTATCATTTTGTAATTATGAAACCAGTAAATCAATTGTCTCATCCGTAACTAAACTGCAACTTTATTATCATGTTTGAAATGAGGAAACACCCAATAAAACACAACGCAATCAGGCATCATAGAAGCAAATCTAAGAAAAGGCGTCGTAAGTACAACGCGGTGGTAGCTTTTAAGTCGCCTTAAGCCTTTTATTTGCAGATCTTTAGACGAGTAGTAAGCGTATAACGACATTGTAATAACAATTACATGATAAAATCCTCACCAACCTGAACTAACAGACACAAAACTCAACGAGGGTATTGTAACATAAACTTTTGGGCTCCATTGAACCTTGAGCCTTCTTTAGTACAACGATGACAAGAATCCTTTACAATCATCAAACAGAGGGTAGTCGTTTGGTTTGGTTTGGTTTGGTTGGTTTAACGCCCAGCAGCAGCACTATATAGGATATATTGTGGACGGGCCCCAAGACGGACGTCTGACAATTGAGGGTAGTCGTACCTTCGACCCAAAAAGTGCAGGGATAAGAATACTATTATATACGCATAAAAACAAGACGAGTCATGCCTGGACGCTAAACCTGTGCTAGGTGAAAAACCAAAACTGCGTCACTGTGCTACCATTTTAGCGTAAGTCAATTTCGTTGCTTTGAGACAGTCAACGTTAGCTGCTTTATGCCCACTTATTTCTGTCTATATTCGACACAAGTTTCTTATAAGATAAACTGAAAACCCATAAGCCCATTTCTTATCCCAAAGTTTAGTTAGATATAATTATATCATTTTCACCTTTACAATGTATTATAATTTATTACGTACTCGTACACTTTGGCGAAGACTAGTCTCGCTTCTGTCATAGTCATAACACTGTCTTATATTTGACCAAAGTTTCTAATATGATAAAGGAAAAAAAAACATTCTCAATCTGGAAGTTTAGTTATATATATCTCATGTTCACTTTAAAAGGAAAATTCTATCACATGCGTTTTGGGGTAAGTCTGAATTATATAAAAATTGTAGCACTGTATTATATTCGACACAAACTTCTAATAAGAAAAGCAAAAATCTTAGAACCCATTTTCCATGTGAATGATTAGTTAGATATACATTGTTTTCAGCTTTACAACATTTACAACATATCACCTGCATTTTGGTATAAGTGAGACGTTTACCATAATCGTAGCACTGTGACGATTATAGTGCTGACTTTGGGGGCTAAGCAACAACATTAACAATAATAGTACTTGCATTTTGGCGTAAGTCTCACTTATGTCATGATTGTAGCAATGTGACGATATAGTGCTGACTTTGGGGGCAAAGCAACCACATTAACAGTAACAGCACTTTCAATTTGGCGTAAGCCTCACTTATGCCATGGTTCTGGCTCTGTAACGATATAGTGCTGACTTTAGGGGTAAACAACCACTATTAACAATAACAGCACTTGCATTTTGGCGTAAGCCTCACTTATGCCGTGATTTGTATCTCTGTGACGTCTGGCTGTACATGTCCACAGACCCGGCCCGCCACCGAGACGCTGACCCCCGAGCTCGCGACCCTCCTGGAACACCCTGAGGACCTGGACGCTAACCGGCCCTTCTCGCCCAGGGAGCGGCCCGTGACGGGAAAGAAGAGAGCGCGCTCTGCAGGACCCGGCAAGCGCTCCGCCTGGCAGGAGGTAGAGGGTGAGTCTGGTAGAGTGTTGGTCCCCAGAACGGAAGGTCCGCGGTTCGAATCCCATAATCGGTCAAAAGTTTATTTGTCCAATTTCGTTCCCTACTGGTTGGGTCAGTGTCAGTTTAATGAGACCTTATGGAAGTACGTACGTCCGTTCGTTGGTTTGTTCGTTCAAGAGAGAGAGAGAGAGAGAGAGTGAGAGAGAGAGAGAGAGAGAGAGAGAGAGAGAGAGAGAGAGAGAGAGAGAGAGAGAGAGAGAGAGAGAGAGAAGCTCTTATTCACTCTGGATTTGACTTCTCCGAGATTCCACTCAGGGATTCTATACGTAAAGGCCTTATTGATTTCAACCGCCCCTCCTTCCCCCCTCTCCCTCCCCCAACCATCTCCTTCATGCTGACCAGATGCGGCTGCCAGCGGTCCCACCGCGTTCCGCGAATGCCTGGGCCGGCTGACCGTCGATCCGGGGCTGATGGACAAATCCCTGAGGAACCCACGGAACAGCCAGACGGTCCTGAACCTCGCGCTCGCCTCGGGGAGCGACGAGCTGATTGCAGTGGCCTCGGGACTCGCCTCGGAGGAGCTCGTCTGCGTCGAGTTCGAGTTCGACGTGGACAAGATCAGCGGCAAGAGGACTGCGCTTCACCAGTGTGTGGACCTGGGCCGGCTGGATCTTCTCAAGGAGCTGCTGTTTAGGGTATGTCTGTTTGTGTGTGTATGTGTGTGTGTGGTGGGGGTGGGGGTGGTGGGGGTGGGCTTGGTTGGCTAGGTTTGGATGGTTAATTAGTTAGATGGTTGGTTGGTTGGGTGGTACATTCTTTGGATGATTGGTAAGTTGGTTCACTGGGTTTAGATGGTTTATAGGTTGGTTGATAGGTTGGCTGGTTAGTTGGGTAGTTGGATAGCTAAATGGTTGGATAATTGGCTGTTTGCATGGTAGGTTTGTTAAATGGATGAGTGGCTGACTTGATAAGGTAGGTTCGGTATTGGATTGTCACGTAGTTGGTTGGTTGGATAATGTAGGTTGTTTGGTTGTTGAATGATTAGTTGGATAGTTGGTTGGATGCTTAGTTGCTTCGAACCTTGATTAAATAGCCGACTGCTTGGATGCTTAGAGATTGAAGTGCTGGGTGTTTGGAGAGTTGGTTGGTTGTTGGATGGTTGCTTGGATAGTTGGTTTGTTGCATGATTAATAGGATGAGGATGGTTCGTTGTTGGGTGGTTGGATCGTTGATTGTTGATTGTTTTAATGGATGGTTGGTTGTTCGGATAGTTAACTGGTTGGATGGCATGTTGTTGGATGAACGGATTAAGTTGGTTTGTTGTTGGATGGTCAGAAAGTTGGTTGGTTGGTTTTTGTATGCTTGATTGAATAGTTGGTTGGTTGGGTGGTTTACTGGTTGGTTGGTTGGTTGGGTGGTTGGTTGCTTGTTGAATGGGTGGTTGACTGGGTGGTTGGAAGTATAACTGTTGGATGTATATGTTTAGTTCTTTGTTAGATGGCTAGATGGTTGTTTGGTTGTTAGAGGATTAGATGGTTATTTTATTGGTTGATTGGTTGGATGGTTGGATCGTTGGTTGATTATTTGGATGCTCCGTTGGATGTTGGATGGCTAGTTGGTTGGATAGTTTATTTGTTGGTCGGTTGGGTTGGTTGGTTGATATTTGATTGGATGGTTGGTTGGTTAGTTATTGGACAGTTAGTTGTTTTTTATGGTTGCGTGCTCAGATCATTGGTCATTTCGTTGGTTTGTTGGTTGGTAGGTTAGTTGTTGACAGGTTGGTTGGTTGGTTGTTTGGACTTTGGTTGGCTGCTTGGATTATTGGTTGTTTAGTTGGCTGCATGGTTGGTTGGAAATGGTTGATTTGTTGTTATATGCTGGGATGATTGGATGGTTGGTTGTTGTGTGGTTTACTGGATGGATACTTGGTTGGTTGATATTTGGTGTTATTTGGATTGTTGTTGCATTTTAGTTGGTCATTTCATGAATTATTAGTTGGTTGTTTGAATTGTAGACGTTTAGATGATCGATTGCTCGGTAGCTTGGTCAGATGTATTGCTTTTTGGTTAGTTGCGTGGTTGGTCGATTGTTGGTTAGTCAGATGTTAGGCTGGTTGGCTGGTTGCCTGGTTGGTTGGATGGTTGGTTGATTGGTTGATTGGTTGGCTGGTTGTTTGGTTTCTAAATGTCCAATGTAAAGAAATCGGCTGTAACGCGGACAGTTTAGCTATAATTAATTAAAGATCAGAAAAGGGCAGTGATATAGCAACAATGTATCGCGGTGTGACATTTAATGGAAAGAATCTTTTAAAAGGAAATAGCACGGCTGTCTTATAGGCCCTCAACGCCATTTCTACCATACCTATGACTGCCTATCAGAGTTGTTTAAAATCTATACGGACCTCTGTATGTGGTTTCACTTGATAGTTTTTATGATATTAGATTATTAAAATAGTAAGCGGTTTCACTGCAAGGATTTGGGTTCGTTATGAAAATACTCAACATGAACTTTGATCAACGGCCTGAGTTTTTCTATAGGAATCGAATGAGCACGCGCCACGTTAGCTCTCCATATTCTATCCAGTGTGAGTTCTTTTTGTGAAACTTCTCACTATAGGAACTTAGCACGTTTGTCTTTTAGGTCCTCAACACCATTCTTATCAGATTTGTTTAAAATCTATAGCGACCACTAAATTTGGTTTCACTTGATAGTCCTTATAAAATTAAATGGATCTGAAAATTGTAGCTATATTTAAGCACACGCGTATTTGTGATATTTTCAGAGAGTGTTAAATAGTAAGCTGTTTCACGGCGAAGATTTGGCTTTGTTATGAAAAAATTCAATATGAACGTTGATCAACCGCCTTAGTTTTCATAAAGAAATAGAATAAGCACGCGTCACTTTAGCTCTCCGCATTCAAAGCACTGTGGGTTCTTCTTCTGAAACTTGTCATTAAATCAATAGACTGGTATTTATAATAAGATGGAGACGCCCAGAATTCGGTCTCTATAAACGTATAGTTCGTAAATGCTTCACTTCATTTGACACGCTTCTCACCACCATCCTGCTACTATCCTGTATCACTATCAGGTGCCCAACCCAAAAGCCCGACAAAAGCTGCTCCTGAAAGAAACGCCAGTGGAGATCCTGGGTCAGCGTCCACGGACCTTCCCGTGCCTGCACCTGGCCGCGTACCACGGGCACCTGGAGATAGTCAAGTTCCTCGTTGAGGAGGCTGGCATCGCCGTCAACAGCCTGAACGCCAAGAAAGACTCGGCGCTGCTGTGGGCGGCTCGCTGGGGCCACCTGGCCGTGGTGCGGGAACTGCTAGCCAGGGGGGCGCGGCCTGGCATAGAGAACGACAAGGGATCCACGGCGCTCTACTGGGCCGTCAGGTGGGGCTCGGGGGGAAGCTGTTTGTTGTATAGACCATTGTACATAATGCATTGACGCTAAAACTAGTAAGCAACAGTATTGTACACAATACACTGACGCTAAAACTAGTAAGCAACAACATTGTACACAATGCACTGACGCTAAAACTAGTAAGCAACACCATTGTACACAATACACTGACGCTCCAAGTACTAAGCCACCTGCAATAAAGAATTATTATGTAAACCTTTGGCGTTATCTGCAAATTGTTTTGTAAAAATGAAGTTGCACAATATTTGAGACTTGTTCACTAAAGTGATTTAATAGTATAATACCTCTTGAGAGTAATCTTGTAGATGATTCTTTCTAATTATTTATAAGATGGAAGCTCTGTTGCTTCACAAAAGTTGACTACAAATACAGGCAATTTTGACGGATCCAGTCTTAAAGTAGCCAAGGATCATAGCTCTAGCAAGAGTATTTCAACTACTTTCCTTCTTTCCTCCTTATATCAATAACATCAAATAGACTGTAATCGATAAATTCAATCGAATCAAAACCTTTACCCAGATACGGCCACACGGAAACCGTGGAACTGCTGGCAGGAGAGGGCAAGGCGGATGTTAACCAGACCCGGAAGTTGGGTCTGGTGGCGCCAATCGTTCTGGCGTCTGCGCTCGGCCTGGAAGAAATCATCAAGATCCTGCTGCAATATGGCGGGGACGCCAACAAAATTATCCGAGGCGGAGAGCGGCCGATCCACCATGCGGCGAAATATGGCTTTTCAGAGATTATCAAAGTAAGACCAAGAGGGAGAGTTTTTGAGAAACACTTGAAAAAAGATCGTAAATCAGGGCTGGTCACAGATAATTAAAGTAAGACCAAGAGGGAGAGTTTTTGAGAAACACTTGAAAAAAGATCGTAAATCAGGGCTGGTCACAGATAGTCAAAGTAAGACCAAGAGGGAGAGTTTTTGAGAAACACTTGAAGATCGTAAATCAGGGCTGGTCACAGATAATCAAAGTAAGACCAAGAGGGAGAGTTTTTGAGAAACACTTGAAAAAAGATCGTAAATCAGGGCTGGTCACAGATAATTAAAGTAATATCTTGACGTAGGGTTTCTCACAGAGATCTAAAATAAGATTGTAAAGAAATGTTTTCGAGAGATATTGTTAAAGGAATAAAGTAACGGAGGGTTTCTAGGGGGACATCTAAAATAAGATTCTAAAGAAGTGTTTAAGAGAGGTATTGTTAGAGGAATAAAGTAACGCAGATAGATAATCCAGGCTTTGTAATACACCCGACGATAATGAATCACATAAACAAGTCTATTAGTCAAGGGGTTTTCATTGGCTTCCCAAGTCTAGGATAGAGATATTAATGAATGACTGTCTATATTCACTTACCTGTCGTCTTCGATGTGATATAGACCACATAATGGCACGGCCTCTAAGGCCTCTAAATAAAGTAAGGTCGAATTGTGGAGTTCCTGAGAAATGATTAAAATAAGATCGTAACGGTGGGCTTCTGAGAGAAAATTAAAGTAAGATCATTAGCGAGGATTTCTCATAGATAATTAACGTAAGTTCATTAGGAAAAATTTCTCATAGATAATTAAAGTGAGATCGTGACGGGGGGGGGGGGCTCCTTGGAAACAAGTCAAGTAAAGATTATCATATGAGATAGTTTTTGTGAGATAATAAAGTAAAATTGTGACGAAGGGTTTATCAAAGATAACAAAATTAAGATAGTAAAGGGGGGTTAATCAGAGATATTCAAAGTAAAATAGTAAAGGGGAGTTAATCAGAGATAATTAAAGTAAGATTGTGAAGTAAGATTGTAAAGAAGGGTTGATCAGAGATAATCAAAGTAAGATAGTAAAGAAGGGTTAATCATAGACAATCAAAGTAAAATTGTATAGAAGGGTTAATCATAGACAATCAAAGTAAAATTGTATAGAAGGGTTAATCATAGACAATCAAAGTAAAATTGTATAGAAGGGTTAATCATAGACAATCAAAGTAAAATTGTATAGAAGGGTTAATCATAGACAATCAAAGTAAAATTGTATAGAAGGGTTAATCATAGATAATCAAAGTAAAATTGTATAGAAGGGTTAATCATAGACAATCAAAGTAAGATTGTAGAGAAGGGTTAATCATAGACAAGAAGGGTTAATCAGAGATAATCAAAGTAAGATAGTAAAGAAGGGTTGATCATAGATTATCAAAGTAAGATTGTAAAGAAGGGTTAATCAGAGATAATCAAAGTAAGATTGTAAAGAAGGGTTAATCAGAGATAATCAAAGTAAGATTGTAAAGAAGGGTTAATTAGAGATAATCAAAGTAAGATTGTAAAGAAGGGTTAATTAGAGATAATCAAAGTAAGATTGTAAAGAAGGGTTAATCATACGTAATCAAAGTAAGATTGTAAAGGGGAGTTCATCAGAGATAATTAAAGTAAGATTGTAACGAAGGGTTAATCAGAGATAATCAAAGTAAAATTGTAAATAAGTGTTAATCATACGTAATCAAAGTAAGATTGTAACGAAGCGTTTCCGAGAGAAAATTAAAGTAAGGGAGAGTTTTTGAGAGATAACAAACATCCAATTATAGTATAAACTTAACGAAGGGTTTCTGAGACATAACGAAAGAAAGATAATAAGAATGACTATTTGACATATTAATAACAATAAATTTTGATACAGTAAGGTCTTTCCCTAGCTTTGGAATGGATAATAACCTTATCTTCTCACCCTTAACAATATGTGATATGTCAAGGAGTAAGGGGGACAAGTGAAAATATTAATATAGGCATTAAAACTAATTTCCCCCCTTTAGTTACATTACACAACATCTATGGAATAACTGTTATTAAAACTGTATAATTATGTGTCAATGCAAACGAGGATGACGCACCGCTATGGTTCTAGACAACACTTCGATCTTCCGCTCCGTCTTCATTGCTATAAAATTCACTACCAGTTTCATTAGTATCATCATCACCAATAACATCATCATCATCATCATCATCATCATCATCATCATCGTCATCATCATTATCATCATCATCATCATCATCACCGTCATAACAATCATCATGATGATAATTATGTTCAGACGCTGAAATCACCTTTATTGTGTAAATTTTCCTAGTAATATTGACGTCGATGATACTCATGAAGAGCAAAAGGAGAAGCCTCAATGTCAGCGATGAAAAATACAAATAGCACAGAGACCATAACGACTTAACGATGATCCTTTCCACTGCCCTCAGCAAATCTTTTTATGATACTTTCGTCTTGTCCAGCATCTGGTATCCCATCACGCTGTGGTGGATGCGGCGGACGAGAGGGGGGACACGGCTCTACTTCTCGCAGCCAAGCACGGCCGGGCTAATGCGCTGCACACGCTGGTAAGGGGCGTCTATGTCCAGTCTATGTTCCCTCTAGAGTTTATAGTGTTGTAGAGTATTTAGTCTATTAGACTCCTATAGCAAACACGACGTGTAGCTCATTTGTATCGGGTAGAGACCCAGTGACGTCGTCCGCCTGGGGTTCCCTGAACTAGTTTCTCAATGGTGCTGTGTGGGAACCATAGTTATAATGTTCGGATAGGAATCCCATTGGCCGCTTGGGCTCGAACCACAGACCTTTTGCGTCGAAAACCGATGTTCTACCCCAGAGCCACCGCGCCCCCTGGGAATCTGGGGACGTGGAAATGCATTTTTGTGTAATGTCCCGATTGAAACGGCGGTTGCAGAAATATACCTGATCCACACTCAAAATATCCTTGTTGCGCAACAGAGAGCTCGGTCAACCTTTTAAGCATGGACTGGTAGTCACCTGTGCTCAAATTAGCTGGGGTAAAGTCAAGGTAAAGTGTTGTTGCTTAGCGCCCGACCTCAGCACCATTATAAGCTCTATTGTGGACGGGCCCGAAGACTAACGTCTGACAAGTTTTTACGTGCTGCACAGAACACAGAGACAGTTCGGGGGGTACCAAAACCCTATCTCGGCCGCTCACAGTAAACCTATACCGACTCAACCAGTGGGGGACAGTGGACAGTATCACCAGAGCAGGGCTCGAAGTACGAACCTCGTGCGTCGGAAGCCGATGTTCTACATCAGTGTTAACGCCTACCCCCTTTCAAGTTAGCTATGGGCATCCGGACATGATCCTACATTTTGCTGGGTAAAAATGCGCCTAAAGTCAAAACGCGGCTTGTTGTGTCCCAAAAGAAAATATTTTTCCTATCCATAAGTTGAGACGGTTTATTATTTAGGATTGAGCACAACTAAAGCTCAGTATGCAAAGCAGACTTGAGAGAGAGCCTTTGAGACGAGGATTTGTACGTCCGTCTCGTGGAGGTTCGTGATGACGGATGATGCGCGGGTAGTTGTATCGTTGTCCTAGGCGGTGCTACAATACGTCAGAACTGATCTTTCCATGCAGTTTTCACAGACCAGTCAATAAATTATATGTACAATAGTTTAAAAAAGAACATCCAGTGGTCCACTAGTACAAGATGACGTTTTTTAAAAACAAAATAAATACATTCATAATCTTGATTTTGACATTTGTCTTTTCTTCTTTTGCCTGCTCTCTCTCTCTCTCTCTCTCTCTCTCTCTCTCTCTCTCTCTCTCTCTCTCTCTCTCTCTCTCTCTCTCTCTCTCTCTCTCTCTCTCTCTCTCTCTCTCTCTTTATGATTTTTACCCTTTTTCTGTCTGTCCATATGTTTGTCTCTCTCTCTCTCTCTACCTGTTCTTACTTTTCTCGCTCTATATCTATCTCTCCCCCTGCCTGATGACTCAAACCCGTGCGCTGTTGGCAGCTGGAGCTCGGCGCTAACGTGAACCACAAGAACCAGATGGGGGAGGACGTGTGGAGCTTCGCCGTGGCCAGCCAGAATGACCTCATTCTCAAGCTGCTGGTCCTGCACCACAGCTCGGAAGGCCTGGACGATGACGAGGACGGTACGCCTTGTAGTAGTAGTAGTAGTAGTAGTAGTAGTAGTAGTAGTAGTAGTAGTAGTAGTAGTAGTAGTAGTAGTAGTAGTAGTAGTAGTAGTAGTAGTAGTAGTAGTAGTAGTAGTAGTAGTAGTAGTAGTAGTAGTAGTAGTAGTAGTAGTAGTAGTAGTAGTAGTAGTAGTATGGTAATTCTTAGTAGTAATAATACTAGCAGCAGCAGCATCGAAAGTATTTTCACCATCATGATCCTAAATGCCTTTTCCTACTCCCACCCTGGGATAGTGGACCCAGGCAACTCGAGCGGCGTGCATTCAGTGCTACATCTGGCGGCTGCGGCTGGGAACGTCGATAGAATAAAGTTGCTGCTTAAAATGAAGGTAAAACAAGCTGATTTTATGTGTCTGTGAGTGGGAAACGGGGAAACGGGGGGGGGGGGGCATTTGGACAGAGCGCGGGGTTTCGAATTAAGAAACGTAGGTTCAAAACCAAATCAACTGTAGGTCCACTTTGTTCCTCTCTGGTTCAGTTGATGTCGATGGGATGAGACAAAAACCTGAAGTTTTTGCTTTCTCTTTATATGGTAGCACCTAAAAATTAAAAAAAAATATTGACGATATAGCGTAGTTGCTAAAGATGTCCATAAAAAAATTTAAAATACAACACAAAAGGCTGAAAATAATGAGATGAGAAGTTGGATTCTTAACTTGCTCCTGCCATTGGAGTGCGGGATCTATTTGCGTCCCATTTTTACATATTCTGCCTCTCTCCCTCTCTCTCTCTCTCCCTCTCTCTCTCCCCCTTCCTCTCTCCTGATTGCCCCAGTAATCCGATCCCCCGACAACCGTCATTAATCCTGATAATCCCCGCTACGCCCCATCTATCAAACGTAAACCAGGCGGCCCTTCACGTCACACGCACGCTCTCTATCCCTGCGCCACTCAGCTACTCACATACTCAGCAACTCACCCACTCACCCACTCTCCCACTCACCCACTCACCCACTCTCACTTGACTAGCGATCACGCACGCGCCAGGTTTTGTCTGTTTGTGAGCTGGCTTTTGTTTTAGTTTTCTGGGTTTGGTTTTAGTTAGTGAGTGAGTCTCAATGTGTGTGTGAGAGAGAGAGAGCGAGAAGATAGAAAGAGAAATTAGGATGAAATAAAGGTTTTGTCTGTTTGTAGTTGTAGTTGTTGTTGTCGTTGATGTTGTTGTTGTTATTGTTGTAGTTGTTGTTGTTGTTGTTGTTGAAAGGCACATGTCATTTGCCGGAGGTCCGAATTTACTAAACAGCTTACAAGGTAAAGCTTATATCTTGTATTGTTAGGCAAGATCTATTGTACTGCTCCCCACCTTGATCGGGTCAAGCTTGGCAATGGTTTTTTTTTTTAGGTTGACTAGTCTGCCGAGGGTTTGATTGTTGAGTCCAAGGTTTGAGCCAGATTTCCATGCTTTGTTTGACAACTAGCTGCCGTCTATATAAACTTCCGGGTAAATCTAGGGGGACAGAGAAATATTGAAAAGAATTATATAAAAAGGCAAACATTAGATATTTAAAAATGTATGGTACCCTTATATAAGCTTTCAAATCTAATATTAATTTTAGGTTACACAATTTTACGACAGTTCACCATTCAATAATATCGTCTGACCAGAGATGAAAAAACTAGTCTCGTTTTGCTTTTAGTGTTAAAGAAAACATTTTCGTTATGTCCTGAGTGGTTTTAGGACTAAGTTACTGTATTGTCAACTGAATGATTTGATTGAGATACCGAAATCATGATATCACTGGCATTTCCTTTTTCCTCGACTCGTTTCAATGGCTGGTTGCCTCACAATAAACTATGTGTCACGTGATCGAAACCAGAAAAATGTTCTACCTTCTCGCATACATCATTAACATGTCTATGTATTTATTCTGTAACATAAATTATGCGTTTATTACACTTGTGTCAAGTCATAGTGGCAATGATGTAGATAAAATATATAATATTGCTCTAAAAAAATCTGTAATGAGCTTAAGCAAACAAATCAACTCTCCTTGAACACCCCCAATAAACTGCTTTATTGTCCATTTAACTCTGGAAGAAACAAACAAAACGAATATACCATCAAAGTTTGGCTTTGTTTTTCTTTGCATTTCAGGTTGACCCCAAAGCCGTGGACGACCACGGGAATAATATTCTGCATATAGCAGCCATAAGAAATCAAGCCAAGGTTATTGAAGAAATGCACACTCTTGTAAGTATAATTATGTACCTCAACTCTTTCTCTTTCTCTCTCTCTCTCTCTCTCTCTCTCTCTCTCTCTCTCTCTCTCTCTCTCTCTCTTCTTCTCTCTCTCTCTCTCTCTCTCTCTCTCTTCTCTCTCTCTCTCTCTCTCTCTCTCTCTCTCTCTTCTCTGTCTCTCTCTGTCTCTCTCTCTCTCTCTCTCTCTCTCTCTCTCTCTCTCTCCCCCTCCTGACCTCTATAATCTAGGAAAAAATTAATCATTCTAAATGCTATTAGGGTTCTAACAGCTTCACAAAAAATGAATGGTAGGTTAAAAACACAAGTGAGAAGCAAGACGACGCGCGGATTCGGTTCCTAAGTAGATGATTTAAGTAGTAGGTTTTGTTTCTTGTCGTTAAATCGCTGTTTGGTTGATGTTCGAATTGCGCTTTCTTGATATATTCACACATAAATAAATCAATAAAGCGATTGCCAATTTTTAAAGAATTAGGTAACTAGGTCTTGGTGAACTAATATATGAATTGTTTATGAAATCTTTACTTTAACGATGAGATACTTCTAAACTAGCTTCAATTTTCATCGGTTCTCAGAAATAGCCATAAATTATACTTATCAATGATAAAACAGCGATGAAACAAATTAATAGTTAAAAATACAAAATTTACCTTTAATGGTGACAACACTTAAAAAAATTATTATAAATTACCTAATTTATGTTTGTATACTTGTACATTGTCTACGTTTCTGTTATAACACTGCTGGATCCCATCAGGTGGGCATTGACCAGGTAAACAAGGACGGGGACACGCCCCTTCACCTGGCCTGCGAGAGGGGCCAGAACGAGGCCATCATGGAACTGATCAAACTCAAGGCCACGGCCAACATACGCAACGAGTTAGGTGAGAGGGGGAGACAGACACAGATAGAGAAAAATGGATGGATAGATAGATGAATAGAACGATAGATATACGGAAGATGAATGTATAGATAGACAGATAGATAGATAGACATATAGATATATAGAAAGAAACATAGATACACAGACACATAGATAGAGAGATGAATTGAGTTGAGTTAGTTTAACGTCCAACGTTAGCACTATATAGACCGTACCTTGGACGGGCTCCGAGACTGACGTCTGATAATTTTATGTGCTACTACACACAAGACAGGGCGGGGATTTCGTAACTTCTGGCTCACCCAGTCGCGTTATACTGACACAGACCCAACCAATACGTGGGGTTCGAAACGCGGTTATCCTGATCTGGAGTCGAAAGCTTTACCACTTGAGTTAGTTCGCCCCCACCCCACCCCCGCGAGAGTGAGAGAGTGAGAGAGAGAGAAAGCGAAGGAAAGAGAGAGAGGCAGAAATAAGCCAGAGAGAGAGAGAGAGAGAGAGAGAGAGAGGAGACAGAAAGAAGCAAACAGAGAGACTACTGTAACTATGCAGAGCTCAATGTTGAATAATAGATCATTGGTATAAAGTCAATACTGTAAACCAAAGAACATTTCATCGTGTACAGGTGAGACCTCTCTTCACGTGTCAGCCTACTCTAAACTCATCCAGCCGTTCACGGTGAGCCGCCTGATGGACTATATCATCAAAACTCACCCCTGGGAGAGCCTCAACACTCAAGACAAGTGAGTACAAACTTATCTGAGCATAGAGGCATCTGATTGGGGAGGACACAGAGACTGAGAATAAAAAAAAAACAGAGAGAGAGGCAGACAGAGAGACGGAGAGAGAGAGAGAGAGAGAGAGAGAGAGGGGGGAGCGAGAAAGAAGGAAAAAGAAACAGAGAGAGAGAGAGATGGAGATAGAGAGTTAGGGAGAGAGAGAGAGAGGGGGGGGGAGCAAGAAAGAAGAAGAGAGAGAAAGAGAGAGCAATAAAAAGAGAAAGAGGCTAAAGAGTGAACCACAGGCAGACAGTGATATAGAAACAGACACAGACATACTGAAACAATCATAGTGAAACATACAGAGTGACACAGACATACACACCGATATAGACATACATACAGACAGCCAGCCAGACAGTCAGACAGACAGATAGGCAGACAGACAGACAGACAGTGAACTAAAGAACCTTGCATCGTGTACAGGTGAGACCTCTCTTCACGTGTCAGCCTACTCTAAACTCATCCAGCCGTTCACGGTGAGCCGCCTGATGGACTATATCATCAAAACTCACCCCTGGGAGAGCCTCAACACTCAAGACAAGTGAGTACAAACTTATCTGAGCATAGAGGCATCTGATTGGGGAGGACACAGAGACTGAAAATAAAAAAAATGAAAAGAGAGAGAGAGGCAGACAGAGAGACGGAGAGAGAGATAGAGAGAGAAAGAGAGAGGGGGGAGCGAGAAAGAAGGAAAAAGAAACAGAGAGAGAGAGAGATGGAGATAGAGAGTTAGGGAGAGAGAGAGAGAGGGGGGGGGAGCAAGAAAGAAGAAGAGAGAGAAAGAGAGAGCAATAAAAAGAGAAAGAGGCTAAAGAGTGAACCACAGGCAGACAGTGATATAGAAACAGACACAGACATACTGAAACAATCATAGTGAAACATACAGAGTGACACAGACATACACACCGATATAGACATACATACAGACAGCCAGCCAGACAGTCAGACAGACAGATAGGCAGACAGACAGACAGACAGACAGACAGACAGACAGATAGACACAAAGACAGATAGACAGGGGATAAAAACAGAGAAAGCAGTAAATGATTGACTTACTTACTTAAGCCTCTTGGTTCCTTGAGGAACATAGGGCCTCAACAAAGCTCCGCCAACGGACTCGATTTTGGCAGGTCCTTCTTAGCTCTGCCCTTTTATTACTGGAGCACAGATCCGGGGAACCGGAAGTTCTGGAGATGATGCTGGACATCTTTGACACCATGAAGCGCGACTGCGACATTAACCACCAGAACCGACTGGAGCAGACGATCCTGCACCTGGCTGCCGAGTAAGGCAATTACTTCCACATATGGGTTGAGTTGATTTGGTTGCTTAACATCCAAAGTCAACACTGTAATAGGCTATTATAATTGGACGGACCCAAGGACTACTATACGCATTTTACTTCAAAAGTGATAAATAGTCCCGATTCCTACGCATGAGTCAGAGCTAAAAATAGCGCACTAGGTCAGAACGTGATGGCCTTTCGCTAGCGAAGTCAGGAATCCGACTGCGCATGTCCTTGAGTATAGTAGTCCTGCCGAGTAAGGCGTTCACTTCCAGAGATGGG
Organism: Elysia chlorotica; assembly: GCA_003991915.1. NCBI lineage: Eukaryota > Metazoa > Mollusca > Gastropoda > Plakobranchidae > Elysia > Elysia chlorotica. The sequence continues at coordinate 421,614 of RQTK01000217.1, read as the reverse complement.
TTGAGCTGATTTGGTTGCTTAACGTCCAACGTCAACGCTGTAATAGGCTATAGTATTGGACCGACCCTAAAACGGACATATTTTGACAATTTATTTGTGTGCTGCGACACACAAGACAGTGCGGCGAGACCTGGGTTTCCGCGTTAACCGTTTACAATATACTGACACTGATCCAACATGTAGGGGACAAAATTGGACAAACAAAATTTTGACTGATCGTGGATCTGAACTGCGGATCTCCCGTTAGGGAGTTCAACGTTCAAACACTTGAGGCAGTTCGCCCTCCCACTATCAGATATGGAGCGACACTTTTGGTGCGGTTAGCTGTTAGGTGGTGTTAACAACTGACAGACCCAACAGATGATACAATTTGAAAAAAAAAAAACCCAGAGAAGGACAAGTGAACATGTTAAAACCCCAGAAAAAAAAAACAACAAAAACAAATTGATAAATTTTGATCACCTCATTCTAAAAAATAAAATGTTATTCTCGTGCATATGATTTCTAATTGACAGGGTTGTTTCAATGTACCAAAATACTACTGCTGGATTCTCTCTCTCTTTCCCCCTCTCTCTCTCTTTCTTTCTTTCTCTCTCTCTCTCTCTCTCTCTCTCTCTCTCTTTCTCTCTCGTTTTCTTTCTTCGTCTGTCTGTTTCTCTTTGTCTCTCTGTCTCTTTCTCTGTCTGTCTGCCTGTCTGTCCTTTTCCCTCTTTTATGCCTTCTCTTAAATTTTCCCTTTTCAATCTTTTCCTCCACTCCCCCCTTCCACTTTAACTCTTTGTCTTTTTCTTCCCTAGTTTATTCTCCCTCTTCTTTACCCCCCATTCCTCCTCTCTTCGTGCATCTTCCTCTCTGACACCCCATGTGTCTATGCTGTTTCCCCAGGGCCGGTTTCTTGGAGAGCGTGAAGCGGCTGATTCTGTTTGGGGCGGACATTTCACTGGCGGACAGGCAGGGCTACACGGTGCTACACCTGCTCACCTCCCTCACAGTCACGTTCCCTGCGCGGTGCGGCCGCTACGTGGAGATCATGGAGGCAATACTGGACAGCGCGCCCCAGGTAAGTCTCTTCTCATTGGATACAATAAATTCGGACAAATAATTATTCAAAATTCAGGAGAAAAAACAATCCGATTCCTGACTGTTGCGTTCCCGACTGGTTGGGTCGGTGTCAGTATAATGTGACCGGCTGAGACAGGAGTCATGGTGTCCCCGCCCTGTCTTGTGTGTGGCAGTACATAAAATTGCCAGATGTCCGTTTTGGGGCCCGTCCACAATATAGCCTATATAGTGCTGCTGTTGGACTTTAAACAAAACCCAACCAACCAATCGCCATTACCGGACTCTTAAGACTTAAGAGTTTAAAATCATGCGAGCAATGAAAGCAATGATCGGGGAAGGTGGCGTTGAGGCTATGTGCGTGAGGGGCGGGGAGAAGGGGATAAGGGGTATCGACGATCGAGGTAGTATAGCCGGCCGGTTGAGAAAGGTAGTTCGTGATTCAAGTCCCCGATCAAGACCATTTTGATTCCAACGGGTTTGATTTTTGTCAGTATAATGAGACCACCCGAGTCCTGGGTATCCTGCTCTGGTCTCCCGTCCATTGGTAGGATCCTCTCGGGGAGTCAAGGAATCTTGGTAGAGCCGATTTAACATTTTTTTATACAATAACCATGTCTTTGAAATGTCAGAATAGTGGTTGTAGTAAACAAAGATACTAGTACACGCTAGGTTGAGTATTATGGTCTAGTTATTTGTCAAACACTTTCAATATCATAATCGACAAGTCCTATGCTGTTCTTTTCCAAAGGCAACATATTTATATAACTATGTGTGATTTTATTAAAGTCGTTTATTTCAACTCAGACAAAGAACGTGAATAGGTTACCCTTGTAGAAAATATCAAATCCAAATTGTGTTTTCATACTAAGTGGTTGAGCCATCAACAAACTTAGTACCTTGTTGAAGTGACTTGCGTATGTATCGTACTCGATTCAAAAGGAAAACCGACAGCCCATTGGATAGTTCTCTTAACTGAGTAACAGGTGGCCTGGGTTTCAAATCTCAGCTGCTGCTCTCATTTGCATGTTATATTCTTTGAGAAAACTAAATACTATAAAAGCGAATATAGGTTATTTTTTCATGGCCATTGTATGAATGACTTTCTTATAATCTCCGCAGTGGTTCTGCCATAAAAAGGGCCTTGATTGGCAGGAGAGCAACGGGGAGAATCAAAACACTATCAGGAGGGACGCCATTCTACACCTGACCTCTCACCTACAGACCAAAGATGGCGTCACCGTCCTTGACCTTGCCTGCAAGGTCGGCGCTTGCGACGTCATACAGCTCCTCGTCACCATGGACGAAGTCATGGCTTTCAAGGTCGCGAGAAATTTCCTGATTCTAACTTTGTTTAATTAGTTATTCTAAAGGGAGCTTCAGCGATGCTAAAAATAGAAGAAAAGATTTTGTATCATTAAAGTTTGAAAATCTATGAATGAATTATGTCAATATATTTTGAGTTTCAATGAATCGTTCCCCAAAGCCTCGCAAGAACGGAACAATAATTAACAAGTTATACTTAAATAAAAAAAACGCACAGTTCCTTTTTCTTGATAACAAGAGCTCATCAAATTTTAACTGCTTGTTAGCTGTTGAAATAAGAGCCATTTTCAAACATCGTTCATAAAAGAGTAATTTAATGTAACTAACGTAAGTACGTAACGTATTTAGAGGAATGAGCTGTAAATTCGATGGTCACCATTTTTCAACAAGGCTGTTCTTATCTTTTCCATGAATACTCTAATCTCACACACTATGCACTCTTAAGAAAGCAAGCTTAAAATTGCTATGGAAAAAAAAAAACAATATCGTAAACTCTTCCAAAACTAAAACAAAAATAATTCCCCAGAAAAAAATTATGGAGGCCTTCATTAAAGATATACCCAAAGAAACAGATTTTGGGTGAAAGTAGTCTCCCAATAAATATTTGTTTATCTTTTGGCTCGCTTAGAAACCAATGACGAAAGTATTACAATTTAAAATGGTAAACATGTAGACCGACTAACTAAATCTATCTTTCTAAATTTCGCCAAAGCTTTGCAATTTGAAGCACCAATAAAGAACGAATCTTCCATCCTTGGTCCCATCAGGTCGGGAAGCACGTGCGGTACGATGTGACCAACATGATCCCCCGCACCAACGGAAACCTCAAAGGTTGGATTACCTCAGGGGGCACGATAGTCCCGAGACCTTCGTGCCTGGAGTGGCTGCTCTCTAAGGGGGAGAGGGCGGCGCCGGTGTTAGATCTACAGGTAGGTTTGTTTGTTCTTGTTTGTTTTAACCCAGGACCGCCAACACAGACTAGTTCTACCCTTAATACTGTGATAATCACCACTAGTCACCTTCTCTGTAGATACCGTCCTGGTCTCTTGCTAATTTATTTAAAATTGTACTTGAGTCTTTCCCGATCTCTACACCAATGCTACACAAAATAACAGGATAAGTCACCGAAATAAATGAAGTAAATACATTTTTGCATGACAAGGGTAATAGTGGTCTTGTTATTTTAAAATATTTTAAAATAGATGTATCACGACAAGCATAGAGTATTTTTTGGGTTTGGCTTACAAGAGTTTTTTATTTTTTTTGTCGGCCTACAAGCCTACTAGACGAAGAATGTAAACTATCCTAACTGAGCCTTATATTTTAATGATACAACTCATTTTGGTTCTATATGAAAAATGTTTTGTTGACCATGTTTAGTATAGTTGGAAGCCTCGCTTTCCACCTATGTGCTTCTTACAAGCCCCACTAACGTTGCTCCCCATCCCTGCAGCCTTTCAGTGAGATAGAGAAAGCGTACGGTTCCCTGGCTGCCTGGAGCTACGGCCTGATCCTGATGCTTCACATCATCTACATGACTGTCTTCACGTAAGGCACTGATTCATCATGACAATTTACTCATAAGCCTGGTTGTTTACATTTTGTAAAACCTAAAATTACAGACCACTTTAAAAGATAAAAATCTCGTTTAGATCAAATGGAGGGGGGCGCGGTGGTCTTGGGGTAGAACATCGGCTTCCGACGCAAAAGGTCTGGATTCGAATCCTAGCGATTGTGCTCCCTACTGGTTGGGTCGGTGTCAGTATAATGTGACCGGCTGAGACAGAAGTCATGGCATCCCCGCCCTGTTTCGTGTGTGGCAGCACTTAAAATTGTCAGACGTTAGTCTTGGGGCCCGTCCACTATATAGCCTATATAGTGCTGATGTTGGACGTTAAAACCAACTCAACTAAACTCCGATCAAATGGCATAATATTTCTTGAGTTATGCCCCTATTTGTACTTTTTGGGGACATTATTATGTCTCTGACATGAAAGCAGCAAGTAAGTAGATTGGGAAAGAAAAAAAATTCTTAAATTGGTTACAAAAGAAATAAATAATGTGCTATTGTTCCACGATTAACATAATCAATGAAACGTGTGACACTTCTGTGAGTATTATTGTTATTTTTCTTCTCCTTCTACTCTCTCTTTTCCTCCGTCTCGTTCTCCTCCTGTTGCTGCCCCTCCTCCTCCTGCTCCGCTTCTTGCTGATTATCATCATCATCATCATCATTATCATCATTAAATTACCGCCATCTTTACCACCAAAATGCTAATTTTCAACTAATTTTACCTTTTTGTCATTAATTAACCAAATCTACAGACAAATACATTTTAAAAATAAACCTCTATTATCGTTTTCATCAAGGCGACGGGTGATTGGCCAAAATGTGTGTGTCTGTGCGTGTTTAAATATGCTTGGGTGTGTCAATCTAATGTTGGTATAGTTTAACAATAACGAACGTCTAAAGCTGGGATTAAAAGTTAACCACGATGAAGTAGCTAAAGAGAACAATTTGGGAAGGTCGAATTTAGCATGGAAAACAAAACAGCCAGCGACAAAAGAACTTTACGAACAATCGTTACAGTGTGTCTTTTAAGCAGCAACGTCAAAGCAGTTTAATCTTTGCCCTAGATTCCTAGCGGAACTTTTCTTCTTCGATTCAGTTCAAAATAGATCACGACTTTGTTAAAGACTCTAAGTCTAGTGTTAGTGTTTGCCCACAGAGTGTAAACTGTAATTATTATTTTATTTATGATGTGCGCGAGATGTGTGTACCTGGTTATATGTACACCTCTGTAACCAAGCATAATTTATTTTGTGCACAAACACATTCGTGTTGTGAGAGAGTGTGAAATAATGAGACATTTCAAGAAGAGGTTTTTGCAGATGTTGGTCGGCATTATTAAGGTGACAGCGTTTTTTATATGATAGTAAAACCACGGATTTTCCCGATTGATTTTCCTACCGCCCCAATTTCTTTGAACAACTAGAGAAAGCAGGCGTCATGCCAGCTCTTCGTAACAGTAGCACTGTGAGCAACGCTCTCACTAAATGTAAACTAGCTGTCCTTACCCTCTAGCACCAACTGTCGCCGTATAGGATCCTCCAGGGGAACCTAGATGACGTTAAACCCAGAGAGAGAGAGGTAGAGATTTCTCTCCCTAGCTCTATAGAGAACCTCTTGCCCATGTCCGAGTAAACCCAGAGAGAGAAAGAGAACATTAATCCCTCCCTAGCTCTATAGAGAACCTCTTGCACCGTGTCCGAGTAAACCAGATAGCCAGGAGACCATGTCCCTCCTCAGGTGGTCCGGTATCACTCTGCTGGGAAACTCCAGGAACAACCCAGGCGAGGACGGGGACGACGGGCCGAGCTATGTGACCTTCATCTTCTGCCAGATCGAGCCGGTCATCATAGTCATCTACAACATCTACTCGCTGGTGAAGCTCTGCTGCATGGGCGAGATGTTTATCACGTAAGTTGCTGCATAGCGACAGAAAGCCCCAAAACAAGACCCAGGAAATTGGTCGGTCACATTATACAGGCACCCAACCAATCAGTGAGGAAAGAAAACGCACCTTTTCCCCTTGGACTTTCCCGCCTCCTAGACAGACTTTATTTATTTTATTACTGGAACAATGCCATAGGATACAAGTAGACTCTAAGGAGAGTCGAAAAAGATGGTCGAAAAATAAAACGCAACTAAAATAATCATACTTCATAAACGAAAAAATTCCATGTTAAATATATTTACCATGTCATAGACGCACTATTGGCGACTGACACTGCCCTATGCAAAAGCAAGTATGGATTACCAGTAAAGTTTTAGTAGCTATAAAATTCGATTATCTTTAACGATAAAATAAAATCCATTACGAAATAAGACTAATGAATTGAAATAGTGTAATGACTATTTGACAAAGTCTCCCTGTGCATGCTTAATAATTGTATTTACCATATTTTATCATAGAAGTAATCTTGCACATTGCCCTATGCAAAAGTAAGTATGGATCACCAGTAAAGTCTTATTAGTTATGAAAGTCGATTATCTTTAACGATAGAAAGAATCCATTACGAAATAAGACTAATGACTTGAAATAGTGTAACAACTATTTGACAAAGTCTCCCCGTCTACCTGGCAGATCTAAGCTGGCTGGAGGCGGCTTCCTGTCCATGCTGGACTCCTACCTGTACGTGGCCCGAGGCCTGCTCTTCGCGGTGCTCGTCATCGCCTGGACAGTGGCCTACGCTGAGGACTATAAGTACAAGGATTATTTCCTGGCAGTGGCTTTATGTTTAGGTTAGTTTTCTAGCAGTTCCTGTATGTTTAGTATTTTTAGAAAGTATAACCTGATAGTCGTTGTATGTTTATTACCATTTCCGTGCAGCAGCTATACGTTTAGGTAAGTAAGGATTATTTAGTTAGAGTAGCTTTACGTTTAGGTAATTAAGGATTATTTCGTTAGAGTAGCTTTACGTTTAGGTAATTTCGTGAGAGTAGCTTTATGTTTAGGTAATTAAGGATTATTTCGTTAGAGTAGCTTTATGTTTAGAGAATTACTTATTATTTATTGAAACTAGCTGTACTTTTAGTATTGTTAAGATTAATCCCGACAGCAGTTCTATGTTTATTATAGTTAGGATTCTTTTCTAGCAGCAGCTCTATGTTTATTTTAGTTAGAATTATTTCCTTTTAAAAGTTTAGGCAACTTTGGTTTACATTACTGATAATATCTTGATGTTTAAGTACATGCTCTATTGCTTAACTTTCACAACTAGCCCACAGAGATTTAATGATCAATTTTTAAAGGACTAAAAAGAAGATACAACTTGGTTGAGGGCAGACTGATTTTTACTTAAGAATTGAAAAAAGTCCTGCTGGTAAAGAAATCATGCAATGGAAAAATGTTTCTTGCAATATGTCATCCTTCATTTATCTCTTTACTTTTTGTGCCCTTGTTCTGACCAGGTTGGCTTTACTCCATCATATACCTGCGCGGCTTCAAGTTCATGAACTACTTCTGGCGCCTCATCAAGATCATGGTGATGCGGGACGTGGTCAAGTTTCTGTTTGTTTTCCTCTTTGTCCTGCTTGGATTTGGATTCGCTTTCCACGTCTTCTTTCAAGGTGAGAGGAGATCCTTCAGCCTGTGGGCTGTGATTGTTCTCTCTCTTCTTTGACGATGTTATGTGTGTTTTAGCCTTAAATGCGGGAGGTTTTATACTTTGAAAATATTAAAATATATTTTATTCGTTTTTACGTTGCATAATAAGTTGAATATTTGGGTTTCATACAGTACAAAATTTACCCATTTTGTTATAGAGAATGTTCTTGTATGGTGGCAAACAGGAATGGTGATTCCAAAAAAATAGAGATAGTAGGATAGTAGAAAAAAGAGTCACCGAGTAGCATTTTCAAATGATTAAACTACTTCCTTTTAATAAACAGTGCTGTTTATGTCACTAAAACAATTGGATACAAGGATGTGTTTGATCTTCTAAATTTACAAAATTGGAATTTTGGACAAAGCTATATGCGATATACCTTCATTTAATTAAAAAATGAGGTTTAAACCACTAATGCTTTGCTTCAAATAAGGTGTTTTTTGTCTACGTTTTTGTTTGTTTGCCCTATCAGTCTTTGCTCAAAAGGTCACTTTTCAGGATGCCTTTTGTTAGGCGTGACCGAAAAAAACACATCTCTGAGACGCATGGAGACATTATTGGGGGGGGGGGGGGGAGTCAGATTAGCATAAGTGGTAAAGAGTTGAAATCTCCCACTCGGGAGAGTTAAAATTCCATGATCGGTCAAAGATGTATGAGTCGGATTGCGACTTCTACTGGTTGGGTAAGTGTCAGTATAATGTGACTGGATGAGACACTAACAATGGTATTCTCACATTGTCTCTGAGTGTCAGCGCAAAAACTTGTCAGATATTAGAGTTGGGGCGCGTACACAATATAACCTTTATGATGCTGAAGTTGGCTACTAAGTAACAAACAATGAAAAACCTCCAACTCGAAGCTGCACAGGGCGATGTCAAATCATATACTGTTGCCAACAATTTATCGCTTCTTGTAATTAAATCATTACTAGGAAAGAAAATAAAAGCAAATATTGAATATGATAAATACATAAAACACATTTTCAATGCATGCGGTTTAAGACAGGTTTAAAAAAGATTTTTTTAGATAAAAAGATAAAATATATCCTAGCTATAATGGCGCACTTATAATGTGTTAAAACACAAGTTAAAACAGGATCCAGTGAGCCTATAAAGACATGATATGATCATTATTAATTAATGATGCCTCCCTGCCGTAAAGGGGGCGAACTGACTCAAGTGGTAGAGAGTTGGTCTCACAATTGGGAGGTTCGCAGTTCTAAACCCACGATTAGTCAAAATATTTTTGTCAGTTTTCACCTCTCACAGGTTAGGTTGGTGTCAGTATAATGTGACCGACTGACATAAGAGTTCAGGTTTCCCCGCCCTATCTCGTTTGTGACAGTACATAAAATTATCAGACTTCAGTCTTGGGGCCTGTCCGCAACATAGGCTATATAGTGCTGGCGTTGGACGTTAAGCAACCAACTCAACTCAATCCCTTGTCATGTCCACCCAGCATCTACCTCCGTGGTGAAGCTGTACCCGACCCCGGCGGACACGCTCTTCCTGATGTTTAACATGCTGATAGGCCAGGACTATGTCTTCGAGACGGGGGACGTGGAGGCAGGGATGTCGGCCGCTGACAGGTCGACCCTCTTCCTCAAGGTGAGTTCTGCACACGGATGTTAAACACACGCCGAGTCACCGAAATAAAATAAAACAACAACCTCTAACACACACCATGTCACCAAAATAAATTAAACAACC
>RQTK01000217.1:388007-408421 GCA_003991915.1 Elysia chlorotica | reverse complement strand
TATGTTGTTGTTGTTGTTGTTGTTGTTGTTGTTGTTGTTGTTGTTGTTGTTGTTGTTGTTGTTGTTATTATTATTATTATTATTATTATTACAACGTGTTATTGTTATTTATATTATGCAAAATACTACAAAACGTGTATGGCTAAACTATTAATGCAATGCTCAGGAAGTAACAAGTAGGGTAACATTTCCTACTGAATTTGTCATTAAAAATAATATTTCTGCGTGTAATTGGCCGAGGTATCCAAATGTTGAAGACATTGACTGGCTTTTTGAACATTATTGATTTATTGATACATCATTCATAACTCAAGATTTTATTTTATATTGACACTGTTTTACATATACCCGAACGCTCCAATACATCGTTACATACTGTAGTTTTTAACAAACGCATCAATAGTTTCCGTCAAAGAGTTAGTGCGGTCTTATCCAGTGATAACAAATTTTGTTAATACTCATGTGCCTTATAATAATGTTTAGAGTAAAGATGGTTTTCTCAGGGCGGAACATTAGAAGATATTCATTTAGGGATATTTACATAAAACATAATTAATTCAACAACAACAACAACAACAACAACAACAACAACAACAACAACAACAACAACAACAGTAACAACACATGCGTTTTAAGCAAGAACACGAAAACAATAGAAATTTAGATCTGTATCTATACTACGTCTATACTATTGACAGCAAATTAAAACAGACAATACAGTTATTTAACGTGACTAAAAGTGTTTAAATCATAGAAAAATAAAAATGTTTTTATGACCTGTAGTATTATGATGCATTGTCAACATCCTTTGTTATAATGTGATAAACAAACGCTGTTTTTTGTATTGAAAAAAATGGTTGTCTATAGACGCGTTTTGAAAAAACAAAACACAAAGATGGTTTTCTCAGGGGGGGGCACATTAGAAGAGATTTGTCTAAGGATTTTGACATAAAACATATTAATTCAACGACAACAACAACAACAATAGCAACAACAAAAACATGAAGAATAAAAATGTTATTATGACCTGTGGGATTATGGTCCATTGTCAACATCCTTGGTTATAATGTGATAAACAAAAGTTTTTTTTAATTGAATAAATGATTTGTCTATAAACGCGTTTTAAAAAACAAAGCAGAAATAAAAGGAACAAAAATAAAAAAACGACAGCATCAACAATGATAACAACAAAAACAACAACAACAACAACAACAACAACAACAACAACAACAACAACAACAACAACAAACAACGATAATAAAGAAAAAAACAATACCAATGGGAACATGAGCTGAACTAATCTAAGAATGTGTTTTTTTTGGGATCTTGATATGATTTTCGCTTTATCTTTAAGGTATCATTCTAACTGATCATATTAAGATTGAACAGTATTGCCTGCTTTTTGTACATGTAAGCCTTACTCATAATGGTTTTACCCAACACTGCGATGGTGCAATCTCCAAACACAAATCTGTGATATTATTTTTGAGACAGGCGCCTATGTACGTCTACAACTTCGAATCACAAACGTTTTGTATTCTCCTTTGGTTTTTCCTTACTTTTTATGTTATTCCCTAACCTTTGATGATAAATCACTTGAGATGTGTTTAGCATCTGTATTTATTGTACTTTTGCTTCGCCTTCTTTAATCTGATATAGGCTATAACTGCTGAACAGGTGACATGACTTCACACATACTTAGTGTGGATGAACATTACTACTGATTGTAAATCACTTTTTTGTTTGTTAATATTTTATCTTAAAGACTGACTTGATGATATCTTTAAATTTAATGGGCTCCACCACTAACACATTTATCTCTTTATCTGTCCAAATTAACCAACTTCAGAATCGAAAACATTTCAATTTTGTGGTTTTAAATGTAAACGTTATTTTTTACCATTTGTGTCTGTTTTATAGACTGTTACTAACCTTGGATAACGAATTGAAGCTTTTACCTTTTCTCTTAGATTTAAAAACATTCTTTCACGCGATACATTCCATCTATTTGAGTTCTAAAGTTGTGGCCTAAAATCAAGATATCTTTGAGATATTCAACGTATGTTTTTATAAGCTGCTGAATAAATGTCTATATAATTATGAACCCATGTCTTTTTCTCACTTTATTCCATTGCGTACCTTTGTCAGTGGATGTGAAAGGCTAAAGAGTGTTTTAAAGAGTTGGAAAAAGGGAGAAGGAGAGAAAAGGAGGGGGAAAAAAGGAAGTTAGAGAAAGTGAAAGATTGAACTAAAAGGAAGTAATGAGAGCAAGAGTGAGCCAGCGAGAGAAAGAGAAAGGGAGAGAGGGAGAGGAAGAGGAAGAGAGACACACACGCGTGCACAGACGGGTTACTTTTTAAAAACATAATTTTATTCACAAATTTAACCAGTCGCTAATTTGACTTTGTTGTGAGTTGCGCGTACATTAGCTTTTCTATTGTTCATAACGTGTTTCTATCTTATCTGAATGCGTTGTGTTGAGTTGGTCATTGTGGACAGGTCTCTAGACTGACGTCTGACACTTTTAGGTCTACCACACACGAGACAAGGCGCGGATACCATGACACCTATCTCAGCCGGTCACATTATACTGACACCCACCCAACCAGTAACAGGGGACGAAATCGGACAAATAAATCTGCCGATCGCGAGATTTTATATAAACATCTTGCCGTCGTGAAAGCTGTTATTTTTGCTGTTGTTTGGATTCATAGACATAGATAGATTGACAAGAATTGATTTAGATCTAGACATTAAATATTACAGTTGTATTTCCAACCCTTGGACAGGGTGTTTATTCCTAAACTTAAAGTATTACGTTTCTACAAATGTCTTCTGTTATTTCTTATTTGTCACCTACGCATTATTGGCAATGCAATTTAGAAAATAAAGGCAAAACATATAAAAAGATATTCCAAGAATGGTCTCGTAATATAATCTTTTCATAAAGCTTTCTGATACCTGTTTAAAACTAACTACAGTATCCAACTGTCAAATTGTAACGAAAAACACGACCAAATGGTCTCTGAGGAAAAATAATCGCTGCTTAGATACATTATTAGAACTATTAACAATTATTATGTTAGTGTCATCAAAAGGTTTTGGATAGGTTACACAGCCACTAAATGTATTTTATTATGACTGACAATTGAAATTTAAAGTCTCTTTAAATCACTGTAATAATTTTATTTAGCAAAACAGCACCCATGTCAATATCACTTTAGCCAACAACTCCTTGTGAAAAGACCCCCTTGCCGTAGAACACTTGAAGAATGTTCTCGTAGATTGCGACAATCTCTGGCCGGGAGAACTGAGAGACCGTCGCCTTCGTATTGATGGCCATCATGGACTGCTGTGTGTTGGTGAAAGGTGTCCACTTTGGCTGTGAGCTGTCAGCAGTGGGATCGCCTGTCTTAGCAAAGCTTGACCACATGCTGATTACGCGATCAGTCATGGCAAGATCTTCAGCGGTCTGAGTTAGACCGTCATACCATGAAAATTCCACCCCATCCAGTCCAAAGACGTACTTCAACTCATCCCCATGTATGGCCCCGACCCAGTCCGGCGTTGTGCTAAAACTGTCTCGGTAGTCAAACCTGTACAAGTAATGGTTTTTACCGGGGGACTTGGCAGCATACAGTTTCAGCTCTGCTAGAATGGAGCCTGCAAAGGATATATCAGAGGAAGCCTCAGAAGCCTTCTGTACTATAAACTCAGGCGCATTATTGTTGCCAATATATGTATCTAGGATCATGTTGACTAGGGCGTCCTTTCCTGGGAAAGCATAACCGTTGAATAAAGAATTAACAAGCTCGATAAATGTTTCTTTGCTATCTACAGCACGCGTGCCGTTTCGTATCTTGATTTCGCCGTTTTCATGTGAGTTGAAGCCCCTGAGAGTGTCCACTTGGTTAAATTCGCCCCGAGTTAACATTTCCAAGGGTGCGTCCGGCAAAACGCCAAAGGTGTCCTCGACTCGAGGTAAAAGCCACATAGCAAAGATGTTATCAATGACGCTGGAAACGTAACTGGCTGAATCTATAAGAGCTGATGCATCGATTCCTTTGAGGCAACGCACGAATGAATCCGACAGTCCAAACTCATGGTCACACCCATTCGCTTTGCCAACCATCCGGGCTCCGTAGACCGGGGACAGTCTCTGGGTCGGATGCACATGACCCCAGGGCGCCAGAGACACGCCCGACTCCATGATGGCGCGCTGGAAGAGACCTTTAGCCAAGGGGGAGAGAACCAACAGAGACACACTTGTAGACCCGGCACTTTCTCCAAACACTGTCACAGAGTTGGGGTCGCCTCCGAAGCTGGCTATATTGTCCCGCACCCACTTCAGAGCCTGGATCTGGTCCAAGAGCCCATAGTTCCCTGGCATGGCGGAATCTTCCGTGCTGAGAAAGCCGAACACGCCGAGACGGTAGTTGACGGTGACCACCACAACGCCACCTTGTCTGGCCAGGCGTGTACCGTTGTAGGTGGAGCCTGAGCCCAGGAAGTATCCCCCTCCATGGATCCAGACCATGACAGGCAGGAGGCCCGCAGAGCTTTCCCTGGACGGGGTGTACACGTTTAGGTACAGGCAGTCCTCGGAATTGGGAAGTGTGTTTGGAAACGCGTCCATGTAGGGTTGCCAACATTGAGGGCTAATTTCAAATGCGTTCTTCACTCCTGCCCAGGGTTTAGGGTTCATGGGAGCTTGAAATCTGAGATCACCTACAAAAAGGTATGACATAAAATTATCAGTGATATTGTTCAACCAAACAGGGTGCTTCAAGAAGAAAGGGAAATAATTATGCTTAAAAACGAAGTCGGTACATCAAGAAAAAGAATTCCTGTTTGCCCTGACGATAAAGACACCCCAATTGTTTTTTGTTGTTGAGCCAATCTGTACTATTTGTACTGCTTTGCATAATGTATTTATATTTTCTTTCGATTTCTACACTTTGTTGGCGCTGATGACATTATATATTAGAATGTTTTATTAAGAAGTTTAAGCTATGTCAGATCAATCTTAGAATGTAATCTTAGTCTCCAGTCCATTTGCAACAAGAAATCATTGGAAAATCTAGAAAAAGTACAGAATCAAGCGCTGAGGTTTATATATGGGGCACTGAAAATAACACCAACCGCCGCCTGTAAAATTCATACCAATGTGGAACCACTGAAACTACGGAGAGACGCAGCTGTCGTGGAATCCGTTGAACGTTACAGGCGCCAAGAACACAATCAAAACCAAGCACATGTGACACGATGGAATCCAACATCAAGACTCCAAAGGAATTCCATCCTGGATGCAGCTGATAAGCTCAGAGATAAACATCATTTCCCAGAAAATAGAGAGCATATCTCCCTTTTTGATCATCACCTTCCGCCACACACAAGACAAGTAACACCTGAGATAAAGAGACAACTGATAGAGAAAATCAACAAAAAAGATTCTGACTTGGTAAATCTCATGAGTATTGCACAAAGAAATTTCGATCAATATCCACAAAACTCAATTCTAGTATACACAGATGATTCAGCCTTTAAAGGTACATTAAATGCAGGTTATGGTTCAAGCATACAATTACCAGATGGCACCCGTGAAGACCTATCAAATGCCTGTGGGGAAATTTGTTCAAATTTCGAGACAGAATGTTTAGCAATAGAAGCCTCACTCCACTACCTATCAAACCTATTTTCGGTCAAGCCTGAAAGATTAACTAATGTCGTTGTTTTCTCTGATGCTAAATCTGTCCTGCAAGCTGTGGAAAACTGGCAAACAGAAAACTCGTCCATCAAAAGCCTTTTAAAAACTATTCCAAACTTTCTCACTGCTCATGCTTTCAAACCTACACTTCCATGGATACCAGGACATATAAACATTCCAGGGAATGAAAGAGCAGACAGACTAGCCAAACAAGGAACAAGATTCCCCAAAAAACTCAACCAACCTCCATGACAACAACCAAACAGATTATAAGAAACAACAAGAAAGAAGAATGGCTGTGGGAAAGACTGGAAGATCTGTCTCTAAACACATGCCCACACCCAACCTGAAAGAGCATTAACCTTCTGAAACGTCAAGAACAGGCGACAATATATCGACTGAGAACCCAGCATATTCCACTAAACTACTACATCAATCGTTTACAACCACACAAAAAAAAAACTTTCTGCTCCCTCTGCCCCCAAACATACGAAACAGTCGAACATATCTTATTCAACTGTCCAAAACTACATGATCTCCGCACAAAACTTCTTCCACCTAATCCTACTTTGGAAAACACTTTATACTGCGGAAAAGACCACAGTAATTTAATACAACCATTACTACTCAGCTACATTTTGCGAACGTCGAGCTATGTCCTATGCTTTCCAAACTTAAGTTTTCGAACTCAACACACTTAGCTTCTAGTCAAATAACATTCACGGCTTACATAATAACATCTTTATTTATGCTTGTATTGTTTTTATATTGTAAAACGAATTCTGCCCATTTAAAACACAGATATATATTTTTTTTTACAAAACTATAAAAATGCCTGAACTAGTTGTTTTTTTTTAAAAAGGCTTATAGATTTTGAAAAGCAGATTTAAATTTACAGCATCAGCACCTTATCAAATTCTAGATTAATGAGAGATTTAAAAGTTTAACAGTACCAATCGGAGGTCTGGCGAAAGGCACTCCCAGATAGCGGAAGACGGTTGGCTGAGAAGAGTTGTCGACCCTGCCCCTGATGGTCCCGGCTGTGGTGTTGGTCAGAACCGTCGCGAGGACGGGACCCGGGCTTGTGGCCCCTGTAGGATTCGAACCTCCGGCCATACCACCAAGGTCTCCAGCTGAGGACAGCAGAGATGTGTAGATGGCTTGCAGGAGCCACGAGGCCGCCATGATTCTAGAATATAGAGACTCCTTTTTATCTTGTATGTGAAAACTTAATAGTTACACTGAATTTGCTTCTTTAACTTTTAACTGAGAAAGCGAATGTTCCAAATCTTAACGCATCTGATATAGGAGCACGTTGCAAGCTTTGCTGAAGGCAGTTCTTACGTTTGTTCAAGCACTTCACGATAACTACGACTATTTAATTCGCAGTGCTCTAAACCAACGCTAACATTTAGGAAACATCATACCCCGAAACTTTATATACCGCACGAAAATGTGCCTGCTTTTAGCAAACGTTCCAGGTTCGTTTGACGTGGTTATCTAATATTCTCATTCCTCCGTGTAGCCGCTTAGCCTTGTCCTGTATCGCAACGGGTTTGTGTAACTTACTTTAGATACGATGTGCCTAAATCCCACATATCTGACTGTTACGGTAAAATTGAGTTTATTTATGTGCATAGAGCTAACGCATTCCCCCTGAACCAGATGTCTTTCGTGTCAACTAGCGCCTTTCTATGTAAATAAAGGAAATTGAGTTTAATGTGCACTGCCATAACATTGTTACAGGTCATATTTCATCTTGATACCGTTTTGACCCTGTAAATAACCTCTAAGCCTATTTATTTCAGCATTAACTGGTTTCCTTCCATTGAGGCAAACTGATTTATGTCTTACTTAACCGCACATAAAGTTGGTTCGTTGATGTTTGGTTTTATCAACAAGCCTAAATATACTCGTAGTATGACTGACGCACAAAAAGTGTGCAATATTGGTACCCATACAATCAGAGGGCTGTCAGTGGGTGTAGGTGTGATAAACTTACTTGGCGGGGGTCTAAGTTTGTACAACTTTCTTACCGCTCTAGTTTTTGCAGCTGTATAATATCCAATCATCACATTTACAACACTGACAGGATATTGCTTTTATTCTGCCATTACTCTGCAAAAAAATACTTGAACAAGATTTCAGTAAAACTGCTTTCTCCTACCTTCGCTTTGAACTGGTCAAATGATAAAAAAAAATGAGGTATATGACCAGTAAGACATTGCTGTAATTTGGATGATCAGTTTATAATCTCAGCTACAAAATATGTATTTAGTCGCTGTCTATGTATTGGCGTTTGTTTGATTCCTATTGTTAAATTCCCAAGTCCACGGTGCAATCTTTAAACTTTAAATCCCCAATTCTAATGGTCGTTATTGAATGCAGTTTTTAATTATTTAAATGAAGGAAAAATACCATGGGAAGCGATACTAGGATTTCAATTTTAATCAATTGTTTTTGTACTACCTTGTGCAGGCAATAGTAAAATCATAAGTAGTGAAATTTTACTATTGCCAACACAATACTATCGATATGAGAAACATTTCACATGCAGTACAAGTTTGCAAAATAAAGATAAAAGCACAGAACAGCAGAGACATTAGTATTTGAATAATAGAGGATATTAAAATGCGCAGAAAATGTTATTAAAATTAGTATATTTTTCTCCTGAAATTATTTTTGAAACAAGCCAGTATGTGTTTAGATCTACAAGGCTTTTTCATAAATGGTTTTATAATTATTATTACAGGGCGGACAATATTTTTTTTTTCTAAAGTCGTGCACCGTACTGCAAATGTAAGGTAAGGTAACGTTATGTAGTATAAACTAAACTCATCTAGTTTAAATTGTTTGACATTTTCATTTAACGTAGACAGATTCATTTTACATATAAATCACCAATAAATGGATGCTTTATAACATATGAAAAACGTACATAGATTAGATTGGCACAAACGCACACCCACACATTCACACAACTGAACATTCTTTCTATCATATCATATTAAAAAGGTAAAGTATACTGTAATAATCATTATTCATCTAACCAATTATTAATAATTTACACAGTGTATCCCGACTGTGATAGTCTTTGTGAAGTTTCTGTGACCAACGCTGATTGGATCTCTATGTTCTTGCTTGTGATTTTCCTTGTCGTTAACTAAAACAGTCGACATAAACCACCCTCTTCATTTTGAATATCAAACACCACAAAGAAGTAACAGATTAATATAAAAAAGGGACAAATCAGACAGTTTGTACCAGCATCCACCAGATTGCTGCAAAGTTTATAAACTTAGAGGGATGCGAACTGACTCAAGTGGTCGGGTCCCATGGTCGGCAGATTTGTTTTGGCCAGAAGAACATACCATGGAAAGAAAACTATATGGTTGAACTTCAAAAGACTGTGGACTATATACTAGATTCGGACTTTCTGTGTAGTCATTTTCAAGTGAACAAAGAAGAAGAAGAAGTCCCCTGTATCCCCGCCCTGTATTATGTGTGGCGGCACATAAGATTGTCAGACGTCAGTCTTAGTACAACAATATAGCCTATATAGTGCTAACACTAAGTGTTGGACCAACTCAACTCAACGCCATACTTAAAGGATTTGGGTTTGTATGCAGTGGTATGTTTATTGTTGTATATGGGTGAAGCGGTATGTGTTTCTAAATACGAATGATGTGTGCCTCGAAATGTATACTTTCAACAATTTTACATGCGAATGGAAAATGCTTATTTTATTTTATTATCATAATTTTTATTTTTTATCTCAAACATGTACAACTGATGTTGTGATATTGTATCAAATGTATTATTGTAAGACCATGGGATACTAAAGGCGTATCGTATCTTATCTTATCTTTCTGACGGTATAATTAAACAAAGGGTGGCTGTGGTCTTATATTATATATTCGGCCTTTACAATAGGGCTTTCCTTATAATTATAGCGAACCTGTAGATGGCAATTCCTTTATGACGACTTTATAAGCCCTACATGTTTATATATGACTATACGAACTGCCCCTACTAATTACGCTGTAACCTCAGCAGTTCTTTCCAAAATAAATTAATTTGCTTTGAATGAGTGAACTCTAAAATGCATGAAACATCTTTAGATACGGTACATAAAATGTGCTTGTTTTCTTGAGAAAGATTAGTCTTCTAATCTTGTTACATAATGTGTTCACATGACCATTCAAATTCAATTTTCAACCAATGGCAGACCGAGATATCTATAGCTGTCAACATTAGTTTCTTTTTTTTTCTTCTTAACATTCAGCACACGATAATTGTATTTATACTAGTAAACGCTTGTCTGAATTTGCCATGCTACTCAATTTTAGAGACTTGAATAAGCCATAACAGAATAGAATCATCAGCACAATCATTAATATAGATGGTGTAGAATGTTGCTGATAGAACATAATTATCTCTGTGGGATTCATGTATTTAGTGTAATAAAAATTTGAATTGGTTCAGTTGAGCCTTACATACGGTATGTTCATAAATCTCGGACCCAAAGAATAATACCTGTGTTGATTGTAGCGTCCGGGGGGTGGAGTTGGCTTAACGTCCAACACCAGCACTATATAGCTATTTTGTAGACGGGCCCCAAGACTGACGTATGACAATTTTATGTGCTGCCACAGACGAAACAGGACGGGGATACCATGACTCCTGTCTCAGCCAGTCACATTAAACTGAGTAGCATCAGGGAGTACTTTAACAATAACTTTAGGCTAGATTGTGTAGAAAGACGAAAAAAAGGGCGGCAAATGAAAGAGACTTGAATTCTTTACAACAAGCAATCAGTTCGTATGGGAACATTAATTTGCTTGCAGACCGAAGGAATACAGAGATATTAATTTACGCACAAAGATGGACAAGGGGGTAAAGAGAAAATGAGGAAGAGGGAGGCAGAGACAGGCAGAGAAACAGAGAGAGAGAGAGAAAGAGAGAGAGAGAGAGAGAGAGAGAGAGAGAGAGAGAAAGAGAGAGAGGGACAGATACAGCAATACAGACAAAGGCAGAGAGACGGAGGACAGACACAAACACAGGACATGAGAAACTGAGATAGATAGATAGGCAGATGAATAGATAGATAGATAGATAGATAGATAGATAGATAGATAGATAGATAGATAGATAGATAGATAGATAGATAGATAGATAGATAGATAGATAGATAGATAGATAGATAGATAGATAGATAGATAGACTTACAGCCATACTAGTGTAGTAGCTGGTTGCTATAAAACATCGTCAAGTCTCTGAACAGTTTTATCAATTTTAATACAAACAGAAAACATGGCGTACGATGTCTCTTCAACTTTATTTTCATAAATTAAAACATACAGAGGTACCTGCTTCCCATGCTCGCATTTCTTGTTTTAGCCTGGATGATGTTGTCTGCTCTTTTGAACGAATCATGTACAATATCTTGGTGAAGACAACCTTAGTGTTTATAATGCCAACATAGAAAGCGAAACTCATCTAGTTCTATCTAGATATCCAAATACTCACGAACTCTCCATTTGTGTGAAATTACATAAAACCTACAATGGACACCATTTTTCACCGTCACACATTGAGCCATTCCTTTTATTTTCTTTACTGTTTATCAGAAACATCGATAAATTATAGACAAACTTCACTTATGATTCTAAGGAATATTTAATCCCAAAGACGTGCATGTCTCAGTTAATTAGAAGAAAATATTATTTCACTAAAAAATTCTGTAATTCTATTTCACGAAACTACTATTAAATAATGAAGGCATAGTCTTTACGATAACTATATCTTCTTGAATAAAACAATGTATAAAAAATCAATCATCGACAGAATCTACCCGACAATGTCGTTATAAGATGGACCTAAGCTTTGAAATATATTGATAATTCTTTCAGTGATACCGACGACGTCTTGTCTAGAGAATTCAGTGACACTAGAAGTTGTGTTGATGGTCATCATCCATTGGCGTGCAGTGGTGAAAGGCGTCCAGGTTAGCGGAGATTTGCTGGCTGTGGGGTCACCTGTCCGGGCGAAGTTTGACCAGAGGTTCATCATGCGGTCAGTCATGGCTTTGTCCTCCGGCGTCTCGGTCACCTTATCCAAGCCAAGAGACGGAAAGTCCAGCTGGTCCAAGCCAAACACATGCTTTAGCTCGTCTCCATGGATGGCGCCGATCCAAGAAGGCATTGTGCTAAAGCTGTCTCGGTAATCATACCTGTACAAGTAGTGCCTTGTACCTAGCGACTTGGTTGTTACAAGTTTCAGTTCTGCCAAAGTTGGACCAGCAAACCACAAGTCTGAGAAAGCCTCAGAAGCCTTTTGTTTAATGAATTCGGGATCATTGTTGTTGCCAAGATAAATATCTTTGAACATTTGTAGCAAGTCGTCGACACCTGGGAAAGCATAGGGCTGGAGGTAGTTTCTCATTAGTTCCATAAATAACTCGCTGCTGTTAACACTGAGAGTATTGTTGCGAATTCTCGCCTCTCCATTCTCATGAGAATTAAATCCCCTGATTGTGTCAACTTGGTTGTATTCTACTTGGGACAAAATTTGAAGTGGGTTTTTCGGTAAAACACCAAAATCGTTTTCCACTCTAGGTTGGAGCCACAAGTAGTCATCAAGTATTTCCGAGACATGCGATGCGGATTCAATAAGAGCCGAAGCATTAATTTTCCTCAAGCATCTGATAAACGAATCGGACAGTCCAAACTCATGGTCACATCCATTCTCTTTGCCAACCATGCGGGCTCCGTAAACAGGCGACAGCCTCTGCGTCGGTTGAGAGAAGCTCCAGGGCGCCAGAGCCACGCCCGACTCCATGATGGCGCGCTGGAAGAGACCTTTGGCCAATGGCGAGAGTATTAGCAACGACACGCTGCTGGCCCCAGCGCTTTGTCCAAACACTGTCACAGAGTTGGGGTCGCCTCCGAAGCTGGCTATATTGTCCCGCACCCACTTCAGAGCGTGGATCTGGTCCAAGAGCCCATAGTTCCCTGGCATGGCGGAATCTTCCGTGCTGAGAAAGCCGAACACGCCGAGACGGTAGTTGACGGTGACCACCACAACGCCACCTTGTCTGGCCAGGCGTGTACCGTTGTAGGTGGAGCCTGAGCCCAGGAAGTATCCCCCTCCATGGATCCAGACCATGACAGGCAGGAGGCCCGCAGAGCTTTCCCTGGACGGGGTGTACACGTTCAGGTACAGGCAGTCCTCAGACATGGTCAGGTTATTTGCTAGGGCTGCAAATTGTGGCTGCCAGCACTGGGCGCTTACACTGAAGGCATCTCTGACGCCAGGCCATAGTTCAGGAGGCACCGGAGGCTCGAACCGAAGGTCGCCTGTTAAGATATTATAAATAGAATATATTCTATAAACCCTCACTAGAAAGCTACAGGAAAACAAATAGAAAGCTGAAAAAGTATGCACTGGTCAAGATCTTTGCAATTTGTTGTTTTTATTTCAACCTTTAACATGAATTAATGTTTTCGTCAATCATAAAAAAACATACGTAAATAAATCGTAGATATTCTATGTTAATAAAGCTACTTTCGAATCTTTGAATGTGGGGACAACAAAATTATTCCTGGAAAGAATTACAGTTCTAATTACCTATATCTAAGCTATAATAATACAATTAATAATACAATTTTAAGTCATAAATTATTTTACGAAACTTTATTAATTCATGAAACCCAATCGATTTTGAATACAGTACAATCCTAAAAACCTGCTGTACTTAAGAATACACATTCAGTAATATTATTGATGTATTACCAGTTGGCGGTTTAGCGAATGGTACGCCCAGGTAGCGTAAGACGGCTGGTTGGGCTGAGTCATCCACTGATCCTCTGACCGTCCCAGCTGTGGTGCTGGCCAGAACAGTGCTGTCAGGACTCGAACCCCCAGCCCTACCGCTGAGGTCCCCGACTGATGACAGCAGAGACGTGTAGAGGGCTTGTAGGAGCAGTGAAGCTGCCATTGTTATAAGGCTCTCGAGGTATATTTTTAGTTTCTAGATAGACACATTTGAAGAAGAAAAAACAAGAGTTATCACTCTTTTACACAATGTCTGTTGGTCTAGTTTTTTACACAATGTCTATTGGTCTAGTTTTATAAACAAGCACAAATATGGTATAATAATTCCAATGTGCAAATTTGAGTTATATGTAACTCCTATTCATATCCTGTTAAAAAAAAAGAATGCGTCAAGGCTATGCATAGATGTTGATCTCTACCCGTATCAAATGATTCTCTTCATAAAATTCTTTATTCAAAGCGAGTGGATCCAGGCTTTAAACCTCCATTATGGCATAATAAGATGATCATATATGTACCTCAAAATAGGTTACTTAACACTGTGGTTTACAAACCCTGTGATACATGTTGAAAAACTCTGGATAATTGTGTCATCTTAGGTACTTAGGTGAAACACAAACATTGAGAACAAACTCCATCTTCTTATCGGAAGGACCTACGAGAGCGAGATATTCAAAGATTGAGGCTAAGGTCTAGTTAAGGCTTAACACATGTCGCAATAGACACTCAGCGTCTGAGCCTCGGCACGATGGATGCCACACAATACGCTGGCAGGAATAGCACAATATTATTTTACGAAAATACTGATTATGTTAAAACGATTTTCTCCATAAAGAAATCATTATCACAGTAGAGCGTTCCTCATGATGTACAGGTAGATGTGGGTGGAGGCAGAGACACCTATGTTGCTCCTGTTTTTATCGCTAGGAAATATATGTTTATTCTTTAGAAACAAAGACAGACAGGAACCCACGATATTCTTGGGGATTGTGGGATGAGAAGCTTAAAGTATAACTTGTGACTTATTTAAATAAATATAAAATAAAATTGTTTTTAAAATTGTTTACAAAGATATACACAAACTCTTTCATTCTGCGAAAAACGCTCATAGGAAGTCTTTTTAAACCTTTGTTTTGTTTTCTCATGTTTACGTTTGTTTGGTGTTTGTAATCTTTTGTTTTGGAATTTTTTATACGTTATAGTCCCAGAATAGGAAAATTGATCTACATACTCTTGTTTGTATTAACAGGCCATTAAGTTAATTTGATATTTTGATTTCAAAATAATTTAAATTTGGGCACTTTTTTTTTTTACAAATTCAATATTTATTGTGTTTGTTAATAATAATAATAATAATAATAATAATAATAATAATAATAATAATAATAATAATAATAATATTTTAAAATGTGTTTCGTACAAATCTTCCCAGCGATAATTAGACAATGTTTAGTAAAATAATGTATTGCTCTAAACTATAACATTTTAGGTCGTAAATTTTAGAAACTACTAATTCATGAAACCCATAATATGTTTTGGAATGCAGTACAATCTTAAAAATCTGCCGTACTTAAGAATACAAATTCAGTAATATTATTGATGTATTACCAGTTGGCGGTTTAGCGAACGGTATGCACAGGTAGCGGAAGACGGCTGGTTGGGCCGAGTTATCCACTGTTCCTCTGACGGTCCCAGCTGTGGTGCTGGCCAGAACAGTGCTAGAAAGATGCGCCTGTGTGCTGGAGCTGTCAGGACTCGAACCCCCAGCCTTACCGCTAAGGTCCCCGACTGATGACAGCAGAGACGTGTAGAGGGCTTGTAGGAGCAGTGAAGCTGCCATTGTTACACCAAAATTAAAGGCTCTCGAGATATATGTTTAGACTCTACATAGACACACTTGAAGAAAAAAAAAGCAACATTTGTCACTCTTTTACACTATGTCTGTTGGTCTAGTTTTTTTTTCTATTGGTCTAGTTTTATAAACAAGCACAAAAATGGTATACTAATTCCAATTTGCAAAATTTAGATATAAGTAACTCCTATTCATGTCCTGTTTAAAACACAAGAGTGCGTCAAGGCTATGCATAGATGTTGATTTCTACCTGTATCATATGATCCTCTTCATAAAATGCTTTATTCAAAGCGGGTGGATCAGGCTTTAAACCTCAATTATAAGATGATCATATATGTACATTAAAATCCGTTTCCTAACACTGTGGTTTATAAACCCTGTGCTGCATTTTGAAAAACTCTGGATAATTGTGCCATCTTGGGTGCTTAAGTGAAACACAAACATTGAGAGCAAACTCCATCTTCTTATCGGAAGGACCTACGAGATAGAGAAATTCAAAGATTGATGCTAAGGTCTAGTTAAGGCTTAACACATGTCGCAATAGACACTCAGCGCCTGAACCCTGGCACGATGGATGCCACACAATACCCTGGCAGGAATAGCACAATTATTTTACGAAAAATGTTGATTATGTTTAAGGAATTTTTCCGTAAAGAAATCATTATTACAGTAGAACGTTCCTCATGATGGGGTGTACAGTTAGGTGTGGGTGGAGCCTATGTTACTCCTGTTTTTATCGCCAGGAAATATATGTTTATTCTTTAGAAACAAACCCACGATATTCATGGGGATTGTGGGATGGGAAGCTTAAAGTATAACGTGTGAATATGTGGGACCTAACCTTAAATTATTTAAATAAATATGAAATAAAGATTGTTTTTAAAAGTGTTTTCAAAGATATGCACAAACTCTTTCATTCTGCGAAAAACGCTCATAGGAAGTCTTTTTAAACCTTTGTTTTGTTTTCTCGTGTTTGCGTTTGTTTGGTGTTTGTAATCTTTTATTTTGGCATTTGTAGACGTTTTAGTTCCTGAATAGGAAATTTGATCTACGTACTATTTTTTTTTATTAACAGGCCATTTAGATAATATGATATTTCGATTTCAAAATAATCAAAACTCGCGCTTTTTTTTACCAAATCAATTTTTATTGTGTTTGAACTTGTTAAACCGGAGAAACAAAGAAACAAAGCTGCTGAGGTTGGAATCTAGATCTGGTTTGTAACATCGCCGTGTAAAAATAGTATGATTAATGCGTAGTATATATCGCTATAACAATCTATCACTTTCCCCTTTCTATAAAATGTCGAGATGCTCCTCTCTGTCTGTCTGTCTGTCTGTCTGCCTGTCTGTCTGACTTTCTGTCTGTCTGTCTGTTTGTCTGTCTGTCTATCTGCCTGTCTGTCTGTCTGTCTGTCTGTCTGTCTGTCTGTATGTCTGTCTGTCTGTCTGTCCGTATGTCTGTCTCTCTTTCTTTCTTTCTCTCTCCCCCTTAGGACATTTATATCTTTCTTTCTCTCCATCTCTCTATCTTCCCCCCAACTTTCTCATTATGTATTCCCTCCTCTCTCTCTCTCTCTCTCTCTCTCTCTCTCTCTCTCTCTCTCTCTCTTTCATTCGGTCATATTGCATTAGGCCATACACGATAAGATGAGACATTTTATCACAAAACATATCCAAAACCTAGAAAAAAAAAGTACGCAGTGAAGCGAGATTCCGAAAGTAAATGGCACTAATGTAAATCCATTAGACCTTTTTAACTACCACTAGTGGAGAGAGAGAGAGAGAGAGAGAGAGAGAGAGAGAGAGAGAGAGAGAGAGAGAGAGAGAGAGAGAGAGAGAGAGAGAGAGAGAGAGAGAGAGAGAGAGAGAGAGAGAGAGAGAGAGAGAGAGAGAGAGAGAGAGAGAGAGAGAGAGAGAGAGAGAGAGAGAGATCTTGGCTTCGCCTGTTAAGACAGCATGTTGAACAAGAAACAAGTTCGAAGTCATCTAGGACTGTTAACCTAATACAAGGATTTTATCCATGATTTCGCTGCAATTACGGCCCCACTTCCAGACCTGGGCTCACTAGACACTATCCTATTGTCTCCACTAGGTGCTTAAGTGCTTGAGCGCTTAAAATAACTTTTCTCGTCTGAGCCAATAGACACTATCCTATTGTCTCCACTAGGTGCTTAAGTGCTTGAGCGCTTAAAATAACTTTTCTCGTCTGAGCCAATCTTGACAAATCCACACATTAATAAAGGCTCCATAGTCCGCTCCGATGCGACCAATTACGGTATATATATAATTATAATCCTTCTCATGAAACGCCAATAAAAAGCCCTGCTGTGGGGAGAAACTACTCACGATGTGATGTTTTCTTTAAAAATACCACCTTCAATCATGGCCGGGGACAATACATTTCCTAATCAGATTAGCTTTGATTGTTATAAGGATCACATGTTCTATATCTAGCGGCAGTTTCATAGACGCTGTTCTATATCTAGCGGCAGTTTCATAGAGGCTGTTCTATATCTAGCGGCAGTTTCATAGACGCTGTTTTGTGCGTTCTGGGGATGTTGGTTTATTGTAAACTCCTGAGCTTAATCTGATCTAAAATGGAAATCGCCATTCAGATTAATAAGAAGATTTCAACTTGTACGTGAATCAAAGAGTTACATTTTTATATACTTTTTCTCCTAATCTATTGTACATTTCACATATAAAACGGACGTTAAATTACAAAAAGCGAACAATCTCTAAGACAAAAATTTGAGTGCATCATTATTTTAAAACATAACTATCCTTTTTAAGTTACCAAGAAAGGTATAGCTGTTTTGCAAAAGCAATGTACAATTTTTAAAAGATTGTTCCATTATTTTGGCATCTTTCACTTCAGACCAGGTTCAGGGCGAAAAGGATCTTTGAAGTAAAGTTCACCTGAACAGTTATTGAGAAATATTTCGTAGAAATGATTTTCTATGACTTCTGTATCATTTTGAATGTTTTACCAACCAACTCTAAAACATATAGGGTGTGTTTCAATCAGGCAATAGACGATGCCGAAGATGAAATGAGACCCAATATTTTTAGTCCTTCTGTACATGTCTAACATGATTTGAGATACTTGGCGGCCGACTTGTTGGAGCGTAGTACATTGAATAAAGTGTTAAATAGTCTACACACGTTTCCCCTATATGTAAAGAGACAACCATTTCAAAATAGAAATTAGTAACTAAACTCGTAAAGTAACAAAAATGAACGGATCGTTTTATAAAACGTTGATATTAATCACAGTTTAGTGAATTACCTAGAGCTTGAAGTAAAGACGCCAAGTTAGATGCAGTGAATCCCTTTTAGTTCATGAAGTATTTCGATTTATATTACTAGACGGGAACCCACGATATTGATGGGGATTGTGGGATGGGAAGCTTAAAGGATTACATGTGAATAGTGTGACCTAAACTCAAATTATTTAAATAAGCAAGAAAACAAGAAATTGAAAAAAAATGCTTAAAAATAAATTTTACATTAGCTCTTTCATTTTGTGAAAAACGCTCATAGGAAGTCCTTGTTAACCTTTGTTTCGTTTTGTCGTGTTGTGTTTGCTGTTTGTAATCTTTATGTTGTGGTGTTTTTTTTAATAAGTTATAGTACCAGAATAAGAAAACTGCACCAACTCATGCTGAACTGCAAAAACAAATACATTGTCCATGATCAAAAGTCCTTTTGGTCGAGAATAGAAAGAACCATTTTGAGCAGTGAAAAATTCAGTTAGCGTTGTGAATAAGTTGTTTCAGAAAAGCGTTGACACGAAATCTGTCCAATGTTTCATATCAATACTCTGTATTTGATATTTCCCATGTAGTCAAAATTATAAATACAGAATGTATGGTATGTTTGTTTTTGAAAATATAATTACGTAAGTTGATGTATTTCTCCCAGTGGATCATTTTCATTTCTATTATCTTTGGTTATGACGCTAACATGATTTTTTAAACCTATCTATCTATCTATCTATCTATCTATCTATCTATCTATCTATCTATCTATCTATCTATCTATCTATCTATCTATCTATCTATCTATCTATTTATCTATCTATCTATCTATCTATCTATCTATCTATCTATCTATCTATCTATCTATCTATCTATCTATCTATTTATCTATCTATCTATCTATCTATCTATCTATCTATCTATCTATCTATCTATCTATCTATCTATCTATCTATTTATCTATATATCTATGAATCTATCTCTATCAATCTCTATCTCTTTGTAACATCCGCATTCTAGACAGTAGTCAACAATAAAGAAGCATAAACAATCCTAAGAATAATCAATGAACCAGAAGTATTATCAAATTTCATTCAGTTTTAATGATTAGCTGTAACAAGGTGTACATATCATAACAGTTTCTTAGTGATATACGATATTCGGTCAATATTTTCAACAAAGAATTTTATCTAAAGGTTCTAAAATCAAAATGTATTTATTGCAAAATAATTATATCATTCACTAAATGTCTATTACATATAAATTATAAAAAAAAACTTTTTAATGTGTTTGATCTTCTCTTGCTAATATTTTTAGCCGTTATAAAACACGTAACTATTACTTGAATGTGGGATGAATTGTATTTACTTACAAACGGTACAAAAAATCTAGTGATGCAAATCGCAAATTAAGAAGATTGAAAATATTCACTTACATTAGTAATTTCATTAAAGGAATCAAAAGTGCACAAAGTTGGATAGCAATTTTCTTTTTTTTTTTGGATAATTATAATTGAAAATAATGAAAACAATGAGAAATTTCAGAGGCTTGACAATTATCATTTGTTACTTGTACAGAATAAGAATGATAGTAATGATGAAGACTATAACAATGATAGGCACTACAACTACAAAAACAGGAGCATCAACAACGGCAGCAACAACAACAACAACAACAACAACAACATCACCAACAGCACCAACAACAATAGTAATGATTATAATAATGACAGTATAATAATAATAATAATAATATTA
>RQTK01000217.1:366554-387085 GCA_003991915.1 Elysia chlorotica | reverse complement strand
AGAAGAAGAAGAAGAAGAAGAAGAAGAAGAAGAAGAAGAAGAAGAAGAAGAAGAAGAAGAAGAAGAAGAAGAAGAAGAAGACAAAAAGGAGGAGGAAGAGGAGGATGAGAAGGAGGAGATACATTAAAATAACAGTGTTAATAGGTAAGTAAATAGTGCTGACAGTGACAAAATATAAAAGCCTCTAATAATCATGCAATTGTTGGCTTAATGCTGATACACTTTTTAAATGGAAAGACGATGATAATGTTTATTTAAATGAGTGCGTAGAACCAGATAACAAGTTGACAGGTGTTTTTAACTCGCATGGATACCGCGGGATAAGCGTTGTATAAAAGCAGTTACAACATTACTATAAAACAGACCAATGAAAGCAATGGTCTTTGGAATGTTTGTACACGCCCCGAGTGTTACAACATAAGGATTTTCTGATAGTTGCTTAGACATAAACTATTCGTGTATTTTTTACATTTAGGCACATGTTTAGATATTGATGTATGATGTAAGACACGTGATTTTCAAAGGGATATCGTTTGTCAAAATGGACATTATTATGATTGTACTGGGTGGATATTGAATTAGAAAATATATCACAAAATCAACTTGAGCATACATTGAGCAGTAGTAGCATATTTTACATACAATATTTAGTTGTAACCAGTTTGTCATGAAGGTGTAGATGAAGAATTAGTGTGACAAACAATGTAACAATGTTATTTTTAGGCTAAAGTGTTAAAATTGATAAAATTTAAGAGGGGGTAATTTTCTCTATCTCTCCCTGTTCTTCTTTCTTCCGTGTTCGCTGCCTCTTTCTCTCCTCCCATTATCTTCTTCTGCTCTTACCTCCTCTCTCAACTCCTTTTTATTAAGTGTCATCCTACTGTCTCAACCGAGGACTGGACTGGCACAAATGGTAGAGCATTGATCTCCCAGTCGGGAGGTCACGGTTCAAATCCCACCATTGGTAAATAATTGATTTTTTCTGATTTCGACCCGAACTGGTTGGATCGGTGTCAGTGTAATGTGACCGGATAGTAGAGAAGTTTAAATAATACTGATGTTGACATTTAACAAACTCAACTCAACTTTTTTTGTCTTACATCTCCTTGATTATCTCTGAGGGGTTCTATAATTATGGCGACGTTGTTCGTGATTTAAATGTGAGTCTAACGTATGGAAAAATGTTTCATAATTTTGAGAAGTCATAACCCATATGTCCACATTATGATTGTCATTTACGCCTATAAAAATATAATAAGAATCAACGTGAAACAACAACTAAATGACGAGCCTATGTTTAATCGTGGTGAGAAAACAATAGAAAAATACTGTGTTGCGGGCAAAGGGCTTTGAATTGGTAGAAATCACTTTCATATTGTACAGATATAACACCTTTAAGTAACATTTGACTCGTTAAAGATGATGTAAGCACGTAAATAAAAACCCATCATGAAAGTTTCCAATGGGTAATTCCTCATAAGTTCTAATCAGGACGCGACTCTCTATACACACTACAAAATAGCCTTTCTTCTATTCACACAAGACAATAATACTTATAGTGTGTTTGTCGAAATAATGAACATAGAAGCTGTGTATTACAATTATTTTATTTAACACGTTAAATACTCTTTTTTTAACCTAGGAAACGTTCAATTAGAAGAAAGTTTACCTTTATTCGACGGTCCGTCAAAGAATGCATACAATGGCAACATTTGGAAAAAAAACATTACATAAGAAAGTGTATAACAAAATTTGGAAAGAAACCCGTATAAAATAGTAATGAGACAGACGAACTACATAAACCATGCACAGACACTCTCTTCTGTGGGAATTAATCCTGTGTACATCGTTATAATAATTTGAAGATCACGCTATAGATCTTCTTAATAATTATTTCATCTAAGATACGACAGTGGGTCGTGGTCATATTCTTCATTTTAGAATTTATGAAGATCAAGTCTGAGTTTTATTTCCTTCAATCTGTTTCGTAAAAGAAACTGGATCTAGATCTAGACCTGACCACTCGGTAAGCATGCCCAGAACTAGAAAGACTAGATCTAGCGGACGTCGACCGAGCTCCTCCAAGGTGAAAGAACATCGCTTCCGACGCGGGAGGTCCTTTGTTTCAGCCCCACTTTGGTGGTTTTCCCCCCTACTGGTCGGGTCGGTCTCAGTTTAATGTGACCGACTCAGACAGGAGCCATAGTATCCCAACACTGTCTCTGTGTGGTAGTTCGTAACATTTTCCTACGTTTGTCTTGAGGCCCGTCCACAACATAGCTTATATAGTCCTGCCTTTTGACGCAAAGCAATGAAACAAACAAACAACAAACAGTTCTTCTACTTTCTCATTCTGAGCAATTGGCCCTGAAGTGAAAAACGATAGCGCGCCTCCTAAAAAAAGTGTTTCCAATGTTTATATTGGATGAACTTGGAAGCTAGTGCCCTGTTGACATTTTTTGTAATCTGAAATGACTCTTTGAGCTAAAACCTTTCTTTTATTGACTGGCCGTGCTCAAGTCACACTAGGGAATGGACATACCTCGTAGAGTTGAGGACATGTGATTACAGAAGCACCAAATGAATACAAATTCTTTCCTGAACCACAAGCATTATACAGTGTATGAGGCTTACTGGTAGATGGCTAGGCTTGGTGTGAAGGCACAAGGGGAAATACAAGGTGAGGATTCAGGATTTCTTGTTGTTTTACTAATGTAAAGGATGAGCAAAACAAACTTCTAGCACCAACAACTGCCCACCGAATAAGATACTTAAGTATACAATTAAATGTTTGCCAACAACAAAAAAGAAAACAAAAACAACAGGAACAGCACACCATTCAAAATACCAAATACATCGTAATATGAACAGTACTTAATTTAATATAACAACAATAAAGGATCGATACAAGCTATACAATTAAATATCTGCCCAAAAATAAGAACAGCAACAACACACCCTTCAAAATATCAAGTAGTACGTAATTTGAGCAGTACAAAATTTTAGATAACTATAAGGAAGGATCTATGAGTGTTTGCGTGTTGTATATCCCCGACAGCAGTGCCTGGGATGTTGAATCTTTTCATCGAAACTGACCCCTACACGGTGAAGGCATGTACTGGTCAAGACTTCAGAACGTCACCTGGTTTATTGTCCAATCCCGCCTTTTAGCACAGCACAATGGAAAGCTTGTTGAATCTCGATGGCAGCACTTATTTAGCATGCATTTCTTCTAAATGCTACCAATCCTGTAGAACTTCATTCCATAAAAGTTGAGTGTCCAATCGCGCTAGTTTCAGCATAATGGAATCGACGACAGCACTTTTTAACAAGCGAAGGCCTTTATTTTCTCATCTCCACACTGCTATCGACAGAAAGAACTCCGGCCCTACAGGCGTTGTGTCCGGCACGGCGCTTGCTACAGCATATTGGAATGTTTACTACCATACAATGGCAGGATCTGTGTGCTTACAACTACCTAATGTGTCATTAGTAAAGCTATTTATCAAGAAGACATCAGGGCTGCTCATTCGTTGAACACTGCTTTCAGTTGGGCTTCCGATAGATCTGCTAGGGGTGCAGGTTTCGGAGAGTAATCCACGTTTTCTGAGGACATAGAAAAACATTCTTAAAACAAGTCGGCCCATGCAAGAAAACAAGAGCTATTTGGCATGAAAATACAGTTGTCATATCGCAAAAATACTGTCAACATTACATTCCTTCTATAATTATTTATGCCGCTACAACCCGTCCTGTACCCTCCTCTCCCTCATACAACCACAGATCACTATGTTGACCTGAAATCGTAGTGCGGTAAAATCAAAGAGCCAATACACAAGTCATTTAGAAATTTGTTAAATCCCAATATTATTATGATAATACATAATCAGTTGATATAATTATTTTGATGGTTTTGGAGACACTTATAGGCTTTTTAAAACATCTGATTATAGGTAAATAAATTGTCGCTCAATACTGCATAGAAGTGCATTGCATTGCAGATTATTTTTGCTAGAGATTTCATCTTAATTTGTTTAGTAGAGATCCTCTGAAAATTTTTAACAAATATACCCAAATGTTTTTTTTATAAGACTCAGTGTATATTATGTACATAACTAGACTGAGATGGCCAAGATAAAATTACTTTTTTTTTTTTTGCAAAAATGAAATCACCCACCAGCTATTAATATGTTAAATAGAAGAGTAATATTTCATACATCACAAAATCTATTTTGCCAGAGCACCCCCTCCTCCATATCCTGATTTTGTTGCACCTAGTATACTTAACTAGCAAAAAATCAGAGCTACGTGTACAAATACTGTATTAACAACCAAAAGACGAGGCATACTGTAAAGTCTTTACTGAATCTTCTGCTTCAACAACTCACTCGTATGAATCTTCACCGTGCTACGGTTTTGGAATAAGTCACTTTTACTACTTTTAAAATAAACAACATTGTTTCTCCTTAATATTGAACACAAGTTTCTAATAAGATGAAGCAAAGCCTATCGGCAGATTTTTAACCGAAATGTTAAGTTAAATAAACCTCATTATCACCTTGACAACGATGCATCACTTTCATTTTGGTATGTCTGACTTATGCCAAAACCGTGACCTCGTCACGTCATTTTTTTGGGGGGGAGGGGGGGGGGCAAACTGGCTAAAGCTCTGGATGACTAGCAATAGACTAAAACTTTACGATGGCAAAACTGAAATTATACTTATTGGAAATAAAGTTGAGAATGTGCCTCGAACAACTATCAACATCAATTGTCATATGATAGATAGCAAAAAGAGACTAAAAAAATCTAGGTGTTCTTTTTGATCAAACTTTGTCAATGTCATCATTATGTTACTGATCATTGTGAAAAGTTATATTTTCAAATTAGGAAAATTGTAAGCATACGAGTATATTTAAATGAGAATGTGACCAAGACCATTGTTATCTTTGATATTGTCACAACTTGATTACTTGATTACTGTACGTTTTACTGACGTCCCTCCCCAACGACATTGTTAATCGTTTGAAAATAGTTTAAAATAGTTTAAAAATATCGCAGCAAAGCATAATTTTGAGAATAAAAAGACGTGAGAATCATTAGCCCTATTCCTCAAGATCTTCATTGGATGCCTGTTAAGAAAAAGGATACTGTACAAGTTGTGCATAAATGCCTCAATCAGATGGCACCTACGTATATGCCTGATTGTCTAAAGATGAAATTGCTAAGCAGATTTGACCTTCAGCTGATAAAACCATCTTTGTTGTACCAAAATTTAAGTTCAGCCTGCCATAGACCTAAATACTTAGTGACCCGCCGCTTCAGTGCGGGCTACGTACCAGGCACCGTGTCCGCGGCGAAGTTCCCGATGATCTGCTGCTGGAGCATGTTGATCTCGGCCAGGCCGGGCAGCAGTCTGAAGATGTCCACCAGGATCCGGGGCCCGCTCCGCGCGTGGTTCCTGCCCACCTCCAGCACCAGCAGGTCCACCAGCTGGGAGTTGATGTGGTCAACCTTCTCCCGGTACACCAGGCCGCACACGCCCGGAGACTCTGCGTGTGTGTGTGTGTGGAGAAGGGGGGGGGGGGGATTTGAGGTGACAAGTTAGCAGTTACTATTTGACTCTTCTTGGACATTGGTGCTTATTGCTAAATTCCCCCTTTTCTTTACGGGGGTAACATGAGAATTTGAGGTGGTAAATTAGCAGTGATTATGTAACTCTTCTTGCTCGCTGGTGCATGTTTTGCTACATTCCCCCTTTTCTTTACGAGATATATAATCCAAGACCAACAATGCAGTTGATATTGCCAACATGAAGAAGAATCACTGTGGTAGAGTTTTAAAACTGGGATAGCACAGTTGCCGTCCCGACCAGCCATAGGAGTACACACATTAAGCAAAACGTGTAAGACAATGCGATTACATGATACGCTCTTTGGCGTTAGGTTATCAGCCCTTAAATTTATAATAAAAATATGAAATGTGATAAAAATAACTTCTAACCTACACTTCGACACTAACTTGTACTGTAGACTATTGTAAACATAAGCATGACGTTGTTCACGCTACTATGCAGGCAGGCGATGAGTAGTGTTAACGAGTTCAGCTATTTGGCGGGATTTTTGGGCTTAGATTCTAGAAAATTCTAAACTAAAATCGTAGTTTGTTCAGGTTTAAAAAGCGGTTGTGAGTGATTTTAATGAGCTTGAGTTTGGAAGTCAGGTTTTAAAAGCGGTTGTGAGTGATTTTAATGAGCTTGAGTTTGGAAGGTTCTGGGGTGTACTCGAATTAACTTGAAGCGGACCTAGAAATTTCTAGATCTTTTTTGCCTATATATATATATAACCAGAGATACGGAATAATGTTTTTTGTTTTGTTTTTGTACAGAGAGGAATGTTTATGATTCTGTTTGTGCTGCAACATCTTGCTTTAGTGGACGCTGTCACTTTTGTTGACAATTTTATTATTGATTTAGACCTAGACGTTTGTGAGTTGTATACAAAGGATTTCTAGCATTCTTTGTTAGTGTTGACAAGACAGTTTGTCCGAGTCACCGTTAATTTATTTATCATATTGACATGTACCAGGGACCCACTTTATCGAATCAATGCCACAATTAGGGAGAATAATCATTTCCCGGGATGGTGACCTATATTTCTGTCTTACCCTTAAACAATAACTTGTAAACACTATTTGTAAAC
This sequence comes from Elysia chlorotica, assembly GCA_003991915.1. Classification (NCBI taxonomy): domain Eukaryota; kingdom Metazoa; phylum Mollusca; class Gastropoda; family Plakobranchidae; genus Elysia; species Elysia chlorotica. Next base: position 380,384 of record RQTK01000217.1, on the reverse strand, counting down.
ACCTGTGAACATTAGGTAGATCTTTTACAAGTTAATGGGAACCAAGTCATGGAAAAAGAAGCATAGGGAGGTAGCAAAAAACATAACCCTGTCTTACAACTTGTAGAGGGGCCAAGCATAGCACAGGGATAATCTTGCAAGCGAGATGAACGACATAGAAGATGAAAAAACAGTCATAGCAAATGATCGTCATAGTGAAATTTTTCCATCTTACCACTAAAAACAAACTTATAAACATTGACAGGGTTCGCAAGTACAACCTCTCGGTAGCTATCGACTCGTCGTAAGCCTTTTTACTAGCGTCATTCTTACTACGAGTTTGAAGCTACTGCAGCGTTTTACCAACGGCCCTAGAAATATTACCATTTCCCGGGCTGGTGAGTTGTATCGCACACAAGATGGCCACCTCCAGGTTGCTCAGTGCCAGGCTGTTGAAGGCCACGGAGAAGTTGAAGAAGACCTGGACGATCTGCTTGTTGAGGATGACCTCCATCCAGTCCCGGGTGTAGTAGGTGCCGTCCGGCAGCCGCAGGTAGGTCTGGCCCTCGTGAAACAGGCGGCTGTTGGTCAGCTGGTGGTGGGACACACAGGTAGGGTGTGGGGACGGTGGTTGAGTAGGAGCGGGTGGCGGAGGATGTAGATAAAAAAAAATTACAGCAAATCACATAGTGATACCAGAAAGGGTGCATTTTGCGTATATGGGTTAGGACAATTAAGGCGGTTCCTTCCTTTTTTAAGCCTTAGTAAAAAAACTCTATATAGGTTATATTGTGGACTGTCGTCTGACAATATTATGTGCTGCCACATCCCCATTGCCTTAAAAGTGTCAACCTGCAGGCGCTATAATAATTATTATGGCTACACATCCACATTTAGCCTGTCAATCCAAAGTGATAGTCTGTCGTCCGTAACCTGAACTGTCTCATATCATCCATCAAGTTTTGTAGAAGAGCAGTGAAGCATTATACGTTCAATTGTCTCAGGACTTCTAACTTCTATTACACCGTGTACATGTGCGTGATTCCCTGAGTCACCACTTAAGTATAAGGTGTGGAAAGGTATGAGGGGGTAAGGGGAGAGTGGCAGTGCAGAATGTTTGTTTATTACCTAGGTACTAACGTTAGTAGTGTATAGGCTATATTGTAGTCCGAAGACTAACATTGTGACAATTTTACGTGCTGCCATAATGAGACAGCGCGGAGATACCATGGCTCCTGTCCGAGGCAATCTCATCGGATTAACTGAAGTGAACACATTTCTGCATAACAAGGGTAAAAGTGATCTGTTTCTTTTAAGTTAGTATCATATTTAGAACAGAATAATAGTCAGTGAGTATTTTTCATTCGGCCTACAAGCCTACTAGACTTATAACGTAAACTGTCCTGACTTTAATATCTTAATCTTGTAGCCCACTTTGGTTCTTATTGCAAATATTTGTTTATTTCGGTGGACACTGCTGTTGTTTTTCGAATCCTCGCTCCTGTTTCAGAGCCGGTCACATTATACTGGCACCGAGCTCACTAGTAGAGCACGCAATCGACAGATACATTTTTTTTAAATCAATTTCAGGCGCCTCCCAATTGTGAGACCAACGTTCTACCACTTGCATCCATTATCCCCCCCCCCCCCCCAAAGCCCTCCTCTCAACGTGTGAGAATTTAAAAGATGGACACACTAAAAAACTAGAGCAGTAAGCCCGTGTTTCCACTGAAACAGAAACGAACCGACCCAAACCGATGTTGATTAAAACCAAAAACTGACAGTAAGCCCGTGTTTCCACTGAAACAGAAACGAACCGACCCAAACCGACCCGACCCTACAAAAAACGGCAATGAAAATAGCACAGCCACAAATAACTAAGAAATCATAGAGAAGTCCGCCAAGGTGTTTCCACCAAAACGACCCGCCTCCGGCCGACTTTTTTCGAGTCGGTTGGAATACGGTTTGCACCATTTTTTACGGGTCGTTTGGGTGACTCATTAGCCACAAGCCTGCCACGGGTTAAAAAAATTATTTTATTTTAAGGAATTTTTCAAAACAGATTTCATATTCGTGATCAGCGCCCTCAAATTAGCAAAGTCTACGCGTAAACAATAGGTTTTGATGAAAAAAAAAAGATTTTAGAATTTGTTTAAAATTAAGTTTATTTTTCTTACTACCGGTCCCTTTTCAATTTTGCCACCACGTGGGAAAACCCAACGTGCCATTCCCCTTTGGTGTGCAACCTGAGGGGTCGGGTCGTTTCTGGTTTAGAGTTTGGTAGGTGGAAACACAAAACGGAAACGAACCGACAAAAAACGGTCCGGGTCGGTTTGGGTCGATTCGTTTCTGTTTTGGTGGAAACGCGCCCTAACTGGATGTTCAAAAGGAAAATACGATATCTCTTTAACCTCTTCCGCAATTTTCATCGAAACTCAGTTTTGAATTATTCTTGAAAATAAACATTGCATCAAGTTTAAAGTTTATTTTGGACATCATACACTTGTAACAATACGAGGAATACAAAGAGAAAGCGTACCATCCATATATCATAGTAGGCCCGCTTGGTGAGATAATCCTTGTCGGACTTCGGGAGGGTTGACAAGCCAGGCACACAGTTACAGAAACCTGCACAGGAGCACGAAGAGATAGAGAATATATTGTTTAGAAATGGTTCATGGCATGGTTCATGGTGATGGAGGAAGTCTATTCTGAAATCGAGATGGGCTCAAATTTTGATACGACTTATATAATGATGAATTATGAGCTTGTCAATAAAGATGTTTCAGTTGGATAGCTATTGGACAGGTATTAAAACAATTCAGTGATCGGCAAATAGAAACAAAGATGTATACCACTTCACCAAAATTGAAGTTGTTTAGTCTGTTCCTCTTTCTTGTATGTATTGTTTGCATATCCGTCTGTTTTTTTTTTCTTCTTCTTTTTTGTCTTGTGTTTTGTCTTGTTTTTTTTTTTTTGTTTTTTTTGTTTTTTCTCTCTTTATATGTATATTTATCTATCTATTCATTCAGCTACCTATCTTTTTATACATTAATGTGGCCATCCTTTTAAAAATATATAAACGTATGCTGATATTTAAACAAATATAAATAGAAGCTACATGTATATAGCGAAAGGTTTGATAGACAATGCTAAGTAAGCTGTATTGCACCTACCGATGATGGCCTTATTGATTGCTTCTATCGATTCGATCAGCTGCTCGTACACTATCGTCTTCGCCTCGGGAATCAGAGGGTGGACCGGCATAGCAACCTGCAACAAGACAGAAGGACACACAAAACTTTGGAAATCATGATTCATCAACCCATTCAACACGCCACTATTAGAGTTCAGTTGAGTTGGTTTAACGTTCAACGTCAGCACTCTATTGGATATACTGTCGGCGGGCCCTAAGACTGGCGTCTGATAGTTTTATGTGTCGCCAACAGGATACATGGAGGGGATACCATGACTCCTAACTCAGTCGGTTACTTTAAACTGACACCAACCCAACTATAAGGGGGCTTAAATCGCAAGGGCTCGAACTACGGACCTCCTGCGTCGGAAGCTGATGTTTAACCCCAGGGCTACCGCCCCCGCCCAACACATGACTATCAATATAGAACTAAGTAATTGTAAAGTTTATCTTTTTAATACCCCATTGCCTTAAAAGTGTCAACCTGCAGGCGCTATAATAATTATTATGGCTACACATCCACATTTAGCCTGTCAATCCAAAGTGATAGTCTGTCGTCGGTAACCTGAACTGTCTCATATCCTCCATCAAGTTTTGTAGAAGAGCAGTGAAGCATTATACGTTCAATTGTCTCAGGACTTCTATTACACCGTGTACATGTGCGTGATTCCCTGAGTCACCACTTAAGTATAATTATTAGATTTTGATCGCCCATGTTTGGCTCGAAGTCTATTTGTTGAGACCCAGTGTTTTTTGTCTGGTTTTAAAAGCCTTTAATAGGTTCTAATGGATCGTTAAACAAGTTTCCCCCTGATGGTCTATTATTAATATTTTGCCCATGCTTCTCTCCATGTTACAGTCATGTTAAATTCTCCAATGGTTGATTTATAAAAGGTCTAGATTTTATGTTTTGCAGGCATTGTTAGTGATTTGTTTGAGAGGGATCTCATCCGCCATATCTTTATGTTTCTTCAACATTTTCTGATTAGCTTCTTTTCTCCTGAGATGGGGTGGAGATATTCAGCTAATATAGGAAGCCATTAAACAAGAGTAGACTTTGTAGATAATGACATTATTCTCATTACTTTATATTGTAGAAGGGCCCCAATGCTGGTTGTTTAGGTGAAACACTTTTAACACTCATTTTGTTGATTAAAGTATTCTTTTAAGGCAGTGCTGTCTTGGCTAAGAACATTTTCAATGTCGCTCCATTGTTAGATTGGAGTGTTAGAACCCAGTCGACTGCGTAGCCTTGGATATTAGGCATGTGGCATGAATATTCACGCCTCACTACTGCAATTTAAATCACAGTTATTGCTGCTTCATACTAAAAAGGTAACTATAATATTTACTGTATTTAGACAAATTAATCGCCAATTGCAATTTTTATTGTATTTTCTTTTAGCAGCAAATTTAATTTAACGTCCTTTCGTTCATTTGTTTGTGCAGCGTCACTGTGAAAAATTATATGCGAGGGTGTAGACATAGATCTCAATAAAGGGCTTAGAAGTGGCCACAAGAATCTTTTAAAATCAAATACCTAAGAACCAAAGTTAATTGCATATCGGTAGTATAATTGTGTAAAATTCATTGTCCATGATTTACTCGCTGCTTATACTATCTTTGTTTTCAGGCAGGAGTAATTTCTTTGTTCATTAAACAGTCTTGCTTAGTTTTGACCTTGCATTGTTCGCTGTATCACTGCATTCAATTTTGCATAAAAGCAAAAGTACTCTGCGGTTTCTTGTAATTAGGTCTTTTCTTTGTCCAAAGAAAAATCCTATACGGTGTCGGGACCCACAGTGGGATAAACTTGACTTGTCGGTCATAGAGAACTTAAAAGGTCGACCCAACATATTTCTGCCAACAGAGATCTCGCACTCTACCAATGTCCAGTTTGGCTACATTCGACTGACCATGATCACAAAAAGAGTACACGACAGAATGACTTGAACAGAGCTCACTCAAGAATCCAGCAAGAGCCACATTAGGACTGGGACGCGTAAAGGCCATAAGCTGAGCTTTGCTTTAAACATTTCTAATTCAGGTGGTAGAGCATTTTGGTCTCTCAATCGGGAGATCACCGGTTCGAAAACCCACGATCGGTTAAAAATTGTATTTGATTTTGTCCCTTACTCTAATTGGATCAGCGTTAGAATAATGTGACCGGCTGAGACAGAAGTCCATATCTACCCGCTCTTTTTCCCTATAACAGAACGTTAAATTATCAGACGTTATTTTTTAGGCGTGTCCACAATATAGCCTTTAGAATGCTGACATTGGACATAAACAACCACCCTACCAAACATCTGGCACGTAAAAGTGTCAGACTTTAGTATTGGGACCCTTCTACAATATAGCCGATGAAGTTCTGACTTATGGCGATTTACTAAACTCAAATCAATGCACTGATACAATATCACGTGCTCCCATAGGATACCATGATTCCTGTCTCAGGCGATTAAGCGATCGAAACAACTAACGAAACCAGACAAACATGTTTTACTGATCGTGAGTTTCGAACCGGGTAAAAGAGAAACGCACTACAACTCGCACCAGTCTTCCCTCTTCCCCATAGGCTGAGCTTAACTGACTCACCTCTCCCTTGAGAATCTGCTGCATCTGGGCGTACATGAACTTGAAGAGCGCCATGTGAGTGTCGAAGGCTGCGCTGAGGGTGAGGGACAGCTCGGGCATGGTCATCTCCTCGGCGTTGGAACCCTGGGAGCTGTTGCACGCTGTGCTGGGACAGCCAGCCAGGGAGGTCTCACGGGGGAAAGTCTGTGGGCGGGGGGGGGGGGGAATAGTTGAATTAATATCATGTCAGTGTTACTACTAAGTTTAATACTAATATTGTACAAAAGTAATGTTCTGCGGCAGCCAGTCAGAGAGTTCTCACGGGGGAAAGTCTGGGGGGGGGGGGGGGGGGATGATAGGTGGAGTTACACTTCTTGTAGGCAATAGATTAGATAGTTGAATTAACCTTCTGCCAGTGTAATACTAATTTTAATACTAATATTGTACAAAAGTAATGTACTGGTACAATGCAGTGCGTCGGATTAGTTGAGCGGAGCTTCGATCAGCTTTGTTCTCTATAGAGGGAGGGAGAGAATTCTCTCAGCTTCGATCAGCTTTATCACTGTGGGACGTATGAAGGGAGAATACAGTGGGTGGACTTTGTTAATTAGACCTTTTATCAGTATTGTATTTTAAGAATTACATAGACAACTAGTCATTATAATCTTTCACTGCGTTTTAAAAAAACTTGATGGAGGACATGACACAGTTCACGCTGCCGATTACTGGCTAACAATTTGGATTGATAAGCATATTGTGGAGGTGTAGCCGTGAGATACTACTACTACTACTACTACTACTACTACTACTACTACTACTACTACTACTACTACTACTACTACTACTACTACTACTACTACTACTATTGAGACCGGAGTCCAGATCTACACGCACTTTTTCCTGTGTGACAGCACGTAAAATTGTCAGACGTTAATCTTCAGGCGCGTCCACAATATAGCCTATATAGTACTTACATTGGACATTAAAACAATTACCAATCTACCAAGCATATGTGAAACAGGCCCCACTGCAATATAGCCCATGTAGTTCTGACGTATGGCGTTAAGCAAACAACTCAACTTAAATATCAACTCGCTGATACAATATCCAAATCCAGTTCGGCTACACCCGACTGACTAAGATCTCAGAAAGACAGATATTGAGACAACTCAGTTCAAGGATCTACATGCCGAGGTGCCACAGACGAATGATAATTTGGACGCGCAAAAACCATAAACTAAGCTTGTTTGTTTATTTGTTTGTAGCTGAGCGTCCAATGTCAGCACCATTATTTTATAGACTATATTGTGGACGTGCTCCATGACTGAAGTCTGATCATTTTACGTACTGTGATAGGATACCATGATTCCTGTCTCAGGCGATTATTACTACTACTACTACTACTACTACTACTACTACTACTACTACTACTACTACTACCACCACTACTACTATTACTACTACTGCTACTACTACTAATTGGAGTCTGGTGGGAAGCTACTTTGGGTGGAGCTTGGTTAATGGACCATATATCAACGATGTCACTGTGGGACGTTAGACAGGATACATCAATGGGTGGAAGTTGGTTATTTGACCTTCTAACAGTGTTGGTTCTGGGGTAATGTGTTGGGTGAATACAATAGAGGGAAGTTGTATTTTGTTTACTTGATGGAGGATGTAACATAGTCAAGTTGCTAAGACAGGCTAAAATTGTAGATTGGCAGGCTAAAATGTCGAGATGTAACTACACGATACGTCTACAAGTTGACTTTCTTTTAGTGCTGTGGCGATTTTATTTCAATATAAACAGTGTACAACAGAAGAATGCTAGAAATAATGAGCGTTACCGCTCAATTCCCCTAACTACATTGCTGTTTTCTATATATCAGTATGAACAATATCTTAATATTTCTCTATCGGATTTCAGCCCCTAGCTCACACTTTTCTTACACATTTTGTTTGGCTTAGGTGAAACTAAAGAAGGAATTAAGCTTAAGGGCATGTGCTAGTATTTATACAATCTTCCATATTTTTTCACGTTAGAAACTTTAAAATGTCCCGAACATATACCTAGACTTACTAATGGGGAAATTGGATTAATATCAATACTTTGGCACGTTGGTTGCTATGGTAACAGCCATAATTACCGCCTTTTTGGATTGTGGTTTCAATTTAAAAAGCGCTACTTCTTCACTATGGTTTGAGGAAAAGAGTTGAAATTTTAGAGAAATGTATCTTTTTATATAATAAAGATTCGTCAACAATGTTTTATAATACAGTGAAGAAACAGTGTTAATAATTTTTTTCGCCTTTACGCATTATTTAAAATTGACTAAATTCATACAACATCTTCGCCTGCTTATAGAAAGATATTAATGAAATTTAAAATCTTAGAGTTATCAAAATAAAGGCAATACTTTCATCAATACTGTGACCAGGTCTTACTTTATCATGAAAAATAGCTGATTTTTAATTGATTTTGTGTGGAAAATTGTTCATAACCCCAAAGCTTTGAACACATCATACATGAGACATTCCTTCAACAAAAAAGCTTCAAATCCCATATGGATAATTTTAAACCATTAAAAATGACTAGCACATAGCCTTAGGTTCGCACATTACCAATAGTTACAACTTATAAATTTGTGAAATGTTTGATTACTTAATTTTTCCGGGTTTGTAAAAGCGTACACAAATTATTTAAAGTGGAACAAATCGGAGACATTATTTTCTAACTGTTTCATAACAGAAAAATAGTGTATACTTAAAGCTAGAAAGTTGATCATCTAAGAAACATTTGGTTTTTGTAAGATTCTGCTCTTCTCACATATTTATATCTAAGTGAAGAAAGAGTGAGCAGTCTAAACCTTCGTTTGAAACTTGCCTTGTTTGTCGGTAACGAGACGCTGGAGCTGTGACTGTCTTCGCGACATGGAAAGCCGTTGGCCAAAGTTTCAGGCACCATGCCGGGGTCCAAGAGAGACCGGTATTTCTGGTCTGGCAACACATGCGTCTCGCCTCTGTCTGTGACTGATAGAGAATCTAAAACCCTCTGCGCCAAAGACTTGGGTGGGGCAACTTCGTTAAGACCATCGGTTTTATTCGCACAGCTGGTATTTTCGAAGGTCTCCATGTCTGTACTGTGAGAGGGAGATGGCAGGTCCATGGTAAACTGGGATAGCGAAACTTGACCATTACTCGGATTTTCGAAGATATTGCTTTTAGAGTTATTCTGGCCATATTGGTTTGCACCTTCGTCACTGGCTACTAACTGCTCTATCGTGGCGTTTTCATCGATGTTATATTTATCATGGTTAACCGCAGGTTGGGTCTGACCGTTTGATGATTCTTCTCCGCTAAAAACACCCGAGGTATATGTTGATTCAGGATCGAGCGTTAGAGATTTTTCCGAGACGAACAGACCTGTTTCAGGCGTGTCCATGGCTCGAGGTCCACTGGCTTGAAACTGACCACCCAGTGCAGGTGGCTGGCCGCAGGCGGAGTTGCAGCTCGCACTGGCGGCGGAGGACGGGCTGGGAATCTCCGAGTACTGTCTGAGCAGGTCCACGGCCGCCTGGAACTCCTCGGGGCCGCATGCCGGCGCGATGCTGGTCATCAGGTGCTGCTTGAGGCCCCGGAGCCTCTCCTCGCCGACCTGGTTCAACAAGACCTTCACGACGTCCGGGCTATACGCGCTTCTCCTGCTGCTGCTGCACCCAGAGCTCGCTGACGCTACGGAGTCAAACGATTTCCTGTCTTCGACGCCCTCAAATTCCGAGCTCGAAGAGTAAGGAAATCTTTCGGGTTCCATGATTATATTTCTGGTCTGACTGCATTGCGTAGACATAGCAGAACTATTTGACATACTTGTATTACAAGTGTCATCGCTATTGAACCCATTGAACAAAACTGGCTTTATGAAACTCGTCTTCTCCTCGAGAGATATTTCTCTGGCCCCTGTGGCAAGGCTCTTGATGGACTGACATGACCTTGAGCCCGAGTCCTCGCATGGAGTCTGGGCGAAGGGGTTGTGGCAGTAAACTGTATCCTGCTCTGACGCTCGGCTCGGTCTTTTCTTGAGAGCGTTTTCTGGTGCCTTCGATTCAATGTCCGGCGCGATCAAATTACTGAAATCAGATTTTGACATGTTTGGATTGGAGCAAATCTGTGGCAACTGTGCTGCACTTTGGTTGCCTCCGTTTGCAAATTGTCTCGCGCCGCGGAACATTTGTTCATTTTGCTGTTGCTGTACATTCTCAGAAAGTTCTAACACTTCACGCTTTATTTCGTAAGAGAATGAACGCTGAAGATTATTTTTGGGAATGTGCTCATCGCAAGCAGTTCGGAAAGATTTGGAACTGTTAAAAGGGTCTGTTGTTCGATTTGTTCCGAAAGAATTCATTGCTGTTGATTTATGTGACTGAAAAGATTGACCGTGATACCCTGAAGTTGCCTGACAATCCTTCCAAGTGTTAGCAGGCTGGCCAGAATAGATATGGGAAGGAACAGACGCGGCGCTTGGGAGGCAAGACGCGAGAAAATGACCGTTACTGAATGTACGCGCGCAGTTGGATTCTTTATGTGAGGGCGTATGCCTTGAACTATTCCCGTTTCCGAGCTTTTCAAAGCTGCGATGAAACTGATGAAAAGTGCCATCTGATCTTAGATCACCGTAGCTACTGCTCCTCACATCGCTGTTGGTTGTGTGACTTGGTCCTTTCATAGCGAGTCCTCCAGAGTATTTCGTAGATTGGTCCGAAGTGGGGTCTGTCGAGAATATTCTCTCTGAATAAGACCTGTTCAAAAGTTGCCTGGAACTTGTTTCGGTTTGTGTCGTCGCTACTGTTGGAAAGAAATCATTGGTCAGAGAGTTGTCCAGGTAGCCAGGCACACCCTCACACTGCCCGCTGACCATCTGCTCAGAGTCGTCATCTTCAGAGCCAAGAGGGGCGCCTGTAGTGCAGTGAGCTTCGTACAACGCCCGCTCTTTGGTCATCTTAGGAATACGCCCCATCTTTACAGCTGGATGAAAAAAAGAAAAGTGGACAATCTGAATCTGCGAGAATAAGACTGGTGAACGCAACAACAAATGTAACACCCCGTAAATCTGGCTTAAAATATTAAAGTTCGTAGGTTGAGCTGACCTTTCTATAGATCTAATGTTTTTGATGGAAAACTAACCAAAGCAGTGTGGAGCCATTTGTATTCTTCCTCACATCCTTTCTTGCTTTCTCCACGGATCGGGGCTAACCTTGACATTTACATATCTATTATATGTTATGGATCATTGTATTTTACACAACCATTAAAATACTCATTGGGGTTTTCTGAGAAAGACGACAGTGGCAAACGTTTGAAGTGATATTTTACCTAAACATTTTTATCATGACTCTTACGTAGTTACAATATGCTACAGATAAGACAAACTTAACTTGAAATTAAATCTCTTAAGTAAATTCAAAACGCACCAAGCAAGGTTTATTGGTCATGTCATAGGCACATATATAGTTTTGAAGACGCTTTCAAGATGATAAAAAAATTAACGAAAACTGAGCGAAAAGTCCAGGGATTACAAATCTCGAAGGTGGATTGGTTGAGATAAAGGTGTCGACCAGATTGTGAAAAACAGAGAGATGTGAAGGGACATGGTCACCAACGCCAACTAGCACGTCACTTCATGATGATGATACAAAAAGCCATTTCAAAGCATTGTGTTTTTTTTTTTAAGAAAAATTAAGAAACGCTGAAGTGGCTTGTTAGTTGGGTTTCGAATATATCCGATGAAATGCAATCTAATTATTTGGTAAACTGTTTTAGAAACGTATAAACACTTTATTTATTTTTAAAAAACATCCCATATTTTCGGCCAATGAACACGATTTGACATTTTACAAACGCATGAGCCCTAATCGTTTCCAAAATAAAGATAATGTAAAACTGGTTCACTGTGTTGAAATTATGTTTCATTTTTTCAGTAGTACCGTACCAATAGTACGTCTGGATAAATACAAGTACCGTGTAATATCTTATTCTATAGCGATGCTGGCTCCAAATCCTATTTATTGAACCAGTTGGGTCTTTATCCATCAATGCACTCACGCGCGTAGTATCCCTGAACCATGATTGCAGCTTTATCAAGAGGAAGCTAGAGTAACTTTCGCAATCAAAGCGGTTTTTAATTGAGATGCTTTATGTCATCGAGTATCGTTTCTTAATGGGGAAAACAATGTCCATAGATGACGGTCGTTTTGTGGAAGTGTTTCAACAACTATTTTCTTGTGGCAATGACACCAGGCCCGGTTGAATGTAAACCCAATAATAAATTGACAAAGCTCATAGTAAAATCTGGCAACAACTGTAGCATTTAAAATCTAAAACGGTTGGGATTTAAAAAAATAGTCTGTTTTCTTCTCTCCTCCCCCCCCCCAAACACACACACACACACATTCAAAGAAAAACACCTTAAATCAATCTAGAGGAGAGGACACTTTTAGAATAACGCATCTTCTCTGCGCATGTGTCGCTAATTTAAAAAATAAATCATCCGTTGAAGAAAAACACCATCATCTATGGAGGGTTTTTCTTCTATTAAGAAACGAAACTTGGTGACATAATTCATCTCTATTAAAAAAGAACCGTTGTGATTGCGAAATTTACTCTAGCCTCCTCTTCTTAGAGCTACAACGATAGTTCAGTTGCTTAACATAATAACATAATAGATGAACATTGGATATTCCCATTTTTAAAATGTAATCTCGTGACAAATGGGCGACCCTTCGTACAAAAAATGTATAACATTCGATGGACTCTTACATAGACAAGGTTATTTTTATTTGTTAAATACTAGCACAAGAAAAAGGATTCTTATTTATATCTAAACTCACAGAATACAGACAGAAAAGTATTGTTTCGTGGGTTTTGTCACTGATAAAAGTACATCAACATTGTTATTTCTTTTGTAATTTAAAGTTAATAACAGACATCCGAATGTCTGTTATCTAACGAAAGTCGATAACAACAAGACAACTTTGGGTAGGGGCAGCTGTTTCCTATTCTGTTGTATTTTCAATCATGCCAATTTCCTAATTGAATTCATCTTCCTTGTATTTTGACTTTTCAAAAACAGAGTTTTGGGATGCTACAGAAGGCAATTGTTTAACCACACGGCATTAATAATAGAGTGGAAAAGAAACACAATCATGTAGCAACATACCTTCAACGGCCATTCCGTTGTCAAGGCAACGCTTGAACCTGCAGGCTTTGCAGCGGTTTCTGTTGAATCGAGTTATTTTACACTGACCCCCAAAGAAGCAAGAAAATCGATCTCGCTTAGGCAGACTGCGCTTGAAAAATCCCTGGAGTTGGAAAAAAGGGACGTTGCGAAAAACGGGGGGTGGATTGGGGTGATCAAATTACAAGAGCAATTTATTAGTGGCATAAAAAATTGGACAACATTCGAAATTTATATTTTTAAAGCACTTTTACAGAATGGGTTTGTCAGCTTCATGTGTATCAGTATGTGTGTAAAGGTATTTTGCTGTGTCTGATCGTCTCTGTAAATCTGTTTCTATATATATATCTTTATCTATCTATCTACCTAACTGTCTCTTTCTCTCTCTATCTCTCTCTATCTATCTCTCTCTCACTCTCTCTCTCTATCTCTCTGTAAACATATAAAAAATTATGTATATATCTATCTCTCTATCTATCTATCTATCCATCCATCTACCTGTCTATCTAAGCATTTGTCTATGTATATTATATCATTTTACTTTGCTTTCGCCGGCCTTTACCTATTTTATACTTTTATAGTAATGGCAAAGAGGGTTATTTCAGATTTCAACTAAAAAAAACTCATTTCTAGTCTTTTGAGATTATTTATGAAGCAGCGTTGCTATTTTTTCTTTCGATTTAAAGTGATTTTATTTGATTTTGTAGTTTTCCTTTTCAACAAAATTGATTTTTCCCTGTACACCAGAGTTTCTTATTCTTGTGATGATGATGATGATGATGATGATGATGATGATGATGATGATGATGATGATGATGATGATGATGATGATGATGATGATGATGAT
>RQTK01000217.1:342432-365961 GCA_003991915.1 Elysia chlorotica | reverse complement strand
TTATTATTATTATTATTATTATTATTATTATTATTATTATTATTATTATTATTATTATTATTATTATTATTAATTCTATTATTATTATCACAATTATTATCTTTAGTCATTTTTGTTTGTTTTTGTTGTTTGTTTATTGTCGTTGTTGTGGGTTTTTTGTTGTTTTTTTTTGTTACGAGAAAAAAATCATTAAAAAAATAATTTTTGAAAATTAAGAAAATTTTAATTATTGTTTAAACACACTGCATTCTGACGTTTTCTTTTTTAAATATGAAATAATTAATATTTTCTCCTAAACGTACAGAGATGTAAATAGATTAAAATTAGACCCATTGCAATCGAAAACTTGTTCCTGATAATTATAATCCTAATTTGATATCTGAGACTTATCATTGATCAGTGCGGTATATACCTGACAAGAGAAACAGAACGGAAAGGCATGATATCAGTGCTTAGAGGTAACATGAAGCAAGTTCTTGTCAAACATAAATTGAGAGCCCGTTCTTTAAACGGAAATATCATTTGGTGAAATAGTAGTTGATGAGCATGATCACATACATTCTGCCTACAGTACTCCGGCGTCGGATACCGAATAAGCGCAAGATTCTATAAAGTCATGCGGAGGTAGACAGTGGATAAGTATCAAAAGGCTGAAACGATTTTTTAAAGAATCTATAGATTTGGTTGTTGCTGGGGTTTTTTGTTGGTTTTTGTTGCTGTTGTTGTTGTTGTTGTTGTTGTTGTTGTTGTTTACGATAAAATAGTGTTTAAATTGTACATGGCGCCATACAGTCTATTGATATTAATGCGGGATCGGAAACGAAATGAACAAACGGGAGGGAGTGTCTATACGCACTAGCCCTATGTAGAGATCAATATTACTACTCACAAATTTCGCTACACGCAATGTTTTTGTAAAAAAAATAATAATAATAATATAAAAATTTACCATACGCACTATAATTATATGTATACATTTTGTTCCAATAATAGATCTATTAACATTTTGGTCGATCCGCCGAAGGAAGCAAAACTCTCTACTAGCTTACAGTTTTCTATGTCTCGATAAATATCATATACAGCGCAATAGGCCTACATATTGTGATAAGCCGCCCTTCTGATCATTATTTAGATAGAAACACGATACTATTAATCTATAAAGTGCATATAGAAAAAAGTAAAAAAAAAGGTACGACCTAAGTCCCGTCGACCGGAAAACCTAATGAATATCGTCTTAAGTTACGGAGGACTACAATGATATCGTACAACCAAAAAGTCAAACAGACTGGCCTAGTTCTAGGATAACGGTGCATGTTTCTTTTTGTACTATAAATCTGGGAAGGGAACCAAATGTGTAGATGATGAAGCTACGGCGACCAACAACCAAAAAGTTAAAACGTATCGACCCTTGCCTATAATTATGCAAATTTTAAATTCTATATTTGGAATCTATAGACATTTCTTAATCAAAATTAAGATTTAGAAATTAACAGGTACATAAAATAAAGAGGAAAAAAAAAGATTAAGCCTATTTAGATCTAGAGACTTTTCTCAATGAACATTCAGATCTAGATATAAGTAAAAAAAAAAGTTTAAAAAAAAGATTAGGCCTATAATTTATGTCTACATTTAGATCGACACAGGCATGTGATAGACCCTTCTCACCACAGGATATATAAAGTTCGAAGGGTTTAGCAAGAGGGAAAGTTTTCCCCATTTCAAAAATACATACAAAGATCACAGAACGTATAAAATAAATAAAAATTATCATTAAATTTTAATTCGAATCGATAGATGTGAAAATTCTAAATGCTTATTACTGTTGAACACACCCCATATTTATAATACCTACATTCACAAATCTATCCCGGTTGGTGTTTCCAACTTTAACAAAATAAGTGGAGCATGAATTTTTTTCTTAATAAATTGCAATTGTACTGGACAAAAACGAGAGCAACAATCGTGCAAAATTTCAAGAAGATTGGTTCTGTAGTTAATCCTGTAGAGGTAAGCAAAATGTAGCTTTTTATTTCAAATATAGATTTACGAATAAGTAAGTCGAGACTCCACTCTGAATGAAGCTGAGAATAGAATAATATGCCAATTTTATTAAAGCAAAGATAATGATTGTCTGGGGTACTAAAGCTTAGGAGACGGGTAACCTGAGTAATTTATGCTGACGCACGACTGATAAAGTACATGTAAGTCAGTATAGACATTCTACAAGTCAGGTATACATGTGGAGTTTAGTTCAATCTCAATAGAATCATCATTGGTTAGAGCATCGACATCTGAACAGGTTGCCATTAGCAACAGTTTCGACATCACCTGGAGTTGTCATTAGCAACGGTCGGTTCGAAAAATAGCGACCAGGAAGTGTCTCAAATACTGTGATAAATGTAGGAAATGTCAACTCGGGTATTATGTCCTAGGTGAAGAATACAGCACGTGCGTGTGTGGGGGATTGCACGGCTGTGACCGACACCATGAGCGTAGATAACGTACATCGTATGTTGCTCGTGCGACTAACTCGACTAGATAGTCCAAATAACTCAAACTGTCATTTGTAGTACAGAATGATCCCTCCCTTTTTAGGCCACCTAGGTTTCCACGGATAATCAAATACGACGACGGGTCCTGAGACCAAAGTCTAACAGTTATATAAATACTCGGACTTCTGTTTAAGCCCGTCACATTTACTGACACTGACCTAACCAGTAGAAGACGTAATGCGACAAACGAATTTGCCCTAGTCCATTACAGAGGAGCAGATTTAGAGTAAAAGAAATCTTTGAAGCATGGGAAATAAAGATGAAAATTTCGTGAGTGATATTGGCAAACCGAGAACCATACCACCAAAAAAGACGCGCCCAATACGGGTCAGAGATACTAAGTGGTAATAAATATTACATCAAATCCGCGTTTTACACAACCTTTTTTTTATGAATGAATTACTCTAAACATTTTTTCATCACGTGGGACAACAAATAAAGAATAAGGGAACATTTCACACTATTGTTGTTGTTGTTGTTGTTGTTGTTGTTGCTGTTGCTGTTGTTGTTGTTGTTCTTGTTGCTTGGTTGTTTTTTTCTTTTGTTGTTTTTGTTTTATTTTATCCTTACCTTGCAGCCCTCGCATGTAGCCACGCCATAATGAATGCCAGTTGCTTTGTCGTCACAGATCCGACAGTTGCCGAATGGAAACGGAATGGAACCGTGCGGCATTGTAGCCGGGAACTCGTTCACTTCCGTAGAAAACCGTTTCTTTCCGCGTAAACTCGTCCAAAGTCGGGGAAACTCCTTCAAATCTGCGGAAAGTCATTCGGCAGTTTTTAAATTTTAGCGTTTATATCGCTCAAAATCTGGTGCTTTTGTGAATAAATAGATAAAGTGAAAAACAGTCTTACAGGTCTCTAAAAAAACTAAATGTGTTAATCGATATTACGACTCCTTTTTACCATAGCACAGTATTAACTTTAAAAATTTAACATTTCTTTATGAGTTTTGTTTTCATGAAGATGTCCAGTAAATCTTGTTGGTGTACGACGTTTGAGCGCCGAACTAATAGGAGGAAAGTTTTGCAACTTAATGCTCTAACTCTTTGAGCCTTAGAGTATGACCTATAGAGTAAATGTTTGCTCTTGTATCTTACATCCTTCCTCTAACTCTTTGAGCCTTAGTGTATGACTTATAGAGTGACTGTTTGCTCTTGTATTTACATCCTTGTTCTAACTCTTTCAACCTTAGTGTATGACCTGTAGAGTGACTGGTTGCTCTTGTATTTACATCCTTGTTCTAACTCTTTCAGCCTTAGTGTATGACCTATAGAGTGACTGGTTGCTCTTGTATCTTACATCGTTTCGTTTGCGACCTTTCCTCACATGCTGGTTTTAAGTTTCTGAAAAGATAAAAAAAATAATTACAAAATCGTTAAAATTAATGCTATTGCTTTAATTTGACAGTATTGGAGTTCAGTGACATCTTGTACCAAAAGAACGCAAACAAAATGTCTTGACGCTTTATATTCAAATTAACTGGCCACATATGACTGTCGCAAGCTCAGTTAGGTAGTTCCCCGGATTGACAAGCGGGGGGTCCACGATTCGAATCTAGCGAGTGTCTCGTTAAAGGAAATGTACAATTAGATAATAAAAATTACTTTTAAATAGCAAATTACCTTGTGTCAAATCGGTAATCACGCTGAACTGCATGATAGTGAACTGTAATTAGCTATCAGTGCATTGAGAAAACGTTCGTACAACAGGCAAATGTAAAAGGAGCAAAGAATTCTTTTTTAAACTATTTTTTATTTTGTTTTGTAGCTTTAGGTCTTATTAAGGTCTTGTTTTTTTTAATTTGAAAACTCATTAAAGTGCTTTGAGGTAAGAAGCACTTTTGTATACTCTGTTTTAACTGTTGTTGTTTTTACAGAACCCCCTCAATGACATCCAGGCTTCTCAGGCAAATAATTATTATCAATGTCAAGCAATTTGTATGTTTATGCTGTAAAGAAAGAAATATAAAAATCTAATTAAAGATGTTGATCCAAATCGCCCATGCTCACTAATATTGAATCGTTGAGCTGGAAAATAATACAGATTCTATCTTTGGATGACATTTTTCCTTCAATTTTACACATTATGTTACATCATTGGTTTGATTTTTTTAGTCAATCAAGAGAAAGGAAAAAGAAGCTGACAGAAAGTTTTTGATACCCTCTAATCTAATGACGCGGTGGTCCAGGGATAGAACATCGGCTTCCGAAGCAAAAGGTCCCGAGTTCGAATCATAGCGGTTGCGTTCCCTACTGTTTGGGTCGGTGTCAGTATAATGTGGCCAGCTGAGACAGGAGTCATGGTATCTCCGCCCTGTCTCGTGTGTGGCAGCACATACAATTGTCAGACGTCAGTCTTGGGGCTCATCCACAATATAGCCTATGTAGTGCTGATGTTGGTTGTTAAAAAACCAACTGAACTCAACTCTAATGTCCACAAAGCAGAAAGACAGAAAGACGAAAAAAGTTTATGTTTCTGACTCACAGATGACTAAATAAATGCTTTCTTTACATTACTTTTTCATACGTGTTTTTGTTGTTGTTTGAATGACGTCTTTTTTTTCATGAAGACCAAAGAGAACACCTCACAAAACCGGATATTTGCTAGATCCAGTATTACATACACTAATTCCACAAAAACATTAAAAACTCGTTTTGGTTTATGTCTTTAAAAAATAGAAATGTGAGAAACAATTTTTTACTTTCTCTGTGAAAGTCGGAAATGAAAGTGAATTCTATACCCAGGATTATTATTATACAACTTGTTTTCGAAGCTGAAAATAGAAAGATAATTTCACAGCTTCACAACTTGCTTATTTTCAAAATTGGCCAGCGGTTTCAGAAGAACTCTCTCTCAACACAGATCGATATAATTATGTTAGCATCACCGGCTGCCTTCAAAGGAAAGAAAGTTAAAAAAAACTGATACTCACCTGTGGGCGATATTTCACTTTACAGTGGCCACCCGATCGATGAGTGACGAGGGAGGGCTAAAACTGGAAACCCCCGTACATTTCATTGCGCACGAAGTGACAGAACAAGAAGATTGTGCTTGATAGATTTGATTGCGTAGTGGAGAATTATGTAACAAGAAAAACTCAAACTGCTGCGTGAGAGGGAGTAAGAGAGAGAGAGAGAGAGAGAGAGAGAGAGAGAGAGAGAGAGAGAGAGAGAGAGAGAGAGAGGGAGTAGAGATATAGGAGCGAGAAAACAATGAAGACTGAGACAAACTGACAGACAGACAGACTAGCTGACGGGTAGACTGAGACACAGGAAAATGTTTTGGACAAAGAGACCTGCAGGACAACAATAACATGTGAAAAAAGCTTTCGTTTCAGATGAATGATGTCGAATGTATGAAATGGAAACAGATAGAGAGAAACTAGTCCAGGAGGTAGAGAGAAAGAGAGAGAGAGAGAGAGAGAGAGAGAGAGAGAGAGAGTATAGTGAGAAGGGATAAGACATACAAAGGTAGAAACAGGTAGAGAGACAAAGAACATTTCATGAGAAATGATGAAAATATGAAAGTCACAGTGAAACAAGCACAATACACTCATACAAGTTTTGAGCCAGAGCCATCTAAACCTAATGTAGGCCTACTCCTCCGTGATTTTTTTTCAAATAAAAATGATTACTGCTGTTTCTAGATGGAGTTAAACATTTATAAGTGCATCCAATGCTTTATGACATATTTAAAATATCCGGAAAGGGAAAATTCTGACTCCATGAGTTTCGGTACGTAAACAAATTTAATTCACACAATTTCCGTTTCCACAGTTATCACTATTCCCTGTTTAGTTCTGAAAAAAAAGGGACAACTTTAAATTGAGACGGCGCTGTCGAATTCCAATAAATCATGTGGCCCAGAAACATTCAGTAGTCTAGCACTGAGGGCAAAGAGTCTGCTACCAAGATGTTACTGACATCAATACTTATAGTTTTCATATGTCACTAGAATCTAAGACATCTCCGCAGTTTTACAAAGCTGCTGAAGTTATTCCTAAGAAAACGGAAAATAGAGATGGCTAAGTATTTTTTTTTACTTTCACATCGACATCCGATCTAATGTTTTGTGAAAACCAGATATGAAAAAACCCTGATCCTCGTCAACAACCATTGCCTAAAAGCAACATAAAATGTAGAAGATGCTTGTATAATTGTTTACAAATACGTTGTGAAGCGCGTGGGAGAAAAGTGTGTTAGTCTCCTATATGCCTAATGATCGATTTTTCCTCGGCTCTCAACACACTCAATCATCACACTACTGAGCATAGAAGTAATTACAACATCACACTATATCATACACTACTGAGCATAGAAGTAATTACAACAGGACATGAATAACTAGATTTCCAAATGATTTGGTCATTATTGAGATATAATATTGAATATCAGGGTGAGGTTCGTGTTACAACTTGTTGTAAAGATGATTATCTCTAGCTGAATAAGAATAAAAGTGTAAAGAAGCAAAAGAAATCATTGTCGAGTTTCATATCAAGAAAGATCATACAATGCCTCAAAATTGAAAATTAGACTGTTGAAACTGTGGATGCATAATTATAAATACCGCGGCATTTAATTGTGTAATAAAAGACTGAAGCTACCGTTAATTCAATAAGTATATAGCATCAATGAGGACAGAAAAACCATAAGAATATAGACCAAAATAGAGATAATATGCCAAAAACCGTTTATTCCATAAACTTCACGAAGACCATCACAGTCGGGGTGCACGGTGTGAAAAACAATTGGTAAGATTGTTGCTATGACAATATATACTTGCCTTTTTATTATCATACAATCGGTACTCTAATAGAAAGAGAAAGTCAGGAATAGATAGATAGATAGATAGATAGATAGATAGATAGATAGATAGATAGATAGATAGATAGATAGATAGATAGATAGATAGATAGATATCGACAGTGATAGATAGATAGATAGATAGATAGATAAATAGATAGATTAGATAGATAGACAGATAGATGTGTAGAGAGTTGGAGAGATAGGAAGAGATAGAAAAATGTTGACCATATTAAATGCCTCAAATATTTATTGAATTAAGAAATAACTTAGCCTATATTGCCGTGTATTTTAAAACACGGACAATGTTTTGTTTTTGTTTGTTTTCTTTATTTTAACATCAACGCAAAGTGAAACATGACTTCAATTATGGTAGTGTTTCTCTCATTGTTAATGCTTTTTTTATATAAAAAACACGCGATTTGTATATCTTCATTAAATTGTTAATAATAATTTATTAAATGTAGCCAGCCCTACCTCAAAGTCAGTATCAAAGTTGATACTTGTATCTTTTCCCATTCACTTTGACAACAACAGAGTCCGCGAAACGAGTCACATCGGTCTGCAAAGAAGTAGATCTAGATCACTAAAAGTAGAGCAGGAGCATTATGTGAACGGCTTCAATTGATTCCTGTAGGGAGGAAGCCCAGACATTCACGCCAGCCGGCGATTACATCGGTACCAGTTAGACTCCTGCAGCTGTTGTAGACTGATCTAGATCATGCAGTTCTGAATTTACTGTGGGGATGGTTTACATAAAATGTTCTAAAGACTCGCATGTAAATTCTAGGTATAGAATGCACAAACGAGACATAGCTTACGTCTCGTCGTAACAATATAAGAAGAAGAAGGCTTACGACGAGACGTAAGCTACGTCATGTTTGTGCATTCTACCCTAGATCATTCTGATTTAGATCTAGACGTTTAGGCTGCTTCTGGTGAAAAAGCATTTGCAGAAGCAATGAGTTGTTACAGTTTCACATAAATCTCTCTCTCTCTCTCTCTCTCTCTCTCTCTCTCTCTCTCTCTCTCTCTCTCTCTCTCTCTCTCTCTCTCTCTCTTTCTTTCTCTCTCTCTCTGTCTCTTCCTCTCTCTCTCTCTCTCTCTCTCTCTCTCTCTCTCTCTCTACCTCTCTCTCTCTCTTTCTCTATCTCTCTCTTTTTCTATCTCTGTCTCTCCCACTCCCTCTCTTTCTCTCTCACACGCACTTTGCATCTCACTCTCTCTCTCTCTTTCTCTCACACTCCCTTTGCATATCTCTCTCTCTCTCTCTCTCTCTCTCTCTCTCTCTCTCTTTCATGCACTCTCTTTCACTCTCTCTTGCCCTCTCTGTCCCTCTACCCTAGTTTCTGTCTCGCGTACGTTCCATTTAGTGCGAGATCTTTCCTCTTTTGTTCTTGATGGTACACCGTGACTCGCGACAGCAGTTTACAACATAAACTCAAGCCTTCACTCAGTGGAGAGAATTTTAACCCTTTCGTGTCGCTGCTGGAGTAATATTAATCAGGTTCTTTCACGACTCACTGACTTGGGGGCGGATTTGGGGGGGGGGGGGGGGGGGGGGGGGGGGGGAGGAGGAGGAGGAGGAGAGAGAGAAATGTTTTAAGCCAAGTATCGGCGCATAACGTTTCTGCACAAAGCACTTCGCAGAGTTTGGTGAGAATTTATAATTATTTGTACATCACGTATTTTCTCACTGGCTTTGTTGAGCCATGGCAAAATGATGCAGACAGGAAAGTATCACGTTTTCATCCGAGGTATATTATCCTCCTCATCTTCATATTGCGTTTCTTCCTCTTCTCCAGTGTTTCACAGTTTCTCTTAAGTTATCTCTCTATCTCAATGTATACCAAGTATGCAGATAATGTAGACAATCCTAGGTCTATTTCACTTTATGGAAAATTGATCCGTTTATTTATAAATAAGGCCTATTTTAAAAACCTGCCATCTTGGATACGGAACATTAAAGGCTAAAGAAACGAATTGCTCCCCGTAATCTTTAAATGCTCCTTTGTGTAGTGTTCCCAGTTTTCCCTTTACTGTGTTTTTTATCTAGCATCCGTTACCTCCGTCTGTCTTTGTGACCGGCTGAGACAGGAGTCATGGTATCCCTGCTCTGTCTCGTGAGTGGCAGCACATACAATTGCCAGACGTCCGTCTTGGGGCCCGTCCACAATATAGCCTATATAGTGCTGATGTTGGACGTTAAAACCAACTCAACTCAACTCAACTCAACTGTCTGTCTGTCTTACTGAAACGAAAATTTCCTTTGAAAGAAAGGTAACCTTATTTAAAGTTTTTTTCAAGACCACTGTGTCACTCGATTGGATCACAAATTAGTGTGCAGTAGGAGGAAAGAGTAACTGCCAGAGTGTGAAGGCACAAGAGTAACAACAACAACAACAACAACAACAACAACAACAACAACAACAACAACAACAAGAAACATTTTTCAGTTTAAGAAACGAGATAACGATTATGCCTAGAAAACAGGCTAACCATAGCATATGTACAGAGGATCTTATGTAACATTGATCGGATTTTACGGCAACAAACAGCTCGAAAGTCCTCATGAAAGATCCTGTGGAAAGATGAGGCCCCAATAGCAGAGCCCGAGACCTGGCCGATCAAGTAATATTGGCACCGACCCAATCAGTAGCGAAAAATCGAAGTGGCTCAAACGGGGATCGAACCCTTAGATCGGTGAAAAATGTATATTTTTTAGATTTCCTTCCCTATTGATTTGATCGGTGTCAGTATGATTATGATCGGCACAGACCGAAGTCGTGGTATTCCCGCATTGGCCCAATGTGGCAGAACGTAAAACTGTCAGACGGTAGTTTTGGGGTCCGTCCATCATATAGCCTATAAAGTACTGACATTGGGCACTATGCAACCAAAAAGAACAAAGAATTCCTGTCAGAAGCTGTGTGCTTTACCCTTGGATTACTCTAGTCCCTCCCCCCCCCTAAACCCTTAAAAAGTGGTCGGTGAAGCAACCTCGCCGACGATTATGCAAGCGATTTGTTCGTAACAGTGCCTTCACGCTAAAGTACTTCCAGTAAATGTTAAAATAGCGTGCACTTTCGGTGCAGTGAGGCGTGAGCGTACAAGATCTAGGCCAATTTTGATTTTTGTAATTAATTATTCATCATTTGTACTCCACCCGGGCGGATTCGAATCCCCATAGCTTCTGTATCGTATCCCTCACATCTTTTCTGTATCGTGTCCCCATAGCTTGACTGTATCGAATCCCCATAGCTTCTGTATCGTATCCCTCACATCTTTTCTGTATCGTGTCCCCATAGCTTAACTGTATCGTATCCCTTATATCTTTTCACTGACTGCATTCGACAGATATCTTTCCGAAAGTTTCTTTATTACCCTTTGGATTTGATGATGAAGTATTATTGCTGGGTTTACCGTTTCCAAAACGCTTGAGTAAACATGTAGGCCATAGCGCTGACAATAATGTTTTGATTGTTGATAGTTTTCTAAATACAATTCTGTCAATTAATATGATACGCACTGTTTTCCTTTCTGCTCTCATCTGTGACCGGCTGAGACATGAGTCATGGTATCCCCGCCCTGTCTCGTGTCTGGCAGCACATACAATTGTCAGAGGTCCGTCTTGGGGCCCGTCCACAATATAGCCTATATAGTGCTGATGCTGGGCGTTAAAAACAAACGCAACTCAACCCAACTCTGCACTCATCGTTATAATCAGCGATGCAATTTGTATCATTATTCATTAAGTGCAGTATTGTTAAACACATACGATGTAAATTTCATTATTATCATAAATTATTCAAGCATGATAATGTTAGTTTGTTTACCAGGATCCGGTGATGACTCCGCGCTTGGACTTGCGTGTGCTATTTGATGGGCTTTGGGTTTTTTAAGTTTTTAAAAAGGTGATTGCATGTCAAATATAAGAGATTGTGCGGATATACCAAAACACGCCTCTACTTACTTAATGCTTCCTGAATTCCTCCAAGAATATTTTAAAAACCTACAAAGCGTCTCTTTGTAATGTGAATGGTATAGGGTTCACGAAAGCATAGCCTCCTTATTTCTCCGGCTTAGAATTCGGAGCGTGAACAGCCTTTGTGTCAGTTCTTCCTAACGACGACTGAAACAGAGAGAGAGAGAGAGAGAGAGAGAGAGAGAGAGAAAGAGAGTGAGGAGGAAACTATATGGATAAATTAGTATTTAGATATATGGATAAACAGGGGAGAGATGGAGAGAGGGAGAGGGGGGGGTAGAGAGAGAGAGAAAGAGAGATATGCATAAATAGGTATTTAGATAATCTATATAGATAGACAAGTGAACGAGGGAGCGAGAGAGAGGCAGAAAAAAAGACACAGACACATACAGAGAGATAGGGTGGGAGACAGACAGACAGACAGACAGACAGACAGGCAGACACACAGACACACAGACACACATACAGACACACAGACAAACACACAGACAGACAGACAGAAAGACAGCAGTACACAGACACACACAGAGGTGGCCACATTATGATTTTACCGAACCAAGCAGTAGGGAACAATGTGGCCCAACAACCACACGAGGCTCGAACCGGTAACTACCCGATTGAAAGGCGAGCGTTCTTCTTCTGAACCACCCAATACTTTTGGTCTTCAGGGTTCACTATATCCATTCACTTTTTGTCCTCATTGCAAGACAGCAGCACCAGACCGTCGTCATGGTGTCTTGCTAACTCCCGACAACATCTTGTGGCTTGAACATCAACAGTTTCTGTATGCCAAACCATACAGCGTTATGTTTTTGTTTAACCTCACGGCACTTCATCAATCCATTTATGTCTATAAATACGCAAGTCATGCAACTACGCTGTGCAAGTCTTGGATCACAAACCGCGCAAACTGTTACACGCATACACAGATCGAAGCAAGAACTTAATGACACTGACGAGGCTGTTGTAAAACGTTCAAATGTAAAAAGGGGATTTGGCGATATCGTCAGCCACTGAAAAAATACCAGATGTAAACTGAAACGCATGAATATCGACAACAAGCAGCTTTTTAATATCTAATAATGAAAAAATATCAGCAGGAAAGTTGAACTTCCTAGACTGGCATTTGAAAGTATGAATTAAAGGTCTAGTGGTAAAAATCATAATTATGTGGCCATTTTAGCATGTATGTACTTTTGCTCCACGACCATTCTATTTGTTAGGACAGAAAGGGGGGGGGGGGTAAGAAACGGAGAGACAAAGACAGGGAGGCAGAGAGACACAGAGACACAAAGACGCAGAGAGGTAGACACAGTGAGACAGAGAGAGGTAGACACAGAGACAGAGAGACAGAGGGAGCAAGACATGTAGACACAGAGACAGGTAGGCCAAAAGACAGAGAGATAGAGGGAGTGAGACAGAAAGACAGAGAGACAGAGAGAGTGAGAGGGGAAGACAGAGAGACAAAAAGGCAGAGAGACAGAGAGAGAGTGATAACGAAAAAACTAAGCCTGAATAAAGGAAGAAAAATACAATCTACGTGCATGCACAGAAGAAAACATCTTCGAAACAACACAAGAAAGACAGACGAGACAAAGTACGACCAAAAACAGTTTTCTGATGAGAGGGGCGCAACGGCGCTTCTCAAAACACTTGTGTAAAAACAAATAATTATGTAAGTAATGATCAGTCATTTTATATATCTAATTATCAAGCAGATAGCAAATGCATTTTACGAGGTATGTTCAAATCGAATCAAAGCTATGGTGTTAGCTCCATGTACCACCTACAGATGGAGGCAATGTCGGACCTCAGCCTGCCTCGAAAGGGTCCAACCTAAAAGGTCATATAGACCCTGTTATATACGCTTAGCTTAGGGTCCAACCCATGCAACTGCGGATTGCTTTGTACCTTGTCATACCAGGGGAAGGCGGAACATAGCCACAGGGAATACACACTCAAAGACACAAAAAATTGCACATTGGAATTCTGAAGTGATCTCAAAGAAAACGTAAGAATATTTTCTCTTCAGCAATAAGATGGACGAATTATCCTGGGTGCTCAGGTAACATATTTAAATTCAAACATGTTCCAAGGTTGGGGCTAGGATATAGACATGGCAACAAAGGTGGAATCATCACATATGTCAAAATGTCCATACCATCGGTCGAATTCAGGGAATTTCAGGCGAGACTGGGCATCACACAATGAAAGCCTTTACCACTCAGGAACCCACGCATATATAGTACTAACGTCTAATATCCTAGCGATAAGAACCTAAATTTAAAGGCTCTATACAAAACCGTAAACCGACATTTCATAGCGGGATATGTTAATGCTCACTCCCCCAGCTGGGGTTTCTCGTTAACGGACACCCGTGGAGATAATATTGAAGGCTGGATGAACATAATATCATTCTCTTAAATAATCCACTTATATTTTACCTCAGGACGTTGAAGCCAAAACACTCCAGACATTGCAATATCTACAAGAGATATCGGGCGCAATATGGACCGCAATGTGATGGATCAACTTGGTGGCAGTGATCACAACTAGTCAAGGGAGGGAATTGTTTATTTCAAAAAGTGGTCACTGAGAAGAGGACACGTTTTTTATATGTTACTGCACAAAGATTTTTATTTTTCAACCAAAAATAAAAACAACATATCCATGGAAGATACGTTTACATTAGAGAGAGAGAGAGATGGGGGGGGGGGCAACTCATGTAGAATTATTCAAGGGAATGAAGCAGTATTTTTTTTAGACAGGACCATGATATCTTGACTTATCTTTCTTTGTTCATGAATCGGGCTTATTATCCCTTTTTTTAATAATAAACTTTCTGCTTTAATCAATCCTTAAATCCGTATGCTATAAAATATATACTCAAATTTATCTATGTGTCAATTAAAGCTTTAGGAATGAGAGACAGAGATTATGGGAATAAATAGTTGGTTATATATTTCAAAGGTCGAATTCAATTAACCAAGCACCCACTCTCTACATTCTCAGAAAGATAGGCAAGTCATTATTTTATATAGAAGGTGTTTAATTTCTTTCCTACTTAGAACAGCACACTTCCAGCTACATACACACTTGTATACATTAAAGATCAGCAGCACTGGCCTCCAGTTTTGAATGCGGAGACATCCCTCAAACTCCTCCCTTTTTAATCCCCTCCATCTTTAGTGGACTCGGTGTCAGCATACTCATTGTGCCAGCTGAGACAGAAAGCTTTGAACCTCCACTCTGATCTTTATTTGGAAGTAGATGAATTTGCCTAGAATTAATTGAGGTATCTACTGGGAGATAAGCTGCTAACTGTGAAACCAACCATAGACCAGTGAGGTGCATATAGCTTTATTAAAAAAGGTGGTGTGTTGCAGAAAATAGAGGCAGTAAAGATAACAAATAAAAAGTTATATACACGTGTATAACAATGATAATGCCCCTTACATATTCAACGGGGAAAGTGCGTGTAAAGCGAGGTTGGTTGGTTGGTTGGGTTGGTTTAGCGTCCAACAGCAGCACTATATAGGCTATATTGTGGACGGGCCCCAAGACGGACGTCTGACAATCGTATGTGCTGCCACACACGAGACAGGGCGGGGATAGCATGACTCCTGTCTCAGCCGGTCATCATTATACCAAAGCGAGATTGAAACTATTAGCCTCCGCCTGTCAAGTAGTAACGGAAAGGTAGCGGGCCCACTGACTCGACATTAACTCTCCTACAAAGGATAAAAAGGATCTTTACCCTCGCGGTTCACATGCTACATGTTGCATAATATTTGGTAATGGTTCATTTCTGTATATGTCGAAAGCTTCTTAGTTGAAAAATCTACGCTTTAAACAGACAAAGAAAAGATAACAGTGGGGGCCTATATCTTCCACAAAATAGTGATTTTGTTTTTTTAAGTTTTTTAATTTCATAATCATAATGCTGTTCTTTTTATCTTGTTGTTTTTGTTGTTATTGTTGGTAGTAATTTTGGTGGTGGTGGTGGTTTTTGCTGACGATCTATATCACTAGATCGATTGACAGAAACAGTCGTCCCATTTTGCTTACATCGTTCGATTTATGGACAATTTTCTGTTTTTTGTTTCTGCAGATAAATTTTTTGATTAAGAATTGAGAGAGGAAGAGAGAGAGAGAGAGAGAGAGAGAGAGAGAGAGAGAGAAAGAGATGGAGAAAAGACAGGGACATGTAAACATAGTTGGGAGGGAAAGAAAGAAAGAGAAAGAGGGAGAAAGGGGGAAGGGTACGTCTTGAAGAACTAGTCAAGGGAATGAAGCGGTATATTTTAGGTAGCACCTTGATATCTTGATTTATCTTTCTTTGGTCACCAATCAGGTTTTTTTTTTTAATTGTTAACTGTGTGTTTTAATCAAACCTTAATTCCTTATTATGCTGTAAAATACTGTACTCAAATTTATCTATGTGTCAGTTAAAGCTTTTGGAATGACAGACAGAAATTATGGAAGAAATAGTTATATATTAACCATGTGCCCACTCTCTACATTTTCAGAAAGATAGGCGAGTCATTTTTTATATTTAAAACGTTTTAAGTTTTATTGGTGAATAAAGCATGGGGATGTAAAAGCAGATTTGCTCTTGAGTAGACATTGATGAGGCAGCACGAATCGTGGCTCTTTGACAAAAAGAAGATGAGTGTCGCTGCGCTTTAACAGATGCAGGGGCGAGTGAATTTTGTATCTTTCAGTACCTGTTTTATGTGAGAAAAGTACATCATAGTGTACTGTTCTTTCAAAAGAATGTTTTTGTCAACTTTCAAAATATATTAAAAATTTTAAAAGGTAATGTTTAAAATATATTTCATCTATAGATGGCAGAGAGGTATTCTTAAATTAACAGTGTATTTCCGACCTTTTTAGGGAAATCATCCAAAAAAATTATTGTTTTTATTTGTATGAATTTTGGTTAGCGATTTCCATAGCGGCAGGACTGTTTACCAAAATCGCCCAAGGGCGAGTGATTTAAAAGATACTGAAGTTATATAAGCCCTAACAGCATTGGCTGACAGTCTCGCCAATTTCAGGTAAAAATAACATTGCTTTTCTGTGTCTTGGCATTATTTTAATAAAGCCCTTAACTTAGCTTTTTTACTTTTGTTTTGTACTATTCGGATATAACCAAATATCGCGGTATTTTTTCTCATTTTGTTGTCGGGAAACTAGCCCTGATATAAATTATATTATAAGGAGCATTGATAGTGAGCGTTTGAGGGAGAATAGAAGAGAGAGAGATAGAGAGAGAGAGAGAGAGAGAGAGAGAGAGAAAGAGACAGACAGACAGACAGAGAGAGAGAGACAGAGAGCGAGATCAAAAGAAAGACAAAGAGAGAGAAAGATAGAGAGCAAGAGAAAGACAAAGAAATAGAAACAAATAGAGAGAGAAAGAGAGAGAGATAGATAGAGAAAGAAAGAAAGATAATAGAGGCAGGGGAAGGGAGGGGAAAGGACAAGAGCAGGTAATTAGAGCGAGCTACGGGCAAACGTAAAATAAAGAAACACAGGAAAACAGAAAGAGGAAGAAAGAGAGGGAGAGAGACAGGTGGAGAAACAGATAGAGACAGACAGAGAGACAGAGACACAGAGAGAAATAGGGGATAGAGGGAGAGGCGGAAACTGGGTGAGAGGAGAAAGAGAGAAAGAAAGTAAGAGAAAGCAAGAGAAAGACAAAGAGAGAACCAGATAGAGAGCAAGAGAAATACAAAGAGAGAGAGGCAGGTAGAGAGAGAAAGAGACAGAGAGAGAGAGAGAGAGAGAGAGAGAGAGAGTTAAGTTGCGAAGAAACCGAAAGAGAAAAACAGACAATGGGCCTAGAGAGAGATTGATTGGCATGCAGGTAGCGCAATTAAGTGACACGGAGGATAGGCAGGAAACACAGAGACAGGGACCTGGACAAATTGACAAGTGGCCAAGACAGTGGGAGATTGATGCATACACGGGAAGCGACAGGCAGAGAGATAAATAGAAAAGCACAGAGGTCGTAAAGATAAAAGGGGCCGCCGGTAGCTACAGCCTGCACAGCCGTTCAGTGCTCTGGCGTAAGAGCAGGATGTCCGCGGTTCGAATCTTGACTAGGGTTCCCTTCTGAGTACAAGAGTCTTTGGAGGAAAAGACTCATTGGGCATAGGAAAACGGGTGGACAGTCAGAAAGCGAGGGGAAAAAAAGGGGGTGACAAAAAAAAGGGGGGGGGGGGGGGGGGCAGTCAGATAAATACAGAGGAAAATACGATTATACACACGACTGATATAAGAGATTTCGAAAGAGAGAATGAGAGAGAGATGCAAAGAGAGGTACAGAGAGAAAGACAGACAGCCAGAGACAAAGATAGAAAAATCGACAGGTAGAGAGACAGAGACAGATTAGAGAGATAGACTCACACAGAAAATGTGCTTTTGTTTGTGTTGTTTTTTTTTTTGTACTAAGAGGCGCAAACACATACACAGGTGTTTAAACCGTATCTCTCTTCGCGCTAGAGTATTTAATAAATTTCATTTTGTTCGGTTAGTAACTTCCCCAGTTGGTTTAACACTGTTTCAATTCTCACCATCATGTTACCGTCAACGGTCCAGCACTCCACCAGTGAGCAGTGTTGTTGATGGTCGTGACTGGCGTGTCCTATGGAGACGGTCAGTCTGTTCATTCGGGCCATCAGTGGCCTTGTCTCCATACATCATCCTGCGTTAGGCCTGTCGCCCTCCATACCGTCCCGTCACTGTCAGTCTCACAGCCAGATGGGCCGCGCCCTCAGATTTTTATTAATAGACATATGTATCCCCGTCTAACTTAACTTTACAGGCCATGTCGAGATGGGATCCATAGCGGGTTGAGAGCTTGCTTAACGTCCAACCTCAACACTATGTTTGCTATGTTGTGAACGGGCCCCAAGACTACCGCCTGACAATTTCACATACTGCCACACAGAGACTGTGGTGGGAGACCTGGACTTCTGTTTCGGCAGGTCTCCTTATACTGACGCCGATCGAACCAGTAAGGAGTCGCAATATGACAAATACATTTTGAGCGATCGTTAGTTTCGAACCGGAGAATTCCCTCCTGGGAGACGAATGCTCTACCACTCGAGCCAGTTCATCCCACGGGACTCATAGCAAACCGGGAACGATAGGTGAGAAAATCTCCACCGGCGTCCAATCATAGCTCTGCCCTAGACTTAGGACACCAATGGGCCACACAAGAAAAAAACAAAAACAAAAAAAACCCAAGCCTGAGGGGCATGATAATGTCATTCGTAATCATGCTGTGGGTCGCACAGTCTGTGTTGTCAGCACAAAGGCCGCCGTTACGCTGTTACCTGCACCAGGAACAAAATAATAAGGAAGACCTCTTGCAGTTCGCTGTTTATACGTACAAGATCTTTCTGTAGACCAATCTGTCTGTCTGTCTGTCTGTCTCTCTCTCTCTCTCTCTCTCTCTCTCTCTCTCTCTCTTTTTCTCTCTCTATCTCTTTCTCTCTCTCTCTCTCTCTCTCTTTTTTTTCTTCTTTTCGCTCTCTCTCTCTCTTTCTCTTCCCTTTCCTCTCTCTCTCTCTCTCTCTCTCTCTCTCTCTCACTGTCTCTGTCGGACCGTCTCTCTCTCCAGATTGATTTATCGCCATTCTGGCCGCCCAGTGTCCTTCCTTGGTCAACCAATTCTTTTTTTTTTTCATTGTTGAATTATAATAGTATCTTGATTGGTTTTCATCTTATATGTAGGGAGTTCTAAGTCAGCTTAATTTACTGTGGAACTGTGTTTGCTATTTATATATTTAATTATTTCTTAATTTTATATCATTTTTTAAATACCTTTGACCAAAATTCTCTTTTGTTTCCTTCTAACTTTCGTTTCGATTTTATCCCTCTGCTCACATGTTTCACAAACAAAAAATCGTTGGGGCCTACATTGTGATTGTTTCTGTCTAGTGTTTATTTACCTTGGAACGTTATGCTTGGGGGATTGGGGTTGTGTGTGCAGTGTTTTTTTGTTTTTTTTTAATAGATTATATCATTTCTAGAAAGTTGTAAGTCGTCTTGATATTTTTTTCATCTAATATACGATGGTTTTTGGATGGGAGGAGCTATTTTAACTTGTGTTTGTTGGCGAATATTAACTGAATTGCATAGATGATTCTTTACCTGTGGTTGTCGCCGGGTGGTTCTCACTAGTAATTTGGTTTGTTATCACACGCTGATGAAGAACCAACGTGGACGCTATCATGTTGAGTGACTGTGCAGATCCGAATCTTCGGTTCAAGATTTTGGCGAGCATCAAATTGGTTTAAGTTGGTTTCTGATCGACTAATGTTCGCAAATGGGCTAAATCGTGAACGGGTCCCAATACCAACTTACGACAATTTTAAATGCAGCCACACAAAGACAGTGGGTATATTCCAGGACTTCGGTATCAGCAGGTCATATTATGCTGCTAAGGCCAGAGCCAGACTTACGCTGCTGGTGGCTGGGATGGGACTGTGGCTTCCGTATGAAACCCTCTGGTATTGTTTGCGCCTCGGTCTGACTGCGCAAATAAATACAAGAAGGTTTCATAAAGATCCCCCAGTCCAGCCACAGCCCCACGCCAGCCACCGGCATCGGCCTGGTTCTGTCTTACTATAATGGCGGACATAGCGGCCTGCTGAGGAATTGATCCTGGGGGCTTCCTGTTGGTAAGCCGCGCGCTCTGAAATTCAGCCACTTATAGGGGCGGTAGCCGTGAGTTTAAAGCATTGCCATTCCTATGGAAGGGGTCCGTGGTTCGAATCGAATTCTACACACACTCATGATGACTAGAAACCTAATCTAAATTTTATTTCAATAGATTGTTTTGTTCGTGGATGTAACAGCTGAAGTCTACAATCTACATATCTGACCAAGTAACCAAACTGTGAGGCTGAGCCATAGAGCCTGACATCTGCTTAAACTAAGAATACAGTAACCTCTCTCCAAAGGAGCTCAGTTTTAAAGACTATAAGTCCAACCTTGTTACACCTTGTCAGTCCCACATTCCTTGCATTCTATACCCGAGGAAACACATGTTTGAGCACGCATGTTGTCCATAAGGTTGCTGTTTTTTTTTTCAATTTTTCTGACATGCACAAGAATACGTACTCTACTAATTAAGGATAATGCTGAGATGTAAGCAAAGGGGTTTTCGGGGTTGCCATCACCTATTACTTGAAAACCTAGACCGTTGAACCAGAGATCGCTCTACTTCCTCCGACTAGGGAGTACTCTTAACCCCAAACCTAAGTAATTAACGTTCTTGTCTGTGCTTGCCCTTCATAGGTGCACATGATGTCGACTTCCACGTGATCACATATTGACACGATCCGCGTGAACTGTTTTGAATTCAATGGGTTTGTATGAGGCCCAATTTAAGATAATTTTTATTTGACAGACGACTTTTTATGGTTATGGGTAACCATTTCAACGTAAATGATGTGAATAAACCGTGAAGTCGCTATAAACACACCATATAATTCCTTTTTTAAAATTAGGTCCTTGATCTGCTTATTTAAAACGATTTTTTGACTGCGATCGAGCGCGAAATAGTGCTGCTTTTTTTCTTGGAAAATAAACAAGAGCAATAACTAATTATTCCAAAAAAAAAAGAAGTGTGAAATTGTATTAGTAAACAGGCAAAAGCAGGCGTGACTTATGGGCTGTAAGTACACGTCAATCAATTGTTTATATTCACTCATTGGAAGGGTAGACAGGAATTTAAAAACAATTGTTGATCACATTTATTACGCCCATCGTCAGTAATTAAGCTATTTCGTAGGCGGACCTCAAGGCTAAACTCTAATAACTTGATATGGCGCACAGAGGAACGAACTAACTCAAGAAGTAGATCAAAGGTCTCCATATCGGAAGGTCCATGGTTCGATTCCTACGAAACAGTAGATTTATTTATCCAACTCTGTCCCCTGAAACTGTTTGGGTCGGTTTCCGTATAATGGTATCCCCGCCCTGTCTCGTGTGTGGCAGCTCATAAAATTCTCAGACGTCGGTTTTGGGGTTCGTCCACAATATAGCGTAATAATGCTTCAGTCGGACGTTAAACCAACTCCACTCAACTCCAATAAAAAAACATAGCAATGATCCAGACCTCTGGTCTTTTGGCCAAGATTTTGTTAAAATATCCCTTTCGTTCATACATTGCGAAACTCTCTCATGGTTTAACATCTCCATGGTCGAACCTCAAGAAATATCATCTACAGCGATGAGATTCGAGAAGGGGTACCCGGACTTGGCCAATTAATTATTTATACTGACATCGATCCAACAAGGAGAAAAAGAATGCGATGGCCAAAGCGAGATTCGAACTCGCTACCTTCCGATGAGAACCCTTACGCTCTACTCTTGGACCATATAGGCTAACATCTCCCCCACTCTTGTCGCGGTGACGTTCGGTTGTTGCACCTTCCTGGCAGATGTTTGGTCACGTGACTAGCATGGCTCACCTCCAGAATGAAGGCCTCCAACGCTTGGCTAGGCTTGCCCCCAAACAACCGAACAGTCAACCACGACAGTTGCCCTACATTTTTTTTATTTTCTTCCCTGTGATTAATTGCGCATCGCGTAACAACGAACAAGTCACTCTGCAACAAGGAGCAACCGTGGGAAGAGGTGCACCAGTGTGTGTAAGTTAGTACAGGGAGAGAGAGAGAGAGAGAGAGAGAGAGAGAGAAGAGAGAGATGAATAGAGATAGGCAGAGAGAAGGAAAGAGAGACAGAGATAATGTGAGAGAGAAACACACAGTGAAACAAAGAGGGGCATAGAGATAGAGAGGCAAATAGACAGGGAGAGGAAGGGGTGGAGAGAAAGGCAAGAAGACCAAGAGAAAAAGGAAGAAACAGAGAGGGACAGACAAATAGAGGGGAGCCACTGATCCGAAAACTACTATCTCCGTTTTCTGTGTGTGTGGGGGGGGGGGGTTAGATCATAGCTGGATAGAACATGAAAAAGATTTTACCGTTTTCCGTTCAGTGCACCCTAATGATAATGAAGCATAACATTTAAACCACCGACTTACTTACTGCGTAGCCTTAAGGGAATAGTATCGGTATTTCCATCGCCTTGACTGAGTCTACAGGTCCTCCCGTCCCAGCCAACCGTAAACGGCTGTCAGTCTTCAGTCACGTGATTCTCCATCGTACAACAGCATCAGGACCAAGATTCACCAGGTAGGATCTTTAAGAAAACGGTCTCCTTCATTATCAAACTGTTTGTGCATCTTTTATAATTTGCCATGAGTGTTTCTTAGTGAATCGACTGCGATTGCGCGCGAAATAGTGCTGCTTTTTCCTTGGAAAACAAATAAAAGCAATAACTAATTATTTCAGAAAAAAGGTGTGAACTTGTATTAGTAAACAGGCAAAAGCAGGCGTGACTTTTCACGTTACTTGGAACAGTGAAGGAAAGTGCTTATCAGCTGTAAGTACAGGGTTTTTGTTTTGTTTTTGTGTTTTTTTTGTGTTTTTTTTTTGTTTTTTCCTTTTTTTTGTAGTGCATAACCTTAATGAAATATAAAAATTCATGTATGATTTAGTTTTTACATCTTATCAACATGCATAAGTGAGGTTTCTATTGTATGCAGCTGAATTATCACAGGGCCGTTACATTGAACACTGAATGCAGCACAAATTTTGTTTGTTTGTTTTTTTGGGGGGAGGGGGGTTGAGAGGATAGTACAGGGCATAAACTTAATTGAATTCAAAATGTTCATGTATTATCTAGTTTTTACACTTATGAACATGCGTAACTGAGATTTCTATTGTATGCCGCTGAATTATCACGATTCCCAATACATAGGGCCGTTACATTGAACACTGAATGCAATACAAATGAACCTTTTTACATTATTATATAAATGCATAGGGGTATAAATCGCCGTCTTCGCGGATTGTAAACTGACAATAATCAACAATAAAATAATTAATTAATTAATGTGAGGGTAAATAATTATTACTTTGAAGATTTCCCTTAATAATAAGCTCATTTATTTTATGAGTTTTGTATTTTCTTTATCTCTGCCTGTCTATACGTCTTACTGACTGTTTGTCTGTATGTCTGTCTGCCTGCCTGTCTAACTCTCAATATCTATCTATCTATCTATCCCCCTCTCTCTCTCTCTCTCTCTCTCTCTCTCTCTCTCTCT
>RQTK01000217.1:313527-328297 GCA_003991915.1 Elysia chlorotica | reverse complement strand
CTGGCTGCTCAAGACAGTGCAGGTAAACTCTCATAGCCTGGCTGCTCAAAACAGTGCAGGTAAACTCACATAGCCTGGCTGCCCAAGGCCACCGTGCAGGTAAACTCACATAGCCTGGCTGCCCAAGGCCACCGTGCAGGTAAACTCACATAGCCTGGCTGCTCAAGACAGTGCAGGTAAACTCACATAGCCTGGCTGCTCAAGACAGTGCAGGTAAACTCACATAGCCTGGCTGCCCAAGGCCACCGTGCAGGTAAACTCACATAGCCTGGCTGCCCAAGACAGTGCAGGTAAACTCACATAGCCTGGCTGCCCAAGGCCACCGTACAGGTAAACTCATATAGCCTGGCTGCCCAAGGCCACCGTGCAGGTAAACTCAGGCTATGTGTGGTTCTCTTACTCATTCGGTTATTTGAATGTTTTGTCGATTCATTAGTTGATTTAATTGATAGATTAATTATACCTGTATTAATTCAAATACTGATTAGTTCTC
Organism: Elysia chlorotica; assembly: GCA_003991915.1. Classification (NCBI taxonomy): domain Eukaryota; kingdom Metazoa; phylum Mollusca; class Gastropoda; family Plakobranchidae; genus Elysia; species Elysia chlorotica. Next base: position 327,804 of record RQTK01000217.1, on the reverse strand, counting down.
TTTTTTACATTTAGCTCCAACCTTCATTTATTGATATTAATATTTTAAACCAATAAATTTTTTAACACCCAAGGAACTCTTCCGGGGTGGATTTATGAGAAACGTGTAACAGAAGCACTTTATTTGTATAATCCTCCCAGGCCGCTATTGGAGCTATTGCGCTCGACACAGCCAAAGAAAATGGTGACAGTGATTTGATACAGCTCGGCGAAGAGGTAAGCAGCAAGGAATTTGGTTAACTACCTTTGGTATATAGCTTGATCATAATTTGTATAATCTTTTCGTCTTTCAACCAACCGACTGTATCTTCTTGAAAGTTTAGTCTGTTGTGGTGGGCTTCTTTTACTTGGAATTTTAAGTTTAGTGGAGCTGCGTTTTCCCCTCAGTCTCTTCTCTTTTCATCGCGTCACCCTCTCAGCTTAAAAGCCTGGCAGGGTGCAAACTTGTATCAAAACAAATGACGTCCATTAAAATAGTAATCGGATCTTGTGTCTACTAAGAATCTAATACTTTTTTTAGGTTTTGATAATTATTTCCCTTGGTATTTCCTTCATATTCAAGTTAAATGTTTGTCTAAAATAAACGTTGCATTATATGAAGGCTTTTACTATCATGATATTGATTTATAATGGCAATAATATAGGTGAGATTTTTTTCGTACAACTAATCCAACATTTAATGAAGGTTTTTATCACTATTTTACTTCTCTCTCTCTCTCTCTCTCTCTCTCTCTCTCTCTCTCTCTCTCTCTCTCTCTCTCTCTCTCTCTCTCTCTCTCTCTCTCTCTCTCTCTCTTCTTCTCTCTCTCTCCCTCTCTCTCTCTCTTTCGCCTCCCCCTCTCTATTCCCTCCCTTCCTCCCTCACTACCTGTCTCTCATTCTCTCTCTNTNTCTCCCTCTCGCCGCCCCCCCCCCGCCCCAGGTGCTGATGCTGGCCGTGCTAGTGATCCTCATCACGGCCCCCATAGGCGCTGTGGGCATCGCGTTGTCCGGCCCTCGCCTGCTCAAACACTGCCCCAGGGCACAGGCCATCGAGGTCGCGCCAGACCAGCCGACCGCCAACGGGGACGTGGAGAAGGGCGAGGAGGAGGAGGAGGAGGCCCTCACAGAAAACCACGATCTGATCGATAGAGAGGCCGAGAATTAAACAAGGTTTTATTATAATTTTTTGTGTATAACTAAGTTTCTAGATCAACAACAGAAGACATGCTTTATATAAAAAGCAGCGGTTGTAAGCTGAGGCAATTCGTTTTGGCGAGGAGGCCGAGGAGCTCACAGAAAACTACGATCTGATCCACAAAGATTGCGAGAATTAAACAAGGTTTTATTATTATTTTTTTGTACATATTTAGGTTTCTGGATCAACAACAGAAGACATGCTTTATATAAAAAGCAGCGGTTGTAAGCTGGGACAGTTCATTTTGACGAGGAGGCCGAGGAGCTCACAGAAAACCACGACTTGGTGGACAAAGATTGTGAGAATTAAACAAGGTTTTTTTAATAATTATTTTTCTGAATCAACAATATGAGACATGCTTTACAAAGATGATCAGAGTTTAAAAAATTTTTTCTTTTAAACTTAGTTTTTGAAGCAACAACAGAAGACAAAATTGACAAGAATTAAAAAAAAAAAAGTTTTTTGTTGCTTTTGGGGGGTTCTAAAAAAAATAACAGAAGACATGCTGTATATAAAAAGCAGCAATTTTGAAATGAGACAACTTTTTTTGGTTGTTCATATCCTTGTTAAGAAGTTAAAAATTTAAATCTAATCTGGGAGTCCTTTCGTTTATTGATGAATTCATCACTCTGACGGGAGCAGTATTTGGGATTTGAACCTCAAAGCCCCTGCTCATCACTTAAGAGTACTACCGTCTGAGCTTTAAGACACCCCACATATTTTATTTTCAACAAATATTTTGTGTAATAGTTTATATAATTATGTAAGTTTGTAAGTATAAAGAATAATACTCACATGTTGTTTAAGCGTGGGCTGCTAAAGATTGATTTAACTAACGCAAGGACCATACTCACTTAGCCTCAACATTGAACAGGTTTCAATTTACATTTGCGCAACCTTTTCTTTTTGTTGTTGTTGTTTTGCTTTGTTTGAGTTTTCTTTCAGGTTTTAAAAATGTCAACCTTTTACACCTTTTGAATTTTAAGCAGCATTTTATTGTTTTTTATATTTCTGAAAACATTAATGCAAATACTGTAAGCTATTTTACAATATTTTTCATAAATACGCGCATACTATTTATATACGTTTTCCCTATGACTATGTCTTATTCAGCAAATCATCGATATTGAAAAGTAGTAAAACTAACATATGAAACTGTTTAACTCCATTTGTACTACTTTTTATATTTATTTTCTAATCGCAATTTTGAGAAAGTAATAAAACTATGATAGATAAGTATCTAACAAATAAACACACCACAAGCTTTAAAATAATTATGTTGAACATATACTTATCAAAAATGTACTTAATTAGAGTGATGGCAGTGCAAAACTTAAAATAGTAATAATGATTAAAGCAAAACCATGATTATATATTTTCATCCCCGTCTTGCTTTTTTTCTTTTTTTTTATAATTGGATGACTCAAAGCGTGCAAAAATTTGAGGTTGTACTTTTGTTGCATTTCACAAGTTTCGCTTTCGAAAGGAATTTGTTTTTGTGTTGTTGTTTTTTTTAATAAAAAATTGTTTACAGGGCAGCATTGCATTTTTGCTCTCTCTAAATTGTGCACAGGCACTGAATAAGGTAAAATCTCATCTTGGACAGGAGGTTTATGGATTTCTTTTATAATTAAGAAATGTTTAATGTGCAGCCCTACATTTTTACACTCTCTAAATAGTACACATGCACTGACTGAAAAAAATCTCGTTTTCGTAAAGGTGTCCTATTTTTTTTAGTAACAAGAGCCATCTTTAAACTGCAGCCTTATCTTCGTACTCGTTTTAGACTGAGCACAGGGCGAGGTGATCCCTTTCCTGTAACTCACGACTAAATGCTGCATACGTGGATGGCTCTGCACTGAGCCCAATGTAACACAAAGACCAACCGGTGAATGCCAGGGTTTTGTTCTCGTATATGGTGGTTCTTGAGAAGTAAGACCTCAAACAAGAAGGAGAGAAAGTGCGTCCCCCCCCCCCTCCGAGTAAAGATTTTAATTGAATCGAAGTTCGTAGAATTTTTGGTCTTCGTTTTCTTAGAAAATGTATTGGTTTTTTTATTAAACATTTTGAAACACATTATGTAAGGCTTGTTCGAAAACACCCTTTGAAAGCTCAGATTCAGAATTTTTTTTTTCATTTTATGAAAGATGATGCCCCGAAATAAGTTGTGCTGTTTTTCCCTAAAATATGTATGTATATACTATAGTTTTTAGTACAAATAAAGAAAAGTGCTTAAATTATTAAGGAGCTGTATTATAAAATGATTGATCGTTACTTACATAATAGTATTCTGGTGAAAGAGGCGCATGGCGTCCCTCGAAACACATGTGTAAAAGCTGCAATATCTATGTAAGTATTGACCAATCTTTTTATGTGTATATATATAATAAAGAGAGAGAGAGAGAGAGAGAGAGAGAGAGTGAGAGAGAGAGAGAGAGGGAGAGAGAGAGAGAGAGAGAGAGAAAGAGGCTTTGGTGATTAAAACCTACATTAATATTTTTTGTGTACGAAAAAAAAAACATGTGTTAGTTTACTGTTTAGCCTAAGAAAGCTTATAATTCAAACTGGTGCATTTTGTTTTTTTGTGAATGGGCTTTACAAATTTAAAAATTACTTGGAAGTTTCTAATGCGTCTCAATGTTTACGAACTCGCTCATCTCACATATGTGTATATAAAAATGCTAACATTTGTTTGTTTGTAGTTGTTGTTGTTGTTATTGTTGTTGTTGTTGTTGTTGTTGTTGTTGTTGTTGTTGTTGTTGTTGTTTTCTTTTTGTGTTGCTTTTTTGTTTTGTTTGTTTGTTTTGGGGTTTTTGATTTGGTTTGGGTTTTTTCGTGGGGGGTGGGGGGTGTTTGTCATGCCATGCTATGACAATTATTCGTACCTGACTGTATTTCTTCTGTTCATTGAGATTTTTTCATTATTGTCACAACTATCTTTAAGTGTGTGGGTAAACCGCCTTGAACACAAATGTATGGTATAATGTGTTTCTAAAATATTCTTTAACATATAAAACTTTGAGTATTTCTCATTCATCTATTTTAATTGTTCCTTGTTTATTCCGATTTATTGTTAAAATTGTTTTAATTCATTGAAGCTTAATCTAGTCATAAGATTACCATGCGCTTTAGCATGATATTTGAAATACCTGATGTCCACGCTTGCATTCATGTCGATTTCTGTGCCAATTTTTTTTTATTGAACTCTTTCTAGTCAAAAAGTGGCTTTAACAGGCGCACACAGTGCTAAACGAACGGTAGACATCAACGCCTGTAAGTGCAACGTCGGGGTAGCAAACAACTCGCCGTAATAATACGAGAATAAGAAGACGTACGACTAGGCGTAAACTACTGCGACGTTAAACTTAATATACCTAGTCAATTGGTGTGCCTTTCAATATTCCTGGATACCTTTAACTTTTATTAATGGCCTCAGGGATTTATGATTTCGCCGAATCAAAGCCTTTAAAATTGCAGACCATGTCACCGAACCTATTGTATGTTAAAAAATCCTTGCATAACGAGAATCAATTTTGTTACGTTTTAGGCAGGGAAATGACAGTATCAGAGACTTTAGATTGTATGAGACGTTTCCCCAAAAGAGCTCACAATACTATTGCTACGAGTAACGAGTGTTAGGCATGCTCACCTGATTTCTTTATGGAAATTAAGGCGGTTGAGCATTCTTCAGACTTAAATTTTAGTTTGGTTTAAAGAAGGAAGCGACCACCTTTATTAAAGCGGCCAACATGCGCAAAATCTTCCCTGTGAAACATCTCACTAAATCAATAGTCTCTGGTATAATACTCAAAGGTTATTACTGTTTAGCCTCCATGTCCCTCACATTGTATGTAAACTATGTCAAATAGTAAAAATGTCATTAGGTAGTTTGACACATTTCATGAGTTTGTTTACTTTGGTGAATTGACCCGCTGTTTTTAATAAGCTGGTTCAGAATACACATACTACACATGAATATAATTTATTCTGTTCTAGCTGTGCGAAATGTTTTAGTGACATGACGCACTTTGACTCTTAATTCATGAGTTTGTTTATTTTAAACATTTGACCCGTTGTTTTTGAAAGCTGCGAATGCAATGTTTTGAATAATGTAGAAGTTTGTAATCTTTTTTCATAGATCTGGTCACAAAAGTCTCTTTTTTCAAACTGATGTTTAAAGAATTTTGTGAACAAAGTTTGTTTTTGTGCAGGCGTACCTTCTTTATTGAGGGCGTGTTCTTATTTTGTCATTGCTTTTGTTACATGTATTACGCTTTGTACAATGGGAACTTAACTCGTTTCCTGTTTGAAGTACAAGGAAAGCAAAACTCAGCTCAGTAATAAACATAAACATCTAGTTATTTTTAATCTGTTCATCGCTGTTACTTTTTTGTTTTATTTGTTCTTGTTATTTTTTGTGTTTTGTACTTGTATCCGAAAGGATTTTGTTGCGGTTGTTTTGGTGTGTATGTGTGTGTGTGTGTGTATGTGTGCGCGCGTGTGGCTTTATTGTGCAGAAGGGGTAAACTTCCTGGACTCAACATTTACTGTGTTAATGGAAATCGATGTACACATTAACACACACTCACACACACACACAAGCACATTATTCAACACCTATCAGAATGCACGGATTCTCTCTCTGTCTGTCTGACTGTCTGTCTAGAGAGAGAGAGAGAGAGAGAGAGAGAGAGAGACAGACAGACAGACAGAGAGACAGAGAGGGAAGGAGAGAAAGAGAGAGAGAGAGATAGAGAGTGACATAGAGGGAGAGAGAAAGAGAGAGAGAGAGAGAGAGAGAGAGAGAGAGAGAGAGAGAGAGAGAGAGATTCTCTCCTTCCCTCTCTGTCTCTCTCACACTCTTTCATTCTCTCTTTCTCTATCATCTACACCTGATATCTAAGAACCCTTAATATAAAAACAATCAACAAATCCAAGGTAGTTCCTTTACTACCCCGAAAAGTGTACATCATTATATAAAAATTATAATGTAACATATGTACATCATTAATTTTACATTATACAAACATTATATACAAAAACACAAACTCTGCTTATTCATATTTCTTCTAAAGAAACTACCGGCATTTATGATTATTATTGTATTTCAAAATAATCTTTATTGCTTCACCGATTCTTATAAAATGATAGTCAGCTGCAAAATGTCAATATTGATAAATGAGAAATATGACGTCAATACTGTTCAAGATAGTGAGTGAACCAGATAATTGCTTAATTGAATAAACACTCTAACATTTTGACATTAGTTCATCTTTAGAGAGTTGAGTCTAAGTGTAAGAATTTCGCCTTACTTAAATTCCTTTGAGTTTACAACAATTTAGGGGAAGGTGAGATCAACTTCAATTCCATCAGAAATTCAGCACAAATCGTTCATTTATCTTTAAGCGCGTTTTGTGGGGCCACCAGCTTAGCAAAAAATTTAAAGTAGAGCTTTGTAGTCCCAAACACCTTGGACTCACATTCTTGCCAGAGTAGAAGTCGATAGAACTCGTAGTAGTATCGTATGGGTACATCTGCATACGTTGTTAAAGTGGCTGTGTAGCCAAACGGTACTAATAATACACTCTAGAGGTTGTGATGGAGGTACAACTGCAATACTTCATAATTATTTCTAAAAATATTAATATCCTATTCTTCTTTTTCGATGGCAATAAGAACAACACCCAAAAAAGGTTGTTCTGGTGATGTTCTGCTTTAGATCTTTGATGTAACCACCTCTTTGGCCTCTTCCAGATCAAAAGCGGGGTTTTCCTGTCCGAGCTTCTGGTCCCGTGGTTCCTCAGTCTTGTGCAGCAGCCTGGGGCCTACCATGGCGATAATCACCGAGCCGATGGGGGCCGTTATCAGGATAGCCAGGAAAGCAATGGTCAGCACCTGAAAGGGGGGGGGGGTGGAGCAGGACACAAGAGGATTACAACAATATTTTACAGGGAGTGTAATTCTGTCAAATAAGTTCAGGTGCTTTGCTGGGTCACGGGCATTTGTATGTATCTTGGATAGTATTGACGTCAAATTTCTCATTTGTGAGAGAGAGAGAGAGAGAATGAGAGAGAGAGAGAGAGAGAGAGAGAGACAGAGAGAGACAGACAGACAGACAGACAGACAGACAGACAGAAAGAGAGGTGAACTAAGGATGGAGAGAGATGGAGAGAGGGATAAAGACATAAAGAGAGAGGGTGAGTAAGTCCAGCAAGGCAAAAACACATTTTTAAACCATGGTGTACATAAGGCAGAGAGGGGGACAGACAGAGACAGACAGACAGACAAGCAGGCAGACAAGAAAAGAGAAAGCTGATTGCGATAGATAGAAGAATACAGAGTCATGCATAAAAATTGATTGATTGGTTAAAAGCTTAAATCTAGCGTTGTAAAGAGTTTAAATGACTAAGAAAACTGCATTTATTTGAATATCACCATAAACTCAGTAACTGGTCTCATTTTGGCTTCTCTTTTTAAAGGTGTTTCTGTACCTTTTTGCCAATGGGTTCGAGGTCTTTTTTCAAGGTGTTTCTGTACCTTTTTGCCAATGGGTTCGAGGTCCGTTTCCCCCTTCTCTACAGCCGTGTCGTAGGCCACTGCCCCAATGGCGGCCTGGACTGTGGCCTTGGGAATCCAGGTCAAGGGCAGGAACAGGCGCTCCCTCAGGTTCAGGTCCGACCTGAGCCCGACCACGCTCGCCACGCACATGCGCACTGCCAGCCCCAGGAACAACACGCCGATTCCTTTACCTGGCACACACAAAGCCAAAATACTTATGTGTCACAAAATTAGCCCAAATACTTATGTATCACAAAATTAGCAAAATACTTATATGTCACAAAATTGGCCCAAATACTTATGTGTCACGAAATTAGCCCAAATACTTATGTGTCACAAAATTAGCCAAAATACTTATGTGTCACAAAATTAGCCCAAATACCTTTGTGGAAAAAAGACAACACCAAAATACGTTTATGTTTAAAAAGCCAAAATGTTTTTGTGTAAAAAGCCATAGTGTTATTTTTTTAACTTTTTTTTTTTTTGCAAGAGGACAAAAATGTGAGGAAGCCGGGTTGAAAAATTAAAAAAAACAAACAAATTATGCCATAACGATACATATTTTTTTTAAATATTTAACACAGCTTGGTGTGATATTGATAATAATTATGTTGTCTACATTTTAGTTAAATTATAGCTAAGCTCCGGGTTGAAGAATTTTCAAAAATATTAAAAAAATGAAAACTTGGTATGAGCGCTCGTTCATGAAATAAAAAAGCAACATGCCATGCTATGACATTATTCTTTGATTTTAAGCTAGGAAAAACGGATCTGTTTAGATCAATAAAATAATGCTTGGATGATAACAATACTTGGTTGAGATTATGTTTGAAAACCACGGCAGGAAAACTGACCGACTGTGTCGCCGTCCAGATGGTCAATCTCAACAGCCGAGCCAATCAGGCCGAACAGCAGCGGCTGGAAGACCATCCAGAGCACGCTGGTCACCTCCTCCTCGGGCATCTGGCGCAGAGACACAAGCAGAGCGTGCAGAGACACGGGCAGAATGAGCAGAGACACGGGCAGAGCGTGCATAGACACGAGCAGAGCGTGCAGAGACAAGGGCAGAGCGTGCAGAGACACGGGCAGAATGAGCAGAGACACGGGCAGAGCGTGCAGAGACACGGGCAGAGCGTGCAGAGACACGGGCAGAATGAGCAGACACATGGGCAGAGCGTGAAGAGACACGGGCAGAGCGTGAAGAGACACGGGCAGAGGGTGCAGAGATACGGGCAGAGGGTGCAGAGACACGGGCAGAGCGTGCAGAGACACGGGCAGCGCGTGCAGAGACATGGGCAGAGCGTACAGAGACACGGGCAGAGGGTGAAGAGACACGGGCAGAGCGTGCAGAGACATGGGCAGAGCGTACAGAGACACGGGCAGAGCGTACAGAGACATGGGCAGAGCGTGCAGAGACATGGGCAGAGACACGGGCAGAGCGTGCAGAGACATGGGCAGAGACACGGGCAGAGCATACAGAGACACGGGCAGAGGGTCCAGAGACACGTGCAGAGGGTGCAGAGACATGGGCAGAGCGTACAGAGACATGGGCAGAGCGTGCAGAGACACGGGCAGAGCGTGCAGAGACATGGGCAGAGACACGGGCAGAGGGTGCAGAGACACGGGCAGAGCGTGCAAAGACATGGGCAGAGGGTGCAATGTCACGTAGTCTCATAGTCATATTATGTCTTAGATATAACATCTCATAATCATATTATGTCTTAGACATTACGTCTCATAATCATATTATGTCTTAGACATTACGTCTCATAATCATATTATGTCTTAGATATTACGTCTCATACTTGTTTTTTGTCTTAGATATTACGTCTCATAATCATATTATGTCTTAGATATTACGTCTCATAATCATATTATGTCTTAGATATTACGTCTCATAATCATATTATGTCTTAGATATTACGTCTCATAATCATATTATGTCTTAGATATTACGTCTCATAATCATTTTATGTCTTAGATATTACGTCTCATACTTGTTTTTTGTCTTAGATATTACGTCTCATAATCATACTATGTCTTAGATATTACGTCTCATAATTGTTTTATGTCTTAGATATTACGTCTTATGCATTATGGCTTACATATTACGTCTCATAGCATAGATTATGGTTCTGGGGTCTAAGATGTTATGTCCGTGAGCCTGCCGGAGAAATAGCCGTGAGACCCCGCTAGCGCTGACAGCTCACCTTCTTGCCTGTGCCGCGGTATTCATCCTTCCACTTGTAGGCAGCAACGAACGCCAGGGAGAGACAACCCAGGGGTCCTGCCCCGGCCCAGTCGATAGCGCTGCTGCCAAAGACGGTGAGGAGTCCCCCGCCCACCAGCAGCACTGAGCGGAACAGGGACAGGTTTTTCTGGGAGGAAGCAACGCGGCGACACGCTGGTTAAAATATCAGGGATACAGGGACACTTCTTGGGTATTAGACGAGTTTTGACAATTATTGCAGTTAAGAAAGTGAAAGCAGGTGGGGAAAGGTGTAAAAGGGCGTGAATTCAGTTAAGTCGAGTTTGATGCTTAGACGTCCAACATCAGCACTGTGGGTGGGCCCACAGACAATTTTATGTGCTGCCACATACGTGACATTGCAGGGATACCATGGCTCCTGTCTCAGCCCGTCACATTATACTGCTACCGACACAACCAGTAAAATATCTCGGACATCTGGGTTGGTAGTTAGGCTACACCGTGGTGGTAGTTTTCCTCTCGTCTTAGATATAACGATGAGAAGGCTTTCGAACAGTTCTAAGCTACTGTAAAGTTGTACTAAAGATCCTTGGAGCATTAGACGAATTACTGTCAATGGCACTTAACACAGTAAAAACATTTTTTAATAAAAAAGATATGAAATGAACAATTTATAGACAATACTGCAATATACAGGTTTGAAGCATGGACAACCAACACTACAGATCGCAAAAATATCACAGACTTCGATATGAAAAATACTACACAGGTGTTGTTGTTTTTTTTAGATTTTCATTGACTTTGAATATTTAATGTCGTGTCGTCAAATGTAGATATTATATCAGTATCATTTCTAAGAGCTGAGAAAAGTTCCTGTATATTCTGCAGAAGAATTGACAGGACTGGTGTGACTGATCGTGATGACGCTAAAAAGGATAATACAAATTACATCATATTATACTCTTTAATAATCTCTCTCTCTCTCTCTCTCTCTCTCTCTCTCTCTCTCTCTCTCTCTCTATATATCTGTTACAAAAATTGAACATAAGAAGAGAAATAGGGCAGTGTATTAGAGATAGGAAGCTGCAATATTATGGACACCTCATGCGTCATGAAAGTGTGATAAGAGATCTCTATAACGGCGAAGTGGAGGGCAGCAGAGGTCGGGGACGCCCCAGAACGAAATGGAATGACAACATCGCAGAATGGACGTGCTACTCGCTGGTGCAGTGCCAACGACTTGCGCAGGACAGATGTCAATGGAGGGCCATTGCAGCCAACCTTCGCAAGGAGGCGGCACCCGGATGATGATGATTATTATGAAGCGTAAAAACATGACTTCAAAACTACGTATGAAGCTAAAGAACTTATGTATAAAAACCATGAAACCATAAGTTTTTCAGCTTCCATACGTAGTTTTGAGGTCAATGTTTGTTATGCTTCATAATGAGTGCTGATGTGCGCAAAATGTTTACGTTTTTTAACTTTCTGCCGCAGCAAGATCTGATCCTTGCCATTGAGCATGCGTCATAGGCCCTAAAAACAGCTTTAACTTTAATAACGAATTTCATTATACCGCTTTGGTGTGTTTATTGGTCATAATGTGGTAAGTGCTAAATTTGGTGTGAATGCCCTGCCAGTCGTGGAAGAAACAAGTCTACCGATACATCTGGTCTTACTTTGAAACACTCACTTTATTCCGCATGGGAAGATATTCGTCATCCATCCAATTAAAGCTTGTTTCCGCTTCACAGCTTATAAACTTAGTGCAATTTTGTCTTTGTTTGGCCACTTTGATGGCTGGGTCGGTGAAAGTTTCGTAGCCTCCTCAAAAACACACTCACAATGTCCTCTTGTCAGTTAAATGTGCAATGGTCCTCGACATGTCGTTCATTACTGTAAGACTTAGATGTTCCTCAATCATTGTATTTAAGATTATTGAGATCATAGATGTACATTATTTAAAAATCATATTTTGAAGGTTGCCTTATTATCGGAAGGTTGTGGTTCGATCCCCAATATTTACTGCGTGGGTCGGTATGACCGACTTGACATGGCGTAGTTTTTTGAACACTCACGCTGGATTTCTGAGGGATGTACCAGAGGATGACTCCACACGTCGACCCGAAAGCAATCCCCACGAGCACCTCTAGCGGGCCTTTACAGATGATCCAAGCTATGTCACCTGGTGGCGCAGACACAATGAGAGAGGGTGGTGACATATATATATATACATATACAATGAGAGAGGGTGGTGATATATATATACATATACAATGAGAGAGGGTGGTGACATATACATGTTCCGGTGGAACAGACACAATGAGAGAGGGTGGTGACATACATGTTCCGGTGGAACAGACACAATGAGAGAGGGTGGTGATATACATGTTCCGGTGGAACAGACACAATGAGAGAGGGTGGTGACATACATGTTCCGGTGGAACAGACACAATGAGAGAGGGTGTTGACATACATGTTCCGGTGGAACAGACACAATGAGAGAGGGTGTTGACATACATATTCCGGTGGAACAGACACAATGAGAGAGGGTGGTGACATACATGTTCCGGTGGAACAGACACAATGAGAGAGGGTGGTGATATACATGTTCCGGTGGAACAGACACAATGAGAGAGGGTGGTGATATACATGTTCCGGTGGAACAGACACAATGAGAGAGGGTGGTGACATACATATTCCGGTGGAACAGACACAATGAGAGAGGGTGGTGACATACATGTTCCGGTGGAACAGACACAATGAGAGAGGGTGTTGACATACATGTTCCGGTGGCACAGCACAATGAGAGAGGGTGGTGACATACATGTTCCGGTGGAACAGACACAATGAGAGAGGGTGGTGACATATATGTTCCGGTGGAACAGACACAACGAGAGAGGGTGGTGACATATATGTTCCGGTGGAACAGACACAATGAGAGAGGGTGGTGACATACATATTCCGGTGGAACAGACACAATGAGAGAGGGTAGTGATATACATGTTCCGGTGGCACAGCACAATGAGAGAGGGTGGTGACATACATGTTCCAGTGGAACAGACACAATGAGAGAGGGTGGTGACATACATATTCCGGTGGAACAGACACAATGAGAGAGGGTGGTGATATACATGTTCCGGTGGAACAGACACAATGAGAGAGGGTGTTGACATACATGTTCCCGTGGATCAGACACTAAGAGAGAGGGTGGTGATATACATGTTCCCGTGGATCAGACACTAAGAGAGAGGGTGGTGACATACATGTTCCCGTGGATCAGACACAATGAGAGAGGGTGTTGACATACATGTTCCCGTGGAACAGACACAAAGAGAGAGGGTGTTGACATACATGTACATATTCTGGTGGAACAGACACAAAGAGAGAGGGTGGTGACATACATGTACATATTCCGGTGGAACAGACACAAAGAGAGAGGGTGGTGACATACATATTCCGGTGGAACAGACACAATGAGAGAGGGTGGTGATATACATGTTCCGGTGGCACAGACATAATGACAGAGGGTGGTGACATACATGTTCACTTAGTTCTTAATATCTTGATACTTTTTTTTAAAGCAGCATGAGAGAGAATATAGATATAAATGATGAATTGCTCATTCAAAAAGATGTTTGAATATCTTTAACGAAACAAACAACAAGCTCAAATCCATCAAAGAAAATAATGCAAATTTTTGCAGTTTTTTTTTTTACATTCTTATTAATTTAGATGTTCAAAAGTACAGATTGATAGCTTGAGAGTATTTGGAAACACATAATAAGAACTATATCCCCAATATAATTAAAAACTAAGGTTGTTTCAATGTTAAACGAACACTATAAATTGAGAAATACGGACCTTCGGAGAAACAGACACTGAGCATGACACCAAACCCTGTGATGGCCAGGACTGCGTCTAAGGATACCGAGGCGATCACCAGAGTGGGGATACCTTTGTTAAGACCGTATCCTCTCTCCGACAGTCCCAGCATGGAGGGAACCACCACAGCCGGGGATCTGGGAACGTAGAGTTCGGGAAAGCTCTGGTTTATTTGTTGTATTCTTGTATTCTATCTTGTGGAGAGTGAAGAAGTTTGATGAAAGAGTCGAACATGGTGCTAACTCAATACAATTAAAATATTTGTAGACGCCAAGCAAACCTTTTTGGTTATGTGATGAGAAGAAAAAGCCTGTAACGTCTGGAATGAGTGAAGGGAAGCGCAGCCAAAACGACAGAGGCAGACAGACAGAGAGAGAGAGAGAGAGAGAGAGAGAGAGAGAGAGCCTCCCCCCCCTCTCTCTTTTTCTCTCTCTGTTTCTCCTTTTCTC
>RQTK01000217.1:299579-307347 GCA_003991915.1 Elysia chlorotica | reverse complement strand
GCGGGGATGACCATGACTCCTGTCTCAGCCGGTCACATTATACTGACACCAGACCCAACCAGTAGGGAACGCAACAGCCATGCGTCGGAAGCCGATGTTCTACCCCTGGACCAACGCGCTCCCCTCAAATAATTCGAGACGGTTGGGGACTTTCGGTTCTTCAAAGGGCGCAACATGATGTGAGAAAGTTATGACCCTTTCAACCGTCGGCGTATTATTTTCAATAACGAGTGAGGTATTATGATTACATTCTTTTTTCCGATCACAGAACGATGGCCCTTTTAGTTGCATCGTGCTTTTTTTTCAGTGCAAGGTGGCTTGGGTTCAACTCTTGCCATGAACTCAGTGCACTAAATCTAAACGCGTTGTTTTCTCGTGTGATTACAAGAATTCTTGGGATCGTTTGGTGACAACATTTGCAACTTTATACACTACTTAGCAACAAAAGCACGTTACGATTTAATTTTTTTTTTTTTTTTGCTTTTCTGTAATTATATAAATATGGTTACGCGTCTTCCGTCACGAGAATCTAGTTGATCTAGTGCACTTACTGTCTTACGACATACTGAGTCCCATACTATCGCCTACGCATGCAAATGTTTTTTCAGCAGTCGTCTGAAAAAAATCGAAATGGGGAAAACGGTTGTGAGATAAATTAAACTTTGCGGTTTTCTATTACAGTCATGTATTTCCATTTTATAATTATTAAAGTATTAATCGAATGTTCTCATACTTTTCAAACTGTTATGTGTTTTTTTATATTGTCTGTCTAGGGACCACCCTTAAAGGAGGGGGACGCGGTGGTCCAGGGGTAGAACACCGGCTTCCGACGCAAAGTATAATTGTGACCGGCTGAGACAGGAGTCATGGTATCCCCGCCCCGTATCGTGTGTGGCAGCACATAAAAAATTGTCAGACGTCAGTTTTGGGGCCCTATATGGTGCTGCCGTTAAAGAACCAACCCAACCCAACCCCAACCCTTAAAGGAATTCATATTTCTTTTTCATTTCTTAATGCATGTACCTGCATTTTTAAAACAATCATTTGTTAAAACGAGGAGTCCGGCGTAATTGCAGAGCAATCTCTAGATCTGTTATGAATTTTTCTTTTTTTTTTTTTTTTTGGTGGGGTGGGGATCTATTGCTATTTGATTTTAGTTTGGTTTTTGTTTGTTTTTCTACTTCCTTTTTTGTTGTTGTTGTTTTATTTTGCTTTTAAGTTATAATTACCGTTTTGTCCTTGTATTTGTTCTACACTTAATATTTTATTTTTTCCAAGTGTCCAGGTTCCGATGGCTAAGACGTCACTATGTTTTTGTTCCGGTTTTAATACACATACTAAACACACACACTCACACACACACAAACACACACACACACACACATATATACATATATAATTATTTAATTTAATCAGACAGACATACCCGACCGACAGAAAGACAGACAAACAGACAGACAAACACAGAGAGACATACGGCAGACAGAGACAAAGAGAGAAACAGACAGACAAACAGAAAGACAGACAGACATACAGAGAAAAGGGAGAGAGATGAAGAGCCAGAGAGAGAAAAAGGAGAGATAGGTGGAGAAAGGAAAGAGAAAAATAATAACCATAGTGAAGTTACGTCAGTGCAGCGCAGATTGGGGTCTTTGCGATGGCTGTCAACCATTCAGAAGTATGTGGGATGCATACTATTTCCAGGTGCCTTTGTGTTTTCCAACATCATTCATAGCTAACCAGTGCTAGACCGGTGCACTCTTATAGCAAGCTCAACTTGATCTACTTCTTATTGTTTTTCTCCAATTTTATGACTTAGCAAAGTCTCATTAATATGGAAACCACAGTATTTCTGTGACCTGGTGTAGACTTGTGGCATAAAATCTTAACGCATGATTTGAGCACTTTTCATCGGTGACCGACTGAGTTGGCATTTTTTAATTCTAGATTACTGCGCAGATGTCAAGGTTCGACTTGCATGGATTATCAAGTCGCCATTGACTTGGCATCCTCCATCTGGTGGTTTAAAGTCTCATGGCTTCTGAGGAAATGTGAGTGTGTTCAAAATGGGAAAGACGGGATGGGGAGAAGAAGGGGGTGGGGGAACGTTTTGATGTGGGCAATTCAATGTTTGCGGGCTCAAAGTCTGGAGTTATACTAGTGGATCTGTGTCAATTATGCAATGTGGCCTGTTGCGACAGCAAATTTGGTGTTTATTGCTCTCTCTCTCTCTCTCTCTCTCTCTCTCTCTCTCTCTCTCTATCTCTCTCTCTCTCTCTCTCTCTCTCTCTCTCCTTATCTCTATATCTTTATCTCTTTCTGTGACGAGATTAAAATTGTCATACGTAATTTTCTAATCCTGTCCCCGCATTGGCAATCTGGGAAACTTTTTTGTAAGAGAAATTGGCATTTTATTGTGACTTAATCAACATTTTAGACGGTTGGGTTGATATGATATTCTGTTATGCCGAATGTCCGCCAAACAAAATTTAGAAACAGCACTGCACAAAAATACTTATGTGGTAGTTTTCACTGGTGTAAATCGATTGAAATAGGGAACACTTAAATTGCAAAGACAACATCAACAACAAAACTACCATAACAATGACAAAACAATGAAAAAACCGGCAACACCAACAGTTACAAGAACGGTAACAAGATCTAGAAAGCTACCAAAGACTAATACAGAAACACTAAAATTAATAGTAAACAATGAAGAGGAGAATTTAAAATAGTCCAGTTCAGTCCATTGAGAAGGTAGACGGGAGGCAAATTGTACGACAAGTCTGTCCTCATCCAATCTTGTCAGTGTGGTTTATTCCGTTAGTTTGTCTGCCTAACACTGTGGTATGTCTGCTTCAGCCCGTCTTGACTATGCTGTTTTAAAGAATGATGTGGCCGAACCAAGCAAGCTTTCTTCTTTTCAATACTGCTACTAAACTTTCCTTTAAAAAGACAGAAATTGTCAGAGAGAGAGAGAGAGAGAGAGATTAGTCAAGACGGGCTGAAGCAGACATACCACAGTGTTAGGCAGACAGAGAGAACGGAATAAAGAGAGAGAGAGAGAGAGAGAGAGAGAGAGCAGAGAGAAGAAAGAAAAAAGAGACATACCATTATTTTCATGTAAAAACTGATCCGGGAGAAGAAGATAGTCTTTGTGTGAAGGGGAGAAAACTGATTAAATCATTTCTTATCAAACCCCCTACACGTTTTTATCCCTTTGCCAAGTTTTGGTCAGCTTTAACTTCGGCTTCGTTATCGAAGCGAGACACCTTTTTATTACCTACACGTAAACAATTGGTCCTTTCCTCTCAAGACCAGCGACATTATTTTAGTATATACAATTGTCTTTTATTTTCACGATTTAATAAAAATTTTACGGTGATAATTGATTCTGGTGCCGTTAACGATTGTGATGGTGGTAGTGGTGTTGCTGTTGGTTGTTGGTATCATTGTAATTGTTGTTGTTGTTGTTGTTGCACTGTTGTTGTTGTTGGTGTTGTTGTTTTGTTGTTGTTGTTGTTTTTGTTGTTGTTTGTTGTTGTTGTTGTTTTTGTTGTTATTGTTTTTTTGTTGTTGTTTTTTTTTGTTTTTTTTCTTCCGTTTTTGTTTTTGTTTTTTCAATGAATGAAATCAGTGCAGCTAAGGGAAGTAAGCAAGTTTTTTATGTCCCTACATTTTATCTGGTAGCATGAATATTATCAGGTTCTGTAAGAATAAAGCGAAGAAACAACGATATGGCATTTAAAAAGCCAAATGATAACACGATCATATACTGTCCAGACAACATGAAACGAAATATTTTTACCCAAAAAAATCTAGTTTCAACTTGTTAAAAAGTATGAGAGCCATTATCGTTTATTGTAAATCAAATATTATGAAACATTTACATGTATATCCAATACTACAATGGGTAACTAAATAAATGCCATTTTCTTTTGTCACAACAACATAGAATATCATATTGCAACCAGTACAGTCAAGATTTATTTAAGAATGCACGAAATGCGATCAATTCCTGGTGACCACGATCCGGCGGTAGACCTGACACTTGCACCCGATGGCTACCGATTCCCAGGCATCCGAGTATTGGTACACGCCTGTGGAGGAGGTTAAAAGTTTTGATTAAAGAACAGGTAGGTTTCACCTGACTGACAATACATTCGTGTTAGATTCTCATACACTCTCTACGTCAAGCGCCTGAAGATTAGTTGTTGTTGTTGTTGTGGTCGTTGTTGTTGTTGTTGTTGTTGTTGTTGTTGTTGTTGTTGCTGTTGTTGTTGTTCTTGTTCTTCTTCTTCTTCTTCTTCTTCTTCTTCTTCTTCTTCTTCTTCTTCTTCTTCTTCTTCTTCTTCTTCTTCTTCTTCTTCTTCTTCTTCTTCTTCTTCTTCTTCTTCTTCTTCTTCTTCTTTTTAGTGGTTTTTGTTTTACTATTTTGATTCAAATAGACTATGAGGAATCGTGTGTGTGTCTTTTTTGTAAAAAAAAAAAAAAAGAGGGGGGGGGGGGGGGGGGGTTTTAATTGTTTGGATATTTTTAGCGTCCAACGTCACCGCTATAAAGTCTATATTGTGAACGAATCCCTCCGTGATGCTACTCAAAGACAGTCCGGAGAGACTTTGCTCCTCTTCAAGCCTTTCACAATATAATAACACCGAGAAATCAGACAAAATAGCCTTTTGACTCATAGTGGGTTTCAAACCGATGACCCTCCGATTGGGAAACCAACGCTCTACCACTTGCGCCAGTTCGTCCCCCAAAAAAAAAAGAAATGTATATGTGGACAGAGGGAGATGCTTAGGCAGAGATAGATAGATAGATAGACAGCTATAGATAGATAGATAGATAGATAGATAGATAGATAGATAGATAGATAGATAGAAGAGAGAGAGGGAGAGAGAGAGAGAGAGAGAGAGGGAGAGAGAGAGAGAGAGAGAGAGAGAGAGAGAGAGAGAGAGAGGGAGGGAGGGAGGGAGGGTGGGAGACCTTAGGACACTTAGAGAGAAATTGAAAAAGGAATCAGTAACCAAGGTTGCGCTCTATAAAAGCTGATGGCAAGATAACTATGTGCAATAACGAAAGAAAACAATGGAAAATACATTGAGTTTGCACCGTAATGCCGCGATCAGTCATAGTAAACATTGGAATTTTTTTTTTAATTGTATCTGTACTGATGTTTTTTATGTTGTCAATTTTGTAGTTACCGTTGAGACAGCCAGTCCTGCGCTTGATCTTGACGGGCGTGTAAACCTCCTCACACTCGGCGGAATAGACCAACGTTCTCCAGGGCCTATGCGGCCGACAGCTGTTAAAACAAACATCATGTTGTCAGTAATAATCTTTAGGATACATTACATCTACATAAAATCTCGTTGTGAGGCTGACAGCTGTGAAACAAACATCAGTTTTGTCAGTAATGATTCCTTATGATAATTTACATCTACATAAAATCTCGTAGTATCACAAAGTAGTGAGAAACGCCTACAGTTCGTTGACATATACGATAAAACGTTCAGCCCATATCGCTCAACATTATATGAGGCTCCTTTGTTAAGGCATGTTGGTTGGTGAAATAGTAGAGGTGAACAGACCCTAACAACTAGGGCTGACAGTCTTGCTGGAATACAAGGCTACTTTCCAGGTGCTTTGAACATCTGACAGGTGTAAAATTCAGTACTATAGATAGGAATTAATATTATAACTTGTTAGCTAGTAATGGAGACGGCTTAATGCCCCTGCAACGCGTTGTCTACTGGTTGCCTTCCGGTCGAGCAATAAACCTGTCCCCGCAGAACTGTGCCATTTTGGGGGCAAAATTATGCCAAAGTATGCCCAAAAAGGTAAATTAAGGTTCATCGCGAGCGCAGAGTTAAGAGTGAGGGTCTTATCTCCACTGGCAGGAGCTTCCTGTCTGTTTCATGGCCGATATTAGCCTATTTATTTAGTCTGTAAATAGAATATCATTGAGTCCAACGCGCTATTTACATCAGAGCCAGACTGACGCTGGTGGCTGGGGTGGGGCTGTGGCTTCCGTATAAAACCCTATGGTATTTTTTTGTCTCAGTCTGACTAGCACGTAAAATTAATACAAGAGGATTTCAAAAAACCCAGTCCAGCCACAGCTCCAGCCCAGCTACCAGCTGGTCTGTTTCTGGCCTTCTTGGGTCAGTAACAGTATAAAGTGGCCAGCTGAGATAGAAGTCATGGTATTCCTGCCGTGTCGCTGGGCTGCGTTGAAACACGTAAAATGGCCAGATTTAGTCTTAGAACCCATTAATTTACATTATAGCCTAGTTGTTGACTGTGGACTCTAAGTAAAATATTAACCAACTAGTGTTCGTAAGAAAGAATATTGTGGCGAGCCTATGACTTCGTCCTAAAATCTGCGAATAAGAAGGCTAACGACGAGTTGTAAGGTTGCAGCGTCGGTGTACGTATTTACAGCCCTAGGGGTTGTATGTACGCGGTAGATAACAAATCGCCGTAAGCCTTCTTATTCGCAATCCTAAGACGATTCATATTATAATCTAACCACAACGTTGTTATTACCACCGTATTCGACATCATTACTGAGAGACGAGCACTTAGGCACTTACCTGGACTGAGGGATGATTCTCGGTATCCTGGTGGGGTCATGATTCAGCTCATCCGTGGCCTGACACCGACAAATGCCGGAAAAGGCCGAACTCTGTGCGTTGTTATGGTGATGACCAGCTAATTTCGTGATAGTTCTGTTGCTGCTGCTGCTTCTGCTGCTGCTGCCTTGGGCGGATGTATATGCTGCTGTGCTGGGCTCCTGGAAATAGTGGTACCAATTGATGATGATGAGGAGGGGGAGGAGGATGACGATGATTGGTTGAGTTGCATGGGTACCTGAACTAGTGATGAGGCAAAGTATCGATAACGACTTGAGTCGGCGAGACTCTCTGCGGTGAGCGATATGCTGGGAATTGCTACCCGGACTTCGGGCTCCCGTTCTAGTTCACGACCAGGCAAACTTGCTCTACAGAGCTAGGTCGGTGGCGAATGGCTACGCGATTTGAACGGCTACAGAGCTAGGTCGGTGGCGAATGGCTACGCGCAAATTTGCCAATCTATCGATCTAACCACCGCTTACCGGTGCGCTACACTTGTCGATGTATCGATGACGATCTAGCCACCGCTTACCGATGCGCTAAACTTGCCGATGTATCGATCTAACCACCGTTTACCGATTCGCTAAACTTACTGATATCTCGATCTAACCACCGGTTACCGATGCGCTACACTTGCCTATGTCTAGATCTAACCACCGGTTACCGATACGCTAAACTTGCAGATGTATCGATCTAGCCACCGGTTACCGATGCCCTACACTTGCCGATGTCTCGTGCTAGTCATCGGTTACTGATCCGCTAAACTTGCCGATGTCTCGATCTAGTCACCGTTCACCGATGGGCAAAACTTGCCGATGTCTCGATCTAGTCACCGGTTACCGATGCCCTACACCTGCCGATATCTCGATCTAGTCACCGGTTACTGATCCGCTTAACTTGCCGATGTCTCGATCTAGTCACCGGTTACCGATGCGCTACACTTGCCGATGTCTCGATCTAGCAACCGCTTACCCATGCGCTAAACTTGCTGATGTATCGATCTAACCACCGGTTACCGATGCGTCAAACTTGCTGATGTCTAGATCTAACTACCGGTTACCGATGCGCTAAACTTGCCGATGTCTAGATCTAACCACCGGTTACCGATGCGCTAAACTTGCCGATGTCTAGAT
>RQTK01000217.1:292079-294579 GCA_003991915.1 Elysia chlorotica | reverse complement strand
TCATCGCGTGAAATCTATTCTGTAAGAGTTGTTAATTTTTGTATGAAGCCCTGACAAAAAATGATGAAATGTTAGGAATTTAATTGATACTAGAAATATTTGATTTTGTACGATGTCGTGTCTTTGGGACTAATTATGAGTCCTTTTGAAAGCCTTTTTTAAATAAGAAAAGAGGTAAAAAGGCCTTTACAAACGGTCTAAAAAAGTTCTAGTTTATAACCGTCTGATTTCTACAAAATGCAAGCTTATTTATCAATCTTTTGTTGTAAAAGTCTAATGAATAAGTTCTATAGCTAGAACGAAATCCGTCAACAGGAATCTTTAAAGGAAAGAGAATCAAGGGAAAACAAAGAGAAAAGATTATGGATGGACAAACGAAATGAATAAACGTCGGGAAAGTGATGGAGTCGTTGAAAGTAGTGTATGATCAGGGCGCAGCATGGTCGCCGACAATCCAAGCTAACATTGATGGATGGGTGTGGACACAGTGTTATGAGCTGTGTCCAATAACGAAGGGTTTTACAGAATTTTTTTTTTCAAGTTAAAATTGTGCACCCATGGGAACTTAGAATTCGATATTTCTAAAGTGCTTGTATTGACATTGCTGTTATTGTTTGTTTATTAATAGACTCTGTGTGTGTGTGTGTGTGTGTGTTTGTGTGTTATTGTTTTTGTGTGTTGGGGGGAAGGGGGTGTTATTGTTTGTACTTAATTTATTTTGTTTCTGCTTTGTTGTTAGGGTTTCTTTTTATTATTTTTCGGTGGTTGTTTTTTTTTGTCGTTGTTGTTCTACAACAACAACGACCAAAATATTACATGTTATAAAATGGTGCATATTGACAATAATAATCACTCGCTGCACAAAATGAGCAATAAGTGCTATCGTAATTGAACTTAACTTTCATTTGTCGTTCAGAACTGAGTGAATACACTGTCTTACAGCAAAACATGTGCAGCAACAACATAGTAAACACAAACATCAGCAAAACATCATGAATTAGATCAACTATAATATTCTTTTTGAAGAACACAGGAAGGAATTTCGTTTTTTGTATCCCAAGTATTGTTAGGTATGTCTCTTGAAGCGTTGTGTAAAGAGAGATGGACGTCGTATTGCGATCTTTCACCTAAGTAAAAGTACGGTAACCTAAATTGCATCTAGATCTCTAGTTGTAGAATTAAATAGGCTTACTAATATTGACTTGAGATTTGGCTATATGTGAAATAGATCAAAATTGATTTTACTTGTACTAACAATAGCTCAGGTCAAAACAATCGACTAGATAAATAATTTAGGACTAAATTTTAAACATTCTAAAACTTAAAAGTGCAAAAATGTAATACTGTTTTAGCTCGATTTAATGAAACAATGAAATGCCAATAATATAAAGAGTTGCAGTGTGGAATAGATTTAGGAGAAAGTTAATGTTAGTTGTGGTATAGAAAAGAAAAACAATTACTTGTTGCAGAAAAACCCATTTATTTATTTATTTATTTTTTTAATAACGTCCAGTATGAAGACCACTCTTAATTCTTTCTAGAAAACGAATGTATAAGAGATCACTACTGGAACTCAAATAAACTAAACCAAAGAGTTACTAGTTCTATAGTCTATAGTTAAAGACCGAGACGTTATTTTCTAGATGGTCTGAGGGAAAGAAAATGTCTTTTCCAGACATTACTCAGTCACTGTCAAGTTTTCCAGCCAATCTTCCATCCCTAATTGGTCTACGTTTGTCGCATGCAGTTCCTGGATAGATAAAAATAGTAACCATGCTATGAACAATAGTCTTTTATTATTATTAAACAGGCGTTGGCTTTTGTGAAAATTCCATCGCTAGTTACTATGCTATCTAAGTTTATGGAACGGCGTGAAAGCTCCGCTGCCGGGTTCACCGTGCATGTGGAAAACAACTGAACCTTTTCGCGCTCATGGTTGACTGACGCCATTGAAGCGGAGATAAAAGTATACATTTTCAAAAGGCGGGGCCGCTTTCATGGGATTCTGACTCTCTAAGGCGCTAGGCTGCTGACGACATGTCTCTTCAGATTGAGTTCCGGCACCTTCAGTCTGAAACATGGATACGCCCAGATGAATGTCCGTTATAGGAACTAATATTTCCACACACAAAAACGACTTCATAAAGTTATGGTATGGTGCATTGTAAAAGGTGAAAGGAAGAGCTATTGAAATGCAGGCATGCAGAATAGAATAATGAGAAATCATCCACACCTTAGCATGGTCTTGCCGAAGCTATTATTAAATTTAAATTAAAGCTGGTTTTAGCATAGGCTTTTTTTTTAAAGGAAGCGGATGCGGTATAAGATTGTGATTAAGGAAATGTGTATCATGCAACACGCTAATTGTTTCGTGAGGTGTTTTATTTATACATGAAGTTCCCCTGAACATACCTTTTACATGTGCAGACATTAATTAGGAAGTTATGTGTTTTCGCCATTATCGTACTAGGGTGAAATATATATATATATGTATGTATAT